>JAHZTW010000001.1:302396308-302766879 GCA_020283515.1 Alliaria petiolata
AGCTCTTCAGGTCGTCCTACTTCACTGAGCTCTTCAGGTCGTCCTACTTCACTGGGCTCAAAGCTCGCCTACCTCATCTAGCTCATCAAAGCTCGCCTACCTCATCTAGCTCATCAAAGCTCGCCTACCTCATCTAGCTCATCAAAGCTCACTTACCTCGTTAAGCTCATCTAGCTCATCAAAGCTCGCCTACCTCGTTAAACTCGCCTAGCTCATCGCCTCCAACCTGAAGGTACATACAAGTTTTAAATTCTAACTTGTAACAGGACCGACCTCAATTCACTACGAACCGTTTCCTTCTAATTCGGTAAATTCGATTCACTTTCATTTGCCGAACTGGGGGGGGGGACTAACTGTTAGAGCAGAAATTCGCACCCCCTCTAAAAAGCCCATCATTAATTGAGCTCGGCCCATTTCAAAACCCTAAAAGGCTCTCGCCTCTTAGGTCGGCTTAGATAAAATGTAAATCTTCCATTTATCCTTATCAATCCGGAGAAAACGCTAGGTCGGCCTTATCTCTCGGGAAAATTTCCTATTCCAAAAAGGAAAGAGCAAGCCTTGAAGACCGGCTCATATATCTTATAAATAGGAAGGGCTTCACAGCGCTAAATTCATTGAGCAATCTCCCAAGGATCTCCACACTTGGAGAAAACCTAATTCTCTAGATCATCCATCTACCTCTCTAATAATTGAACTACGTCTGGCTTGATCCCTTCTAAAGGGTACGTAGGCAGCCTTTCATAAGGTTCAGTTGTTTCTCAATAAAAATCCCTATCTGATTCAGAAATCGAGAGAGAAGATCTAGGGCAAACTCAGCAATTCATCGCTTAATCGCTTTAGCTTTCTTCTCTTTCAAGTTTAGATCGGCGTTCTTATTCCGACGACCTAAACTCATCTTGTACCTTTCGAGCTCCGGCTATTTTTAATAAAAATCTCTCTTGAAAACCCATTAACTCTTATTTTCTCTGAAAGACCGATTTGAGTTATTACACTTGATACTATATATGGTATAACCATTTTTTTTACGGCTATAGTTGCTATCTCAGTCAACAATTGAAACACAACTGAAACCTATTAGGCAGTAGACTGTAAATCTTAATTTGATTCTAATTTACTTGGATTGTGCGGTTCACTAGTTTGTTAACACAAGAAACAACCCACTATTGAACCCGAATCAAACTAAAAATTGACAGAAACCTAGAGAGTTTTAGAAAAGTTATATGCTTACATATTTTGGACTGTCGAATTAGCAGTTTTAGCCTCCCTCCACACATTGAATATGGCTGAGAGATCGAAGTTGAAGACAATGAAGTTACGAATGAATGCAAACGCCAGCCATGCAATTTATAGTAATCATCACTAATCACCATGCACAAACGCAATTACAAACAAAATTTATAAACTCTGCAATAAAACTTCTTTTAGTGTATTGAAGCCTAAAAACGAACAGATAAAAATTTGGTGTCATTTTCGTAACCAAAAGTGACAAACATGTAATCTCTTTCGAAATGTAACAATACAGGCAATATACACTCCGAATTTATTATTTAAAAAGAGCTCTGCGAGGAGTTCAAAGTCCAAAGGAGCGGGAAACGAGAGGCCACGTGGAACTGTCTCGGTTAAGACAACAACGTTAAACCTTAAAGCGAAGATGCGCTTATCAGATCTAATCGAAAAGGGGCTTAGGGTTTATTAAAAACACAAGGAGCAAAATCAATCATCTTTCATTCTTCGTTTTCCGAAAAGAAAAAGATCCTCCCACATCAATGGAGAAGTACGAGAAGCTTGAGAAGGTTGGCGAAGGAACATATGGAAAGTGTACAAGGCGAGGGAGAAAGGCACTGGGAAGCTTGTTGCCCTGAACAAGACGAGGCTCGAGATGGACGAGGAAGGCATACCACCGACCGCTCTCCGTGAGATTTCGCTTCTCCAGATGCTTTCTCAGTCAATCTACGTTGTTCGACTCCTCTGCGTCGAGCATGTTCTTCAATCCAAGGACTCAATCTCTCCGTCCTCACCTGTTTCTCACTCCCCAAAATCCAACCTTTATCTCGTTTTCGAGTATCTCGACACTGATCTGAAGAAATTCGTTGATTCGCATAGGAAAGGCTCCAATCCTAGACCACTTGAAGCTTCTCTCGTGCAGAGGTTAATGTTTCAGCTTTGTAAAGGCGTGGCTCATTGCCACAGCCACGGTGTGCTTCACCGTGATCTCAAACCGCAGAACCTTCTCCTGGATAAGGATAAAGGAATCCTTAAGATCGCTGATTTGGGTCTTGGTCGTGCTTTCACTGTCCCTCTCAAGTCTTACACTCACGAGATCGTTACTCTCTGGTATAGAGCTCCTGAGGTTCTTCTTGGATCTACTCATTACTCCACTGGGGTTGACATGTGGTCTGTTGGATGCATCTTTGGTTAGTAGTCTTCTCAGTTACTTTGAAATGTGCTTTTGTTCTACTATTGCTGTTTCTTATATTTCACAAAGAAAACTTGCAGCCGAGATGATTCGGAGGCAAGCTCTTTTCCCTGGTGATTCCGAGTTTCAGCAATTGCTTCACATTTTCAGGTATTTGCTTCCTGTTACGTTTATTGATAGTTTTGATGCCAGTGTGTGCGTCTCTATGACTGCTACAGAAACTCAGTTTTTTAAGAATAGCTCAAGAACTTATTTAGGATCATACATATAGACTCTTATCTCTAATCATGGCTCCTTTTGGTTTCTGGAGATTGCTAGGGACACCAACTGAGCAGCAATGGCCTGGTGTAATGGCTCTACGTGACTGGCATGTGTATCCAAAGTGGGAGGCGCAAGACTTATCACGCGCTGTTCCATCTCTATCCCCTGAAGGAGTTGATCTTCTCACGGTAATGCTCTTCTAAATCTTCCATGTGATCGCTGCATAAAGGCATAGACTAACATATGAACATTGTTGGACAAGTGGTCTAACTTTAAAGTTTGATCCTTTGAACAAATGCAGAATATGCTGAGGTACAATCCATCTGATAGAATCTCTGCAAAGACAGCTCTCGACCATCCCTACTTCGACAGCCTTGACAAATCTCAGTTCTGAAGCTGCACTGTCTGCCCGAAGCTCTCTCATCAACCTATGACAAATTGGAATCTTGTATTAGGCTTCTGTTTGGAGTTTGGAAGTGGATTGCTCATAATCTTGTTGATTTTAGGATCCTGTTGTTTATTACCACACCAGTGTCTCCTGTATTTTTTTTTTGAGAAAGAAACTAGAAAAAGCTTGATTGTCCAATTGAAGAGAATGCAATGTGTTCTGCAAAAGTGAAACTTTTTCTTCAAGTGGCCAAATTTGTATTCCGGTATACCAAAATGTATCATCTTGGGAATTAGATGACAAACTGCAATAAAGAGACAAGAATCCAAATGCTCTGACCACTTTTCGCAAGCAAACAATTCATATTAGTGTACATAAATGGGAGCTGAATCCCCCAAATAGTTCCCGCTTCATTACAACCACAATTGCTGCTCAAAGACTAGAAAGTTACAAATCACATTACACACAATTTTTAAGAGAAACCAAGATACAGAGAGATTCTCCATAGCTATATAATCTACACAAACAAGTGATGAGTAGATTCAATTAGACCATACATGGAGAAAGCCATGCCTGTTTCCGGTGTATATTTCGTTACGCTCTTCGTCATAGAAGAGAGCGGTTATGTCTTCCAAAGCCTCAGCAACCGCACTTTTTCTTTGCTTGGACTTCCCCAAACTGCTACTGCACTCCTCTTCCTTTGGAAGGCCATCGCTTGCTTTTATTTTAGCTAAGCATTTCCCAGTCAAGATATTGCTTATATTAATCGACCCCGCTGCATCGAGCAAAACCACAACAAAATCAGACTTTTTTTATTTTTTTTATATTATTTTTTTTTTTTTTTAATGGGTATATAAGATGAGACTGCTTACCATTTCCTTCGATCCACTGATCTTCGGTATCTGCCTTGCAATATGAGATGATCAGATCCTGGTCGCTTGTTATGTAGATGTTATTTGTGTTACAGTCAGGATGCCAAAGAAGATGATCTTCAAACGACGTCACAAGCTCTCCGCGGAAATTCCAGACAGAAACATTTCGGTTCCTGAATGTTAGAAACAACTGGTTTTCGTACAAAAATATGAACGCTGATGGTGTCATGAATTCAGTTCTGCTAACTTCTATCAGCTCAGCGTTTCGGACCTTTCAGAAATAAAAAAACTCTATTAGAAACATAAAACAGACAAATATATAAAGCGGTTTGAACCAAGAATGTATCACTCACGTCAAGAATTTGGAGATTCTCATTCTCTTGCTTAACTAGAAGCTTTTCATTGAATTGTTCAATGAAATCAACTTTCTTGTTTCGGTGAAGCAAGTGATTAAAGGACTTGAGAACCGTGCCATCTTCGATTGATAGAATCTTCAAGGGAACATGACCTGTAGCTCTCTTGAAGATCAATAACATTATCCCTGGACTGATGCAGGTAAACAAACACATGCAGGAGTTAGAGGTGACACATAGCTAAGTTGACAAGTCTTCCAATCCAATCAAAGTACACAGAACACTTGGTCGCCACTCACTTTTCCAAATTTTGCAAACAAGAAACACAGAAAGGGAAAGACAGATGTAGAAAATGTCACCTGATTTTAATTTCCTGGACATTTTTGTCTGATATCGAATATAGCATGGCATAGTTTTTCAGATCAAACACCTTGTAAACACTGCAGAGCAAGGCTATGGCTCAGTTGAGAAACTCCAATTCAAACAAAACTTGGGTAATCAAGAACAGAAAATACCTGTCCTGTGCAGAATATGTCAGCACCTTGCCATTAACATCATCAAACTCTACGAAACCTGGCCACTTTAGTGATTCAGACTCAAAAAGGGGAAATCCTGCGTCTGCTTGACCCCTCAGAATATATCTAACAGTACCCAAAAAAAAAAAAAAAAAATTAGTTTTAGGAGTCTGAGAAGTAAACTTAAGAAGACACAACAACACAAGCGTAGGCATACTCGATTCGAGTGGATCTGCATTTCAAAGAGCTGAAATTGTCGGAGGCGTAAACAGAAACTGTGATGAGAGAATCATTGTTCTTGTTGTAGAACAAGCTCCGGATGACTTCATCAGGGGTAACATTTAAAAAGCAAACCCTTTTGTTCGTCTCTGCAATTACAGAGACAGCAAATCCAAAGGTCAATAAAAAAAAAAGTCGCCATCAAAGCACAGTGACAAAGAGAAACAAAGTAGTAAAACCTCTGCTGAAAGATGCGCAAACACCAGAATGAGCAAGCGCAAAGACAATGTCCCGGGCAGCGACAATCTCGATGACTTTGGTTCGTTTCATCAAGAAGGGTAATGCAACTAAACAGTGTCCTTTGGGATCGTGCGTATCGTATTGCTCCTGATTCCAATATTTTCAAATTGAGGTGAGCGAAAAGAGCAGAAATTTTGAGACCCAATTAAGGATTGAGGAATCAGACATACCACAAGACGCATATTGCGGAATCTTTCTTGAGCGGTGCTGATGGAGAAACCTCGATCCATACGGGACGAGATTTCTCTGCGTTGGAGCTTTTTAACGCTGTTGACGAATCCATCGGAACGAGACCTCTTTTTGGCTACAATTCTCCTACCGCTGCAAGGTCTAGGGTTTGCTATGATCCTTCTTCCTTCCATCGTCAGCTTCCTTTGAGTTCAAGATTTAGGGCACAAGAATCATGGGCTTGAAGAAATCCTAGAGACGAAAGAAGAAGAAGAAGGAAGATGCGGAAGGAACGAGGACTGAAAGAAACAAACTTGGCGACTGCAACTGGTGCAGCAAGGAGGTTCTCAATGGCTAAATCCAAATGTCTTTAGGCTCTCTCTTTCAAAATTTCAGTGTCAATCTGAATCTGTGGGCCTCTGGTATAAAAGAGAGAGAGGAACCATATGATAAATATCATAAACAAAAAGTTAGGCTCTTTCTAAATTCAGGAGTTAAAACACACAGAATTTATTGTTAACAGTTTTTATTTTATTTTTATCTATTGTGATTTCCCATTTTTGATGCTAAAACAAGTAAATAGTGATTTCTACATAAAAACTATGATTTTATGGTTTGTAAATTTGGTATTAAATCTTAAAGTTCAATGTAGAAAATTATGATTATGTAATTTCACAATATTAAAATTAATTTTTAATTTGCATTCGGCGTCAAATGTTATCGGCAATTTCGCGCCAAATTTTAGTTTCATAATTTTACGCCAAATTGGGGTTATATAATTTTTATACCGTAGTTATACTTATGCGAATTTTACAGTTTTAATATTAAATTTCTATATTAAAATTTTAGCGCCAAATTCTACATGAAAAAATTACGCGCAAAATCATTATATTACTATTTCAGACGAAAAAAATTTATATACTAAATTTTGAATTCTCAATTAACTATTTTGGAATAAAATCTTTATACTAAAATTCGTCATAAGAACCTTAAATTTTTACATCAACATGATTTCAAAGTTTTTGTGTCAAATATCAATTTCGATGAAAACACTTTTTTATGATTTTTGGTGTTAAATTTCAATTTCAAAAGTTTCCGTTTAATCCAAAGTTGTAATCATGATTATCTGATGTTGAACACATTACTCTTAGCCAAAAAAAAAAAAAAACACATCACTTTCAATTCCAAAATCATGGTTCCATAATTTTAGGCGAACACAATTGTGATCTATATTGCATGGAAACGGAAACGGGTACGTGGAAACGGAATGTTTCGAAACGTGGAAACGCCAATTTTTAAAAATATTGAAATGGAAACGTTTTGGAAACGTATATATATATATATATATATTATATTAAGCATTAAACATCTAAATTATATTATAAGTAAAATATTTAAATAAACAAAATCTAATATATAATTTTATCTAGTTATTAAGTAATAAAAATTAAAATATGTAAATTCAAAAATTTAAAAGATTTTCTTCATTATCAATTTTATTAGTTCTATTAACCAAAACTATCTCCAATTCTAATTTATCGAGAGAACGATTTTCAAACTCAATAATACCAAATTTATTCTTATTTACCAAATCAAAATAATTATTAGTAAATTAATTATCAACTTACTATAGAGAATTAAATTGATCACTTAATCTTATTTTTATAATTATTTATTTGTTCCAAAAAAATAAAAAAATTTAATTTTTATCTTGTTTTCAAAATGGAAACGCATGTTTCTAAATTGGAAACGCGTTTCCAAAGTGTTTCTAAACTGGAATTATTAGAAAACGCGATTTTTCATGTTTTCGACGAGTTTCCGAGAGTTTCGGTTTCCGAAACGTTTCGGAAACGGGAAACGCAGCTCGGACGGAGTTTCCATGCAACTAGGTTGTGATTCCACAATTCCAATACAAAACGGCAATGGTTATTCGGTTTAGTAGTTTTGGTAAATTCATGTTATGTAGTTTGATTTTATAATTAAGGCGCAAATATCAAAATTGTATTATTTGTATGCCACATCGAAAATTTTGACACAAAATAGCTACGTGAGCTTCAAAGGACAAAAGGAAAAAATTATGCACTTCAGATACAAAATGGTGATTTTGCGATTCCGCTATTTAGAACCGAAGTGATCCACTAGACACAATCGTTGACTAACATGAACGTAACCCCCTTTTTTTTTTAACAGCTGAGCTGAATGTAACTCATAAGTGCAGAATCTATGTCATTTATTTTCAACATAAAATTTTGATATTGATTGACCCTAATTCACTATAGAAATCAGAAACATAACTCCTTTTAGCAAAAGAATTTGCAATAGTTTGTAACGAATTATTTCATCATAAGTTTGCCGTAAAGTAGTATCAAATTTGTTTCTGTCTTCTCTTCTGTTTTAATATCCTCAACAAAGTTAAATTTAAACCTCTTTCTTATACTACTTCTTAACTCAACATCAAACTTTCATTACTCAAAAAGTTAATTTCTCTCTTTTTTTTTTGCTAAAAAAGTGTCCGGCTTTTCAACCTCTACCACGCCTCCTTAGCGTTGTTGTTTCGACTCAAAATCCTTTTGTAGTATCAAGGGCGAAAATCAAAAACAAAAACGTTGTCTATGTTCATGAACACAAAGAACACATTCATAGTGGTATCAGTAAAATATACCGAGCATGTCTTTTGGTTAACAACGGTCATGAAAAAAGATAGAGAGGAGAAGAAGTAGAGACTTCCCTCTAAGAACTACCATATATAAGGGCTAACTAGCTATTTCCCTCTAAGAACTACCATATAACATTGTGCCTACACAGACTTTGACCCTCTGTTCCAATTGCACCTCAAAATAAAGTTCAAAACCCAATTCCACACCTTGTAAAAGTTAAAAACCAATTTCATCAACCAAAGTCAGTTGAACGCAACTGTAAATTCAAAATCCTCAACTTGAGGTATAAAAAACAAGCCTTTGATAGACTCATCTTGGTCAACTTGAGGTATAAAAATGGCAACTAGGTAACTTGTGAAAGGTGTCGAGTGTAAATATTCCAAAATATCTCAATTTGAGAAATTAAAGCTTGCCTTTATGGTATCAGGGTCATCCTTTGGAGGCTCAGGCGGCTTAACTTTAAAAGGATTCACACCTTTGTCACTAAAATGGAGGTCCCAATCCTGCTTGACAGTTGACAACCAATTTATGCACATCCGGTGTTAAATCAAACAATGACAAATGTATTGGTACAATATTTAGAAGCAAGAGAGAGATGCTTACAGAAAATGCATGGTTTACACTCTTGACATGCGTGTTGAGATCTTTAAAGCTTTGGGCAGCAAAAAGGCATACTGAGCAATACCAGGGAGATTCACCCGGAAGAACAAGTCTTGTTGTCTCCTGTTTATTAACTCGCGAGTCCATTTCACCTGTGGAAAAACAATAACACTTGTGTGAGAAACAGCAGCTTTGCTGGTTTTTTCAATTTGAAGATCTAGTCTGTGTGAGACAGAGAGGACAAACACCTTCAAGTAAGCTTTTCCAGAGCCACTCTTCGTGAACAATAAGCAGAAAGCCTCTCCAGAGCCAGTCTGGAGCAGGATCTCGTTGAGGATAAGCCAGAAGAATTGTGTATCCCTCAGAGTGTAGCTCGTCAATTGTACGAGCTAATCGTTCCAGTTGAGAAGGACCGGATATGAGCATTATAGTAGCCGGAGATGGATTACGAACGGTCCAGTCATACAATTCCCCTTCGACTTCTGTTTCATAAA
Source organism: Alliaria petiolata (assembly GCA_020283515.1). Taxonomy (NCBI): domain Eukaryota; kingdom Viridiplantae; phylum Streptophyta; class Magnoliopsida; order Brassicales; family Brassicaceae; genus Alliaria; species Alliaria petiolata. Next base: position 302,405,552 of record JAHZTW010000001.1, read on the forward strand.
AGGAAAGCAGCGTAGCTGAATCTAAACCCTAATTAAGAAAAATAAACAAATACTTGTACTCAGAAAGAGAAGAAAGAAGATTAACCGTCGGTATCTCCAAATGCGTGGGGATGTTTAACAGCGATTCCAGTGGAAGAGAACACTTGCAGGACACCAGGTGTCTTTGTTAGGCTGCCAATGGCAGTGATGGTCACAGAACCAGAGAAGCCTGAATTCTTAACCGCAGATTCAATTCTCGGACGGAACAGACGAGAATCATAACCATCGGGAAACGGACAGCTGTTGATGTGCCACAACACCAACGTTTTATTATCCTTCTTGTTATACTGCTTCATCATCTCGTATTCATGGCGCTGGCGCTTTTCCTTCAATGTTTTAGCATCAAACAAAGTCTAGTTGAACGCAATTGTAATTTCAAAAGACAGGAAAAAAAAATCGTCAACTTGAGGTATAAAAAACTTGCCTCTGATCGACTCTTCTTGAACAAGTTCATACGCAATTCCATGCCTGCTTCGTACAGCGATTCCCACTCCTGCTTGACAACAAAATGCACATCCAGTGGAAATCAGAGAGGTATTTTCTTTGAAAGGGAAACTTGTGACAATGGCAATTAGGTAACAACATGTGAAAGGGGTCTGGTTGAACGCAATTGTAAATATTCTAAAAAACTTTTAAAAAATTTCAATTCGAGATAGTAAAGCTTGCCTTTATGGTATCAGGGTCATTGTTTGGAGGCCCAGGCTTAACATTAAAACGATTTACACCATGGTGACTAGCCAGGCCGTCCCACTCCTGCTTGGCACAACCAATTTATATGCCCATCCGGTGGAAAATCAGACAATGACAAATGTATTGATACAATATTTTAGAAGCAGAGAGAGATGCTTACAGAATATGCATGTTTTACACTCTTGAGATGCGTGGTGAGATCTTCAATGCTTTGGGCAGCAAAATCGCATACTGAGCAAAACCAGGGAGATTCATCCGTTTCAGGGCAAAGGTCGGGAAGAACAAGTCTTGTTGTCTCCTGTTTATTATCCGCAGTCCCCGAGTCCATTTCACCTGTGGAGAAAAAAAAAATCAACACTTGTGTGAGAAACAGCAGCTTTGGTGGATATTTCAGTTTCAAGATCTAGACTGTGTAAGAGAGAGGACAAACACCTTCCAGTAAGGTTTTCCAGAGCCACTCTTGACAAACACGATAGCGTTTCCAGAGAGCAGGATCTCGTTGAGTATATGCCAGAAGAATTCTGTATCCCTCTTGCTCTAGGCCGTGAAGTGTATCAGCTAAAAATTCCAGTTTATCAGGACCGGATATGAGCATTATAGTAGCCGGAGATGGATTTTTATCGGTCCACACATACAAAGCCGATTGAATGTCTGTTTTCATAAAAGGAAAGCAACGTCGCTGAATCTAAAACCCTAAAAAAATTCCATTACTCGTACTAAAATTATAGAAAGAGAGATGAAAGAAGATTAACCGTGGGAATGTTTAAGAGCGATTCCAGTGGAAGAAAGCTCTCGCAGGACCTTGTCACCAGGGTTCACTCTTAGGTCGCCAATTGCGGTGATGGTGAGAGGACCAGAGTAGCCTGATTTCTTCAACGCCGATTCTATTCTCGGTCCGACCAGACGAGGATCATAACCACCGGGAATCGGACAGCCGTTGATGTCCCACATCACCAACGTTGTTTTCTCCTCCTTGTTGAACAGCCGCTGCGTCGCTTTGTTCTGCTCCATCTCGTATTTATTTACTATTCTCCAACCTAAAAAAAAACCAATCAGATTCAAAATCGCAGTTAGGACTTTAAATCTAGAACGTAAATCTTCTCCAATCAAACAAACATCACATAAGCACTCGGAGGAGAGATTGACCCGGTTAAATCAAAGACACCGACCTCGTTTATTGTCGAATCTGAAACCCCCAGAGAGAGCACAAAGGAAAGAAATTGATTTTTATTTTTTGTTATTATTTTTTGATTTTTTCAATTACTTTTTGATTTTTTGATTTTTTGTTATTTTCCTTTTAGTAAATAAATTGACTTTTTCAATTACTTTTTCATTTTTTTGATTTTTTATTATTTTCCTTTTAGTAATTGATTATTTAAGAATTATGTGGTATAAACAGTAGATTTATGTAGTAAGTCTGATGTATAAATTTGAGTTAACAATTTTGTTAAAATAGATGACTAGTAACTTTTTTGATGTATAAATTGCAGTATGCATCATTTAAAATAAAATTAAATAAAAAATATTAATAATGATAATATTTATTATAAATTAGAATGATAAAAACAATTAAAATTCAAGAAACTAAAAAAACAATTTTTAATAATAAAAAAAAAAACCTAATTTGCATGCCAAATCAGATTTACGACTTTGTTTGAGTAATTCAAATAGCAACAAATATCTTCTACTAACTTTAAAAAAGATTTTACAAAGATTTGTGGGAATTAAAAAAATTAACAACAAATATCTTCTACTAATTTTCACGGTGCTTTCAACAAAGATTTAAGCCTTTTAAAGATTTTTTTAATAATCTAGAAAATTAAAAATTGACAAAAAAATTAAAAAACCAACGTTGAAAAAAAATAAGAGAAAAAATAGGACTAACTCAATCTCTAAATCATCAATTTTTCCATGATTTAAAATTTTGATTTGAGTTAGCAATTTAACAAAGAGATAACTCATATTTGTAAATCAACCATAACTCATCATAACTCAAACTTAAAATCAAAAAAAAAAAATTTACACTTGATTGGTAACATTTTTGAGTTAGGTTCCTAACTCAAACAAAATCAATGGTAACTCATGTTACCAATCAAAACCTTTATAACAACGGTCAATCGGGCTGGCCCGGCCCAAAACATACTCATAAATATACCTAATGATATCAGTAAAATATATAAGGGCTAACGAGTTATTTCTCTCTCGGAACTATCATATAACATTGTGTCTACACAGACTTTGACCATCGTTCCAATTGCACCTCAAAATAAAGTTCAAAACCCAATTACACACCTTATAAAAGTTAAAAACCATTTTCCTCACGACTCAATTAGTCTTCTCGAACCAATCATAAACCAGTTTCAGCCGATACCAAACCTATAATAAACTAGATTGACTGAGCTAACCTTGACTCGTCACAAGATCCTTAAAATTTTACATCAAACATGATTTCAAATTTTTGGAGTTAAATATCAATTTCGATGAAAGCACTTTTTATGAGGGTTGGTGATAAATTTCAATTTCATTAATTTCTGTCTAATCCAAAGTATGTAATCATGATTTATCTGATGCAGAACATATTCCTTTTAGCCAAAATAAAATAAAATAAAGAACATCACTTTCAATTCCAAAATCATGGTTCCATAATTTTTGGAGAACAATTGTGATTCCGCAATTTCAATACAAAATTATACTTTTCTATTTCGTAAAAGTGTCATTTTAAATTTTCATACATATTAAGAAAATTATAAAAAATATTATTTTATTTCTTATTAATATATTAAATAAAATTATCTCTCTAATAAATATATTAAAGCAATAGTGTTAAAATTGGATTTTTATTCAAAATTATGGATTAAAAACTAAAACGATATTTTTTGTGAAACAAAAATAAAACTTTAAAACGATATTTTTTGTGAAACAAAAGTATAACTTTAAAACAATATTTTTTTGTGAAACAGAGATATTAATAGCTATTCGATTTTGTAGTTTTGGTGAATCTATGTTATGTAGTTTGATTTTATAGTTAAGGCGCAAATATCAAAATTGTATTATTTGTATGCCACATCGAAATTTTGGCACAAAAATAGTTACATGAGCTTTAAAGTACAAAAGGAAATGATAATGTATGCACTTCAGATACAAAATGGTGATTTTTGCGATTTTAGACAATCGTTGACGACCTAGCTACCGAAGAAGCCGAAGCTTGGAAAATAGCCCAAATAGTAGAAGAAGAGATTGCCGATTGCCAAGAACAATTCGGGCAACAAATTCAAGAAGATGACTTCGCTTCCAAGCCTCATTGCCAAATCGATGCATCCTGGGCAAACGCAAGCACCCTATCGAGTGGTGGTTTTGTTACGGACTTGGAAGATGGGAGCCAACTCTTTGGCCTCTTTGTGATGAACAAAGTTATATCCCCCCTACATGCTGAATTCGAAGCTCTGTTATGGGCGATGGTATCTTTAACTAGGAGGGTATAATTTCCATGGCTTTTGAAACGGATTGTCAACAACTAGCAACGCTGATTGAGGAAGAAGAGGATTGGCCTGCACTTTCAACAGAATTGGAAGAATTTTATCGTTTACGTTCTTCTTTTCATAGTTTTTCTCTACGTTACATTCCTCGTCTTTTAAATGTCCGTACTGATCGTCTCGCTAAAAGCGCTCAAACACGAGGTTATGTTTTCTCCCATGTAAACTCCTCTCTTCCAGAGTGGCTGGTCTCTGAGGCCTGCCTCTTTGAAGTTTAATAAAATACATAGTGCTTTTGTTGTAAAAAAAAAATAAAAAAGACAATCGTTGACTAATAGTCTAATACTCACGACATGAACGTAACACCCTTTTTCTTTAACAGCTGATCTCAACTCATATGCGCATAATCTATGTCATTTATTTTCGACATAAAATTTTGATATTGATTGACCCTAATTCACTATAGGAATTATAAACATAATTAACTCCTCTAGCAAAAGCTGTTGAGAATTTGCAACATTTTGTAACGAATTATTTCATCATAAGTTTGCCGTAAAGCAGTATCAAATTTGTTTCTGTCTTCTCTTCTGTTTTAATATCCTCAACAAAGTTAAATTTAAACCTCTTTCTTTGACTTCTTAACTCAACATCAAACTTTCATTACTCAAAGTTAATTTCTCTTTTTTTTTTTGCAAAAAAGTGTCCGGCTTATCAACCTCTACGGTTCTACCACGCCTCCTTAGCGTTGTTGTTCCGACTCAAAATCCTTTTGTAGTATCAAGGGCGAAAATCAAAACGAAAACGTTGTCTATGTTCATGAATATAAAGAAGACATTCATAAAATTACATAACAAAAAGGATACTAATATTATACTTACAAAGCTTAAAATGAAAAATCAGTACGATCGATACATTTGATCGAGGATTATGGTAAACGCCATGGCAACACGAGGCTCCATCTCCGGTTCAACAACAAGTTTAAATACATCTTTTCCAAAGGCAACTCCTCCGACCATTGCCTCTTTCCGCTTGATCTCCGCCGTTTTCTTCTTGTTCCTCCTCTCGTCCAATATCTTGCAGCTTCTCTGACCGTACGATCCTTCAATCTCGTACACTACCGTCTTCTTCGTGCTAACCCACGCCAAGCTCCTTCTGTTTGTTATTATGTTAACGTTCTTTCTCGCCGTAAATATTGGGTCTCTCTCTGTTTCTCCATCGTATACCATCCAGCAATCTCCTAGGCTCAACTTCTGAAACAAGTAAATCAAGAAGAAAAAAGGAAATTCAAGATTAGTTTCATAATAATTTGGTTTATCTTTTGAAAAACAAACATAAAAGACCACCAATTCATGGTAGTCCAAAGAGAAAGAGAAAAAAATAAAAGACAAGAATATTTGGTTCTTGAATTCGGATCTTTAGGTTGGTTATAAAAAATAAAACAAAAGGTACCTTGCGGCGGATGGAGAGGAGGGGTAAGCCGGAAGCGTCCATAAGGACGATGTTATCTTTGGGACTATTCATGTAGTTGTCGACCCTAAAGACAAGATCTCCATTGGAGTTGTAAACTGTGAATCCGTCGCAGTTGAAGAGAAGTGACTTCTTCCACACCGTTAAAACGACGGCTGCTTTACTATCGCACAAGCTCTCCTCGCAAGTGTTTGGGAATTTTGGGTGAACTTTTGTCATCTCTTTTCTTGATTCTCTGTTTCTATGTGTTTCTGTCTTTTTTTCTTTGAGTTTGTGATGATTCTTGTTGGAGAAGATGAGTTGATATTTGTATGTTGGACAAATGAGAAGAGGTGTTTGCGTGTTTATATATACAAATGTAGAAAGAGAGAATGTGGTGCTCAAATGAAAAGAATGGTCTCATCTTCTTGTTGTCCACTATAGAGATATCCTTTTCACTCTATTACTATAAGATATCTAGTCTTTAATTTTTGGTCATTTTTTAATGCATTAATATATATTAAGTGATTCCTTTCTGTAATCAAATATTATAGTACCGGTTTTAATTTCACCTAAACTCCAACAAAATATTATATAGGAACCTTGTTTTTGATTTATGATCTGACCAACAACATTTGGACCTACAAAATAGCTTATGGTCTCATGTTTAATATAAATCTAACGCTAATTCTCTAGTTATTGTATATATATAACCACTCTAAATTCAACACACTGAAAATACCACAATATTTTTATTTACTTTCTTCCACTTGTTTAATCATTTTTTCGCGTTAAACATATTTATCTAGTCTTTCTCTCTTTGTTTTCCCTTACAAATTTTTATTATTAATAGAGAATATTACTGTCTCAAAAGAAAAAGAAAAAGGAAAAAGAATCCATTGCAACAAAACCTACGGGCCATAATCCATCGTCATTTACAGTGCATCTTTTTATAATGGAAAAAGGGGAGTTACTTATTATATGAAATATTCTTCATTTTCTAATATTAGTATTTCTGCAGGATTATCGAATTATTCTCCAAAACTGAAACCAAATTAAAGTAATATATAACACATGGTCATGATCTCTATGATAATTAATATGTATATATTATTCTTGATCCCAAAAATTTAAAGATCACTTTGTGGATCAACTTCCTTGCATGTCCCTAATTCTTTTAGACCAATAATGTTTCAAACATCAGATAATATATATATTTATGAACATCAAGCTTTGAATGATTAACCATGGACATTTTGAGCCAAGAAAACATAATCTAGTGGAGGATAAGAACGGGTGGAAAGCAAAGTTCAAATATATATAAACTAAAAAAAAACCATTTCAAAGTTTCAAACATGGACATGAAATAAAAATGAGTTTAAGAAATCGAGTTTTGAACCAATCCTTTGTTTAAATATGATATGATGAAGGAGGACCACTAAATCGATATCATCATTACAAATTTACAAATAATTAAGCTTAAGAAGAAAGTATGTGGTGGAGAAGCAATTAGCGGTGGGAAGAGAAAAGAAAAAAACCATCCCAAAAAGTTCCACTAATTATTAAATTTTTATTTTCCTTGTGATATTTTTCCACGTCCGTTTGTAATAATGAATGTTCCACTTACGTTGACCTCTCATATAATTTATATTCCTTTCGTTATCTATCGTTTGCTTATAGACAAAAAGATTGCTGTTTCTGCGTCAAAAAAGTGATTACGACCTTTGAGAGGTAAGACGCGTCCCACTTTCAGAAAGAAAAGAAGTAATAATGGATTTTTTTTTTTAAAACGCTCTGCACTTTGAGGAATATGTTCTCTTTAATGCAGTGCACTGCAGATGTAATACAACCTAACTTTGTCTTCCTACCAAATCCGATTCCTCCTCACTCTGTACTATCTTATTCCTCATTTAGCTTTAGTGTTTTTATATGCTCATTTTCCATCATACTACCTCGTACGTCATATCATTAAATGGGTATTATGTATGATTGTATGTGGATGAAATTTTGTAAGTAATTCCTTTAATTATAAGACCTTTGATTACAATCAATGAATCCAATCACACATATACAGTATATTGATTACAATCGATGAATCCAAATATCCAAATCACATATTTATTACAAATGACTGATATAACTTTGCTAAACTTCTCAGTACATCCACACAAACAAACATTAAATGTAAACAATCTCTAGATGTAGGAGTATTTTGTAGTCGATTAGAGAGTGTTTTGCCTTTTGAGAGAAAATTTGAAATTATATTCAATAAAAACCCCGGAAACTGGTTCATTTAGAAGAAATAGATAAAATCATTTTGGCCTTCTATATTGTGATTGGTAAGTCAAAAGTAAAAAAAAAAAAAAATATGAAAAAGAAACACATGACAAACTGAAAAGAATGGCACACCTCTTTGCCAAAAATCATATACAACATCATCAAAGTTTCTTCACATCCTCTTTTCTTTTTCAATCATATCAAAGCTTTTCAAGCATCGTCATCACGTCTCTTAAAATCAATTTGCTATCACTTTTAAACTCACTTCTGCTTGCTCTTTCCCCTTCAGCATTTCTCCTGGCAAATGCATTCGGGTTTATTTACCCCCCAAAAAATGAGATGTGCGCTTAACCACCACTCTAAATCTTTTTTTCTTTGCGTGTAACCTGCTTCTAAAGCATTGGCCGTGTGTAGTTTGCTTACTCATCATGGATTCACGTTACAGTCACTCAAGAATCGATCTTCCCGATTCAGATGCTTTCTCCAGTAGCTTTTGTACTGTGGGATTCCCAGCTCAAGCCACGGCTTCATGTTCCCGTTGTAGTGCAAGATGGCTGCGTTTCTTATGGTTTCGGTATTGATATAGTAGTCATAACCAAGCCCCGACAGAGCCCATTTGTCGTCAAGTGCATAAACTTGGTCTTGAAACGTCAGCAAGCTTGCCTGCAATGCAATTGCTTCTCTCGACTCGTCTCCACCACTCATCTGCTGCACAAACAAAAAGAAATTCATACAGAGATCACTCGATTTCTCTTTTAGGTATTTTTCAGAAAACTGACCTCTTTATAAAATTTCTGGTAGGTTTCTGAAACACCCAATTCCCTCCATCTAGCAAGATCAATGACATTCAACCCAGACATCCAGAGACAAGCATTAGTGTCGAAACTTCCTCTCTTGAGACTCTTTAGCTGACCCAATCTCACAGAGCATGACTTCACAGCGCCATTCACTTTCCCTTCCATATCAAGTTCCCAAAGGGGGGATAAGTCTCGCTGGACTACAACGTCATCATCTAGAATCACAACCTTTTCCAACTTGTGAAATAATTTTGGAAGAATATAGTGAGACTGAGAGAAAAGGGATAAGTAGTGTGTTCTATTCTGTTGGGACGCCAAATTGTCACCACTGGGGAAGGACACACGGAACTCCGCAGGCAACGACAGTTTCGTATCAGAATTGTCCAGCTCGAGTTTTTCAATGTTCAATACTTGAATAGCTGCTTGCTTGCAGGGATTCCTGATAAACCATTGTTTCATCGCAAAGTAATTCTGCTCGTCTGTCAGTACATGGAAAACAAAGTTTTTACTTTCCTGAAACATCAACAACCAACCAAGAATTAGAAATAAGGGTTCTATGACTGCATGACAAAAAAAAACACAAAGTAAAGAAAACTGGATTTAATGCATACCCTTGCGTGTAAAACCGTTGAGTTGATCACAACGGAAGATGCGAGTATATTATCGGAGATGATAACAAAGTGAAGCAATGAGGGATCTGTAAGTTTCTCACTATCCTCGATATCAACTGAAGCTGACTTGAAATATTCCACAGTTAGTCTCATTGACAAGCAATGAAGACTCTTAGGCATTGTCTGTACTGCAAGCTGGTAGAGGAACACACTCTGTTTCATGTGGAAACTAGCTTCATCCTCAGTCAAATCCAGGATCTGCCTCAACTTCTTGTCAACATTGTTACAGTCGACTGGAAAAGACTTTGCCTTTGAAATTACAGCTTCCATCTTCTGAAACTTTTTATCAACCCTGACAGAACAGTGGAAAGAGGGACACAATAAGTACGATTAAATGAAATTAGCAGAGGACTCTACACATAAAAGCTTCTCCTGAAAGACAACAAACAATATCCATGGCACCTCTCCTATCATCTAACATCCATGGTTTAAGATATTGGCACAGATGAGGCTTCAAAATAGAAGTACTTCTAGGTGTGCTGCCCATTGAATAAGTGAAGAGAGAATGTTATGACAAGATTTCCTATAACATAAAACGTCTGGAAACAAGTAAACCACTAGAAGACAGGAGTTCCAGGCAAGGTTAACTGCAAACTAGGAGAGATTCATGTGGCCAGCATCAAACAAGATCTTTTCCAGTAAGGAACTAACTTTCAGTACAAACATGCTTAAACCCACACTGGTAAAGAACTTACTGTGGTGGAAGGTCAGCATCGGCTGAACTTTCACTAAGAATACGCTCAAAGTCTTGGATATTCTGTTTCATATCCCGAGTCAACTTGTTCTGAGAAGGCATTTTAGCAATACTTGGATAGTATGCCCTAGCCACAAATAGCAGGTCCTTCATGTGCTTCACCTTAGCATCTTTCATCGGTTCCTTATTTTCCTCCCTCCAGAGGCAGTAGCTCCCATATTTCACTTCACAAGTTCTCCGAGTTTCATCAGCACTTACTATTGTCCCCTGAACACCTTTATGCGAGGCTTCGGTTTTTGTTTTCTATTCACAAAATACGGCAGAATAAGGTCAACTTAAGGCGATTGGTGAGAGATACAAAAATGACTACTACAGAAACCACTTAATCCATTTGTACATTTGCAGGGCTTGGGTTGGCAACAACAGCTGGGGACACTGGTAATCCTGCAGAATAATTGAGGACCATACGTAAAGTTGTAGACCAGAATCAAAATAAAATCATGGGAGAGGAATTTCAAGAAAGTGGAACTTATAAAGTAAACCTCTTTTTTTAGAATCACTGATGCTTGTTCTATTCATATCTCTGGAACCCACGTTTATGTCGCTTTTCTAGCATGTGAATCAAGAAAACAAAAACGTTAGTATATAAACTGTTGCAAACAGTTTAACCATCTCACCCAAGGAACTAATTATTCACTTCTCCCAAGACATGTTGAGATATATGAAGCAACATAATTCATGAAAGTATTTCAACTTTCCAGTCTCATGAGATAGTCAAATAAAAAATTCACTCATTCATGTAAATTTTTCTACCCCTTAAGTAACATCACACAAAAGATACAACAAAGTGATTACCAATAGCCTCTTGACCTCTAGGTTATTTGTTGGGCCAGAAAAGTTTTCAGATTCACTAGTTAATTATGGGGCGTCTTGCATAGTTTTCCATAAGTCAAGCAGGAATGTAAGTTCTTTTTCTTTTCTTTCTAATTTTAGCATTCAGATATTGCAGGAGTACCGTGGGGAACCTGATACACATGCTTTTTAGATAGATCAAACTACAAAGCCTATACATCTTTACATCACTAAAACGACAAGATGGGAAACATTAATGCCAAGAATTATGACTGAAAACATTCTTCAATGGTAGAAAATTAAACATATATAGACCAGATCTGAATTGTGTGTGTCAATTTGAGAGCAGTGTGTCAGATAACGAAGGTTTCTAACCATTGTAGAGATTCAATTCTACGGGAAAGGGAAGAGATCTAATTTTTTTTGTAAGAAAACAACTAATCTATAATACAGAGATGGAACAAGTCGATGACACTAAAACAAGTGGAACCCGAAAGGGACATAGCTGGAGGACCAACCTTGGGAAGAACTGGATTGATTTTTTGGAGAACCTCATCGACCCGGTCGGATAGATCTCTCTGCAAAAGCGAGGAAAGAAGATGAAAAAGCAGCAAACGATATGGAATCAAACGAGAATCGAACTATTCAGGCGAGAGTTACAATACCTGGGAATGTTTGGTAGCATTGATTCTGCTTAAGCTCTCGAACTGATGATTCCAAAGAAAGAGCGTTCAAAATCGAAACATCAACCAGTACTTAGCAAACAAAAGCCAAAAAGAAACAGAATGCTTACAGGAGAAGCCGGTTGGACATTGACATATCCTGGAGAAGATAAAGTGAAAAAAAGAAGGGAGATGAGGTAGATCTGAATTAGAGATCGAAGAAAAGCGAGTGTGAGGGAGAGATAGAGATACCTGGAGAGTGGAAACCGTTGTGAAGGCCGAGCAAGAAAGCAAGAGGAACAAGCATAGAGAGGATAACGAGAACCAAAACTCCAATAACCAGAACTTTCCACCGGCGTTTTCCGCCGCCGCCTCCACCACCTACTCCACCGCCTCCGCCTTTCATATTTCCGATTAAGATTGAATCAATGCCTTCAAATTACGAACGCATTGGATCCCAAAAACGTCGGCAACGATGTTTCTCTATTATCTCCTCGATTACACTCAATCCACACTCTCGTTAACGATGCCAAATTCTCCCTCCGCTTCAATCTCTCTCTCTCTCTCTCTCTTTCTCTTCCTCTTCCTCGCTGTGTGTGTTGCAGAATGCAGAACTATAAGTGCTGCACTTCCCCCGATCGCATCGTCCCTTTCCTTTCCTTTTGCTACTTGAAATGGTGGGGAAGGAAAAGATATACACCCAACTCCTTTTTTCGCACGTGTGAAACTGTCTCTGCCGTTTGATTATTCAGCCCACTTGCAAGATCTATCTCCGGATCGTAACACGTGTCTTTTTCACACGGTGTACACTTTTTTTTTTTTTTTTACATCGTTTATCGTCCCCCGATAAATCCAAAACTCCGGGATGCCCAGCGATATTCGTCATCGTCAACGCCATTGACGCTTATACACTGGTAATTTCTCTTCCTACTCCTCCGTATTTTCCTATTTTCCGATGTCCTTTTCTGTTGTTTTTGTTAAGAAGTTATGTACCAAGAATTTCGCCAAGTAAAGAAGATGATTGTGAAAGCATATGACAAAGTCTCGCAAAATCTTTGTTCCACTTTTAGGTTATAATCTGGTGCATTATTTGTTTGTGTGGATGTAATGAAGGAGATGAGTTAAAAGGGATCAATTTATGGAATAATATGCATTTTTTTAAGCTTACCTGTCTCAGGTTCTCTTGCATTGACTGAGTAATGTTTCAATTTGTTTGTGTTTCTTTCAATGATTTTTCTGTGTTTCATGTGATTCAGCTACTTTTCATTTCGAGCATGTTATTGTTTGCGAGGAAAGCTTTGGCCTTGGCGCATAATAAGGCTGTTCGTTTGACAACAAGGGAAGTGCATTGCTTAAGCTCCATTTTATTGTCTCCTCCTCTCGTGTCTCTTGACTTGCCCGAAAATTGGGTTCCTTACTCTGATCCTCCGTCTCCTGTTCCCTTTGGTAACTCCTTCCCTCCTTCAGTGTACTGTTTGTTGCATTTACATGGCTTTATCTTCTCTTCATATATTACACGAAAGCTCTCTAATTGTATTACTTCATTTGTGCGTGTATACATTCATACAGATAGCGAACAGAAGACTGTGGTAATAGATGGTAAATTTATCGCCGATGAAATCAGAACAAAGATTATTAGCGAAGTGTGGAAGATGAAAAAGGCTGTTGGAAAAGTCCCCGGTCTTGCGGTTGTTTTGGTTGGACAACAAAAAGACTCGCAAACTTATGTTCGGAACAAAATTAAAGCTTGTGAAGAAGCTGGTATTAAATCTGTTTTGGCTGAATTACCTGAGGATTGTACTGAAGGACAGATTATCAGTGTATTGGAAAAGTTCAATGAAGACACGTCCATTCACGGGGTTCTTGTGCAGCTTCCTTTGCCACAGGTATGCTTCACATATTTTGTGTGGTGAGAATCATGACAATGGATGTTAGTGTTGTTGATGTCAAAGATTACTTCTATGTTAGGAGGTGAAGTTTTCTATGTTTACTTTGTTTTCATACTTTTTGTGTAGAAGTGCTTGATTTTTTTTCTCATCGAGTTACAATATCCATATTCAATGCTTATGACGCTTTCAACTGAACTGTCTCCTTAAAGTTGTTGTCCTTTCTTGTGTGCACCCTCCCGTTTTGAAACCAGCCTCATAGAACATGCACACTCTGCAAAAAAAAATTCCCTTTTGAGGTTTCCTTTATCGTAGGTAGGTGCAGCATCTAATTAATATATTATGTGATAGAGCATTTGAATCATCTTACTTGTGGATATCTTTTTCAGGAGAAAACGTTCTTTGTATTTAAGTGTTTAGTGGTTTTTCCTTTCTTTCATTTTTATTTGAGTACCATCATGTAATGGAAGATATCTTGTACAGCATCTTGATGAAGCAAAGATCTTGAACATGGTGAGATTAGAGAAAGATGTTGATGGGTTTCATCCGTTAAACATGGGGAATCTTGCAATGAGAGGAAGGGAGCCGCTGTTCGTATCTTGCACCCCTAAGGGATGTGTGGAGTTGTTGATCAGAGCAGGTGTTGAAATAGCAGGAAAAAATGCTGTGGTGATTGGAAGAAGCAACATTGTCGGTCTGCCAATGTCTTTATTGTTGCAGGTATTAGTTTTTTTTTATATTGTAGTTACTGCAATAGGGTTCTTATGCTTGAGCATTTCGGTTTGGGTATATCAAGTATCAACTATGCATCTATGTCTTTGCTGACTTTCTTGGATAGAGGTATGACGCTACAGTAAGCACGGTGCATGCTTTTTCAAAGGATCCAGAGCACATTACTAGGGAGGCTGATATTGTGGTTGCAGCCGCGGGTATACCTAATCTTGTTCGTGGAAGTTGGCTCAAGCCTGGGGCAGTTGTCATTGATGTAGGAACATGTCCGGTTGAGGTAAAAATTTAAGTTATTTTAAAGTATTAAGTATTCCTAAATTTATCATAAGTCTTATATTTTTCCCAGTGAATAAAAGATTCATACAAGAGCATGAAATACATTCTGATACAGAACCTTAAAACTTAAATGAATTATACGGGCCTAGTGTACGGTTAGAGCCTAAGAAGGAAGAGATCAAATGTTTTTCCTTTAGTATTTATTTTGTTGTTTCTGGTTAGACATTGGAGCATGTTGTGATATGTCAAAATGCAAAAAAAATGATTTCGCAGGATAGTAGCTGTGAGTATGGTTACCGTCTTGTTGGGGATGTATGTTACGAGGAAGCGTTAGGTGTTGCCTCGGCTATCACTCCTGTACCTGGAGGAGTCGGACCCATGACGATCGCCATGCTACTATGCAATACTTTGGATGCTGCCAAGCGGATATTCCTCTGATCATTATGGTATCTCTTTGCCTATATTTACTGAATTTCTTGAAAATGAGATGGTGGTAGGTTTCTATGTTGTTGGAGTTGATCACAAATTCATAATCCCTTTTAATTTGATTTTTTATTTTTTTTAATGTTTCTTTCGTATAGACCGCGGTTGATGGCATTGGTACTCATGAACATCTTTAACAGCAAGTTGAACAAAACCGCGGCGAGGAGTTTGAAGACTGAGGTTCTTCTGCTGGGAAGCCACTTAGTTAGGCATGTGAGAGACTATGGTAGTTGGATCATTTGTAGTTGCATCTTTACATCAAAGGATGGAGGATGAGTCAAGCAACAGGTGTCACATGAAGGAACACGAAAGAAATGCTTGCTCCTATCTTTTACACGAGTTTCATTCATCTTGTGGGGCTTTAGTGTGGGAGGAAAGTATATTGATAGACATTCTTTGCTTTTAGTTCGGTTTGCGGTTTGGTTTTGAATCTGTTTCTGCGGTTTCCGGTTTGAAATCAAATAAAAACTTCTTTGTAATTCCACTTTGGTTAAGTTTGGTTTTTTTTTTTTTTTTTCGAAAATATCAAAACCAATTGAAACCCAACCAATATATTGATTACATCTGGATAAACGTATTTTTTTGCTGGATTACTTTTACGCAACATTCTTCTTTCTTTCTTTTTCCCTTTAATATATTCTTATTTTAAGTTTTTATTTCTTCTTCTTCATCTTCAATCTAGTCATCATTTACAACAACAAAAATTGACTTCATGTAATCTTATATTCAATATTTGCAACAAAAACAAAAATTTGAAATCACTACAAAAGAAAAATTAAGGTCAACTCAAAACTAGACCTCAAACTTTTGCAATAAATAAAAATCTTTGCCGCTTTGGGTTGTAGGGCTTAACTCCTACCCCAGTGGGAATAGTGACTAGCGTTATAAGTCGTTGGACGGCCACGAATAAGTTTGTTTGGAGGACCGAAAGCAATTCTCCGTGTACCCACCTAGCTTTCTGAATCATTTCCGACACCGATGGAAATATATATACATGCTACAAAAGATAAGAGTAATTTGACCATCTAAAATTACCGACGACTAGTTAGATTTTCATTTCAAGTAATAATAAAAATTACGTAGTCTCTGCGCAAATGACGACACGCAAAAAAAAAAAAAAAAAGGTGGTACGTACAATGTGTATATCGAAGAAAAGCATGAAATTGTTGGGTTTAAGAAAATGATCACTGTTTTATCTATTACTGTTGGAAGAAACGCTATATTGAGTGAGTTGTTGTTATATTAGAAAATAATAATATTCCTTTAAAATATAGGAAGTGAACCTGTAAATGTTTACCAATGGGGTAAGGGGTGTACCCTTAGTATGATTGCTAATCACAAAATGGTAAGAAGTAGTGGAACCAAAAAACGGTACTACTAATCTATTTGTGTAATGTATTGCTGCTACTTCTTTCTTTTTTTTTACTGGATCAATTCAACAACCATTTATCGTTTTTTGTGTACAGTTAAAAAATTTCACCACTTTGTGTCACAAATTAGACCTTACATTTATAGCAAGTTCACTTGGTACTTGGTGAAAATAAAAGTCTCAGCAAAACTTGCGCTGATGTCTTGGTATGTCAAGTTGACGAAGACTTTAGGGAAATATAAGGTGGAATATATATATTCTGTGGTTGCAAGTTGAACTTTGGTAAAAATGGAGGCAAAGAGGGACACGGGTCTTCAATCCTCATATACACAGCTATAGCGTCTTAAACCACTAAAGAGTTTAATACTTGAGAGACCATTGCAAACGTAAGACGATGAACAGGTCCGGCATATCCAGCGCGGCTGTCCATAACGGAGGTAAGAAGAGATGAATTACGTAACCTTAATATAAATTTGATCGAATTGCGCCAAATAATTTGGTCTTTGATGCAAATAAAATATTTGCAGAACCTCCTCAGGTGATGATGTTTCTGGAGGTCTCTAGCCTGGAGAATGAGGGATTAGTGAGGGCCGTGGAAAAGTGTGGTCAGCCCAACTCCAGGCTGACCCACCTCGTTTTCTACGCCATCTCCAATACCCATAGAATCAATCCCGGCCCTGACTGCTATCTCACCGAGCTCCTCAACTGTCCCACCTCCGTCCAGCATTTCCCGTACCAACAAGGCTACTATGACGAGGGTATTGTCATGGATCGTTTCAGGGACTTCGCCAATAGAAACCGAAACAGCGCCCTTGCCCTCTTCGTCTGCTCCGAGTACAAGGCCGTCCCGGCGAGGAACGGTTCCTCAGGAACCCGTTTGTTATGGTTTTGATAGTTTATTTTTAAGTCTATATACTATGTTCGATTGAGTTTGGTTTGATCCCTATAAATTTTCTCCTTAAGGTCTGCTTATGTTGTTTTTAGTCGTTCATTTTATTTTCTAAACAAGAGTCTAGCTTATGTTTTGTACTACAATACCTTTGTTTTTTTATGTAAACTTTAAAATAAAAAAATCAAAAAGAGAAATATTTCCCATGAAATTTATGAAAGTTCGGCTAACAAAGTATTCTAAAAATTCAACGTTACTTATGCGTTATCAGTACTCCGATCCCGTTCTGTTAGTTTCCCCATTCATATCTTTTAAACAAATGTCGTTTTTACTTTAATAATACCAAAAAAAGAGACTGTTGATAACTTGATATACACGGTTATTGGTAAACATGGAATTGACAAATTAGCGGGATGATTCTACTACATTAATGTCGTAATTTGTACAGCGCAATAAGTAAAAACATTAAGGAAAAAAGAAGAAGAAAACACCCACAAATCCAACAAAAAAATCAAACCTAAATTGCCCAAAATATTAAAAAACCTCTTAAGCGACAAAACATTAAACGGCTCCAAATCTCCTACATCATTTATTTTTAAAGTTATTGCAATAGAGTTCTTTATACTTGAGCATTTCGGTTTGGGTATTAACTATGCATTCGTGTCTTTGTTGACATTCTAGTGTAGAGGACCTAGAGGTGACGCTATAGTAAGCACGGTCCAGAGCACATAACTAGGGAGGCTGATATTGCGGTTGCAGCTGCGGGTATCTATACCTAATCTTGATTGTTCGTGGACTTGGCTGGAGCCTGGAGCAGGATCAGTTGTCATTGATGTAGGAACATGTCCGGCTGATGTAGAATTGAATTATTTTAAAGTATTCCCAAAGTGATCAAAACTCCTAGTGAAGAAAGACAAAGACTCATACAATTGCATGAAATACATTCCGATACAGAATCTTAAACTGAATTAAAAAAAATACTCATGAACATCAAGTTCAACAAAACCAAAAAAAAGTTCATCAAAACCGCCAAGAGGAGAGACTGGTTTCCAGATACAGTCAATGTTTTTGATTCATTGGCTTTTACAAGACGTGAAGCCATTTAGTTAATGCGTGTGAGAGTATATATGGTAGTTGGATCATTAGATCATTGGTAGTTGCAAGTTACATCAAGGATATGAAGGATGATGAGTCAAGCAAGAGGTGTCACATGAAGGATCACGAAACAAATGCTTCCTCCAATCTTTACACGTGTTCTTCTTTCAAGTGTGGCATGGGAACCTTGATAGACATTCTTTCCTTTAATATTCGGTTTGCGGTTTTCGGTTTTATCAGGCAGGTTGTGTTGAAGCTGAAACCAAATAAATACAATTCACTTTGACCAAGTGCGGTTTTTTAATCTTTCTTTTTTGTTTTCAAAATATCAAAACCTAATAAAAACCACAACATATTTTGTTTAACGGTTTTTATTAATTTAGAAACACTTTTTTCTCGTTTAATTCATTCTTATTTTATGTTTATATATCGTCTTCTTCATCTTCAAGTTAGTCTCAATTAATTAAAACAAAATAAGAACCTCATGTTAGAAATCTCTATGAAGTTAATTCATTTTCATAAAATAACTTTATAAGAAATGGAACCTTACCGAAAACGAAACAATGTTTTCTTAACCGAACCAAACTAAAACCAAATAATTTAAACGGGTTTTTATGTTGAACCAAACCAACCCAATTTCGATTCGGTTAAGGTGTGTTTCTGTCCGGGCTCTAGAGAAAATATCAAAAATACGGAAAAAAATAAAAGAAAAGGAAAAATAGGATTCCGATTCCGAGTCTCTTGTTCCAAAGAGAAGAACGTCTGCGAGAGATCTGGGACGTCTGGAAATGTGAAGGAGAAAAAAACGAGAAAGGATCTGAGAGTGAAAAATTCTTGTAGACGAAATGGTTTGGGAGAAAGAGAAGATCGTCGGAAGTTGTTTGGTCGGAGGAGCTGCGTTCGCCGTCGGAGCTTCATTCCTCCATCTTTTCCTTAAAGGTGAGCTTCCGTTAGGCTTAGGGTTAGGTGGTATAGGTTTGGTTTCGCCATGGAACAGCTTCAGAAAACGGAAGCCCGTCCGCGTCTACATGGACGGTTGCTTCGACATGATGCACTACGGCCACTGCAACGCCCTGCGGCAAGCTCGTGCTCTCGGTGACCAATTGGTGGTCGGCGTTGTCAGCGACGAAGAAATCATAGCTAACAAGGGACCTCCTGTTACGCCTCTTCATGAGAGGTCTCTCTCTCTCTCTCTCTCGATCCCAACTCATTTGTTCTTCGTATATCCAATTCCGTGTGTTTAATTGAGATTTCGTTGCTTTTTCAGAATGACAATGGTGAAGGCTGTCAAGTGGGTGGATGAAGTCATATCGGACGCACCTTACGCTATCACGGAGGATTTCATGAAGAGATTGTTCGATGAGTATCAGATCGATTACATCATCCATGGGGACGATCCTTGCGTTCTCCCAGATGGAACCGATGCTTATGCACTCGCGAAGAAGGCTGGTCGTTACAAGCAGATTAAGCGCACAGAAGGAGTTTCCAGCACCGATATCGTTGGTAAAACTTACATCGTCCCTTCCGATTCATTTTTTACTTAAGAGGAAAGTCTTTCTTGCTTCCCGTTAAGGGGAGATACGAGCTGCATCATTTCTAATCACATCATGTTTCTACAATTATTTTCGATTTGTGATCCATTCGCAGGTCGCATGCTTCTCTGTGTAAGAGAAAGATCAGTTAGTGGTGACAGCCATAGTCATTCCTCCCTGCAAAGGCAATTCAGTCATGGGCATAATAGCCCAAAGTTTGAGGACGGAGGTTCTTCTGCTGGTACTCGCGTCTCGCATTTTCTTCCTACTTCCCGAAGGATTGTTCAGTTCTCTAATGGCAAGGTATGCAAGTCCTAAAGAGTGTCCTCTCTTCAAGTTTGTGTATTGCGTTTTTGTGTTTCTACCAGTTATCTTACTCAGGCACATTACTTAGATCTTTGGAGGTGTGTGTTTATGGTTCTTAGTGATCTAGTTGGTTGAACAAGTATATGACCCTTGATTTCTAATAGCTATGCAAGTGGCTCTGAGCTTAGTTGTTTTGATATCTGGCTCTGAACATGTATATTTACTTTTCCCCAAGTTATGTCCTCTTAGTGTACTTTTTCATTCTCCTTCTCGTTTTGTATCTAAGATTGATCACAGTACATGATTATGGTGACAGGGGCCAGGACCTGATGCACGCATAATTTACATAGATGGGGCTTTTGATCTTTTCCATGCTGGCCATGTTGAGGTATAGCAAGTTAATTGGTGCAAACAAAATAAATTTTTCAAGTCCTAATGTTTTTTCATATAAGATTGAGTTTGTGCTTTTTGTCGACAATTTGAATGCGAATGTATATTTAACTACATATATCTACATATCTTGTATGTTTGCCGACTAGTCCAACTAGAATTCCGTAAGTGTTATTGGGGCGACCATCCAGATTTATTCTGCCAATGTTGATTATTGTTCTTCATTTACCTCAATTCGTACAGATTCTTAGGCGTGCTCGAGAGCTTGGAGACTTTCTTCTTGTTGGAATACATAATGACCTGACTGTCAGGTGAAAATAAAAGCTCCATTTTGGCAGTTTGCTTTTTTTGGGGTGATTTTCTCAGTTTTTATTTCGTTATATATATATATATATTTTTTTTTTCATGTCCTTGCAAGTGTTTTGGGGACTGATCAATTCAATTGGTGATGTTAGTTTTAGGCATAAATAAAAAGTTGTTGTCCCCATTCTGGTATCTACCTTAATTCTTGGTTGTATTGAGAAGTTTAGATGTGCTGCATAACTGCAACTCCGCTTAAATCCGTCTGACCAAATTGTGCTTGTTATACATTGCTGTGCAGTGGTAAAAGGGGAGCGCATCGTCCAATAATGAATCTCCATGAAAGGAGCTTAAGTGTTCTGGCGTGCCGCTATGTAGATGAGGTGATAATTGGTGCTCCATGGGAAGTGTCGAAAGATACGGTGAGCTTATCTGCTTTTTACTTAAATACCTTTCATGAAAATATATATTTTGACAATAATTTGGATATTGCAGATCACGACATTTGACATTTCCTTGGTGGTTCATGGGACAGTAGCCGAGAGCGATGATTTTCAAAAGGTAAAACGAGATTCAGATATGAGTGAATGTATATATATATTAAGGTAAAAGAGAAAGAGCTGAATTTTCTCTGAATCTGGTTGATGATTTGACAGGAGGAAGATAATCCGTATGCTGTACCAATAAGCATGGGCATATTCGAAATTCTAGAGAGCCCTCTTGATATCACGACTTCCACCATAATCAGGAGGATTGTAGCGAACCATGAAGCTTATCAGGCAAGTTGCTTTTCTTGCTCATTCTTCTTCTTCTTGTTGCTTTATGTTGACCAATGTCTCACTCAAAGATGTATCTGTATTCTATAGAAACGTAATGCGAAAAAGGAAGCTAGTGAGAAAAAGTACTACGAGCAGAAGTCTTTTGTGTCCGGCGACTGAT
Source organism: Alliaria petiolata (assembly GCA_020283515.1). Classification (NCBI taxonomy): domain Eukaryota; kingdom Viridiplantae; phylum Streptophyta; class Magnoliopsida; order Brassicales; family Brassicaceae; genus Alliaria; species Alliaria petiolata. Next base: position 302,427,347 of record JAHZTW010000001.1, read on the forward strand.
AGAAACAAAAGCTATATGCTTAGAGCTTTTTAAGTCCATCTTCAGGATGTGAATCGGTTTCTCGCTTATCTTATATCTTTGTACTGACTGACTATAGTAGGATGTTTCTGTATGAGACTCCAGTGCTGCATATTACATTTTGCTCTCTAGTTTACACTCTACATAAAAGGAGGCATTGATGGTTTTAGTGCTAGTTGCTTCTTTTATTTTCTTCACTTTTGGGATGTTTCATTTTATTTGTTACTTTTCGTTTTTTCGTACTGCAAATATTTTAGGATTGTATATTTTTACTATCTCAAAATAAAGCGATGAACTCCATTAAAAGATAACACAATGCATCAAAGAGACGTAAACAATTGTCTTGCCAATTTTATCACATGCAACTAGATTTGAGAATGGCCATACTAGGATTCATGAGTGAGGTCAGAATTTGAAGTACTGAAAAGTAGTCATTTTTCTAAAAAAAAAAAAAAAAATCATTTCTCATTCTGTTTTAGAAAAACACTCGTTTTGACTAGATTAAGAAAATATTTGAACATATTTATATGCTCTTGTTTTCGAATTCAAAGTGATTATTTTTAGAGTAAATTATAACTCAATTAGCAAGTATATTCAGTAAGAGCATATAAATATGTTCAAATATTTTCTTCAACATTTATCAAATCCAGGCACATAATCGTGACTCGTCTTTCTTTCTTATTGTCAACTAATCGTGACTCTGTCTATACAAGCATTGGGTTTGATTTGTTAAGAGCTATAACTCTCTCATTAATGATTTATTTATACTTTATAAAATCTAAAGCAATACACAGAAATTCTAACTAAAATATTGTTTCCATCAACTGAAGAAAGAAAGAGTCTTGCACTTAACGTGGCTCCTCACTCACAGGCATTGCAGCTAACTCGCTTCTGTTGAGAATAACTGAGAAACAAGTTCCAGAGCTCCCCACATAGGTGCATCATTCTTTTTTAGACCCACGAGACATAAAATCTCTATTAGCAATTTATTTTTCAGGCGATTCAGATCATCTATATATATGTTCAACATAGAATGCATATGTGACTTACAAGATAAACAAGATCAAAGGCCTTACGGTAGCTTTCAAGACTCTTCTCAATGTTATCATTCCTGAAGAAGTAAAAATAGTGAAGAGGAGATCGAAAACAGAGCAGAAGGAGATATAAGAAGAAGAAGAAGAAAGAAAGAAAGAACAACTCACAGAAATCCAACAGATATTCGAGTCTCGTAACTCAAACCATCAGACATCCTCAGATCCCCCAAATGATCTCCCAGAAGCAAAACGTTCGTTCGTTGTTTCACGTATGCATTTTCTTCGTTTTCCTCACCAATGTCGACACCAAGTTGATCGTGAAGTGGAGCAGCCATGTCTAAAGCGTGTTCGTTCTTGTTTAGCACGTGAATTAGCTTTCCTGTATTGTGAGAGAGGCAAATAGACTTGCAGTTTATGATTGCAAGATATATAAATCAAATGCTCAGTAGTTTCCCAGAGTCTGATTGACAACAAAGAAGATTTCAATTTCCCAGCAGAAAATCCACAAATGTGAGTTAGATGAACCATGAAGGAGACTGACTAAGTAACAGACACCAAATTAATACCTTTAAAAGACACAAGCCGTCCATCATTATCGAACACCATCCTGTTCGATACAATCTTTACATTCTTGAATGTTCTGTGAAGGTTCTGCCTCAAAACCTGTTAAGAAGTGATAATATATCATCATTGTATAGGAAACAGAAAGAGGAGATAAATCTCATTTACTAATAGTCTCTAGAGTCACCTCTTCAATAACATCAGCAAGTCCTGCTGAAAAAATCAAAACTGGGATCTCCTTTTTCTGATCCAGATGGAAAATAAGGTGGATTAATCTAATAATAGCTGTTTCTTTCACCACACATAAGTAAATGCAATCATGATTTTGATCCTTTACCTCCAAAAATTCAAACAGTTCAATCACACCTTCTCTAAAAGCTATGGAGGAATCAGCAACAGATTTCTTGATTGCATCATATCTTAGACCTCCCTCAATGAGAAGACCATGGCTTTTGCTCCACCTGGTAGGAAAACAGTTGTCAGACTTTCTCCCAATTTAGAACACCAAAAGACAAAGCAAATGTCAATATATCTGACTCATAATAATAAGAGTACCATTCTTCCATGAGTTTGGTTTTTTCTTCAATGGGAATCACGGGAGAAATCTCCATTGGATGGTAGTGTTCGTATAGTGCTTGCCTCTTAGCATCATAATCTGCATTTCCTTGCTGCAGGAGGCCATGACTGGCTATGAGCAAAAAGTTGTTTCAGCTCGATTGATTTGGTTAAGTGAGAAGATAAGGTTAGATGTGATATGAACATACTCTGGCCTCGAAGTCCATTGACTCGATATCTCGTTAAAGTCGCATCGAAATCTGCTATTACCTTGAATATTCGCAGAGACCCACAAACAACACAAATTAAAGCTTTGGAGAAGGAGAAAAAACTTCGCCCTAGATTCCCGTGAAAGAGAGGGAAAGACCTGGAATTTGGAAGGACCCGCGTCACGAATCAGGGTTATTTTATCAGTGAGAGCTCGAGGATGATCAATCACAGTGTCGGCAGAGAGATCAGGCTGTTCCATTTGAATTTTGGACAGAGAGCAATTCTGAGAGAAAAAAAAAAAGAGAAATTTTTTATATGGATAATGCTGAAAACTCCAATTGAGATTGAGAAAGAGATACTGACGTCGTGACCGACGCAGCAAGACGAATGTGTGAGCTGGTGATTACGGCGGAAGACGGAAAGACGAATTGACGACGGCGCGTGAAAGCGCGTGCAGCAGCTGATAACGCGCATCGGAGTTGCTCAAACGATGGTTCTGCATTACCTCTGTATTGGGGAAAGTTGGGGAATATTGAGTGATTAGCATCGAATCGAGGCCTATTGTCTCTTTGTTTGGTCTCTTCTAATTCAGAGGATATAAACAAGTTTTGACCTTGACCACCCCAAATGACATCTCGTAATACGTGGGAACATGTTGTATAAACAAGATGACACAAGATTAAGCTAAGAGTTTTGATAAGTACCACTATCACATTTCTAACAAGACGTGGATCAGAAGCAATAATACTTTCACTACTGTGCACTAGAAACTTCTTCCAAGTATTTGAATCTTACTATTTTTTTGTTCACACATAATTTAATAACTCCTCCCCCCTTTCTTGAAGCTTGTTGGTCGATCTTAATTAGTTATTTTAATTATTAATTAGTAAAAATCATCATTTTATGATAAATTTAATCTAGTTTTACAAAGACTTTTCAAATGTTTTTGGAAAAGAAAAAAAAAAAACATTTGTTCAATGTGGAGAGAGAATGTTAAATATTTTAAAAGTCTGGATACTTTAGAAAGATACTAGTATTGAATACCAAGAGGAAAAATAGTTATAACATTTTAGAGACTTTAAAAAATACGGCTAAATAAAAACTGTAAACACTATTAAATGCCTTTAACTCTCTATATTCCTAATTAACACCTTACACCAACTATTCCTAACACCTACACCAATGGGGGCATGAAAATAGTTGCACAGAAACAAAAGGAGATTGAAAGTAAATATTTTTTTTTTGTGTGTATGCAAAAGGGTTTTCTGTTAAAAGCAAGTAATAACCATACCAACTACGAAGTCATACAGTGAGAAGAAAGTAAAGTCATGTAGAAGTCAATTTTCTTTCCATTTTAATGTTAATATTTGGATGTTAATATTTGAGGAATAGTTTGACTATGTCCAATTGCAAAACGAATCATGGTCCCCTTCACATCGCTTTTTTGCACAAAAACCCTAAACATGATATTTTTCTGCAAGCTTACCTTTACCAAAAATACGCAAAAATATTTACAAAATTGATGGTAAAATTGCAAAATGAAATGTCATTTAATAACACCAACCTCATTCTCTTCATCAATAGTTTCTTCATTCTCTTATTTCGACCCAGAAAGAAAGAAAAAAACTCACTCTCTTCATTTATATTTTCTTCATCATGATGAACATCATTCTATTCTTATTCTTCATCTACTCCTCTTTCATTCCATCACTCTCTTCTTTTTTTGTCAGCATAGTGTCGCGAACACAATCACTAAGTATGTAGGAAAACCGTACTTTAGTTTCTAAAAATTTTGAGTTAGGTTTTTTTTGGTTTGACAACCGATCCTACGTAGGGATATGGTATAGGAATATTAACCCAAGAACTTATGTTTGGGTTGCACATTCAAAAAATTTTGCTTTTATTTTGCTTATTTTTTGTTTATTTTTTGCTTATTTTTTCCTTTTATTTTGCTTATTTTTATAGAGATGAGAATTGATAAATGGTATCTTCATTGAATTATGTATGAAAGTGATCATTTGGAAAAAGGTGTAAGAGAGTTCATATCAATAAAAGAATATTACATGTAAAAATTCAATCATTGTTAAAAGTGAAAATTTGTTTTATCAATTTATTGTTGTGACTCCGTCGAGCTTCGTTAATATTCCATCCACGCCGATTTGAAATGGGCCAACGTGCTGCTCGATGAAGGTATGAGTCCGAAGATCTCGGATTTTGGGTTGGCTGCGTCCATTGCAAGGGGAGATAAGAAAGCTGTCAAGTCGAAACCAGCCGGAACGTAGTGAGCAAACAACCATCTCTAAACAGGAAAAGCTCATTTTTCATTAAACAATATCACATCTTTTGAAATTTAATGTTCACTATGCAGCGGTTACAGGACCCCATAGTATGTCTTTCAAGGGACAAACACGACTAAAAGGGATGTTTACAGTTTTGGAATCCTGATCCTTGAGATTGTAACGGGCGATAGAAATAGTGGACGAGACTATAATATAATCGACCACGTAAGCAATCAAACCTGTACTCGAACCTGACTCGTCTGAATGAATAAACTCGGAGGGCTCACGCTTCTACCTTCGCCCACTAAAAGACGATCTCTCACGACAAAAAAATCTGTATATATCCACGAAATAGCAGTCAGGTTATGTATATTGACGAGTTTATTCTGCATTTTTTTTGTTTTTTTTTTAAATTCTGCAATTAAAATATCTATATATATATATATATATATATATATAACAACAATATTTTTTTTTTTGCAATATATCTATGCAATTAAAATATATTAAAAAATATATATAATTTGTTTTGGAACGTGATGTTAAAATACACATCATTTTACCATATTTAATCACATAAATAATCAAACACTTGCTCATAATTTTATAATCTATAGATTTTTATATTTGTATATAACAATCTATAGATTTGTAGAAAATTATTTGTTGTTATGATATTATAAATTTTGTTACTTATCTAAATACACAGAAATAACATTTTACAAAGTTAATATGTTTGAAGTTTAACTCTTAAACTGAAAAATTGTAAATAAAATAAAGTATAATTTGACAAAAATAAAGTATAATCTAGTTATAGATTTTCTCAAATATTTGTTCTGTTTATGGTGATGTTTATATATATATTTTTTTTTTTTGCTTTGTATTCTTTTGTTAGGATTTGAAATGATTTTCAAAGAAGAAACAGTATTTGTATGGAAAAAACACCTTAACTAAACTAAAATATTTTAAAAGAATAAAATATGGCATTGAGGACTGGTGACATCGAACGTCATACCTCATAACTTAAAGGGGGTCAACTAATGCCAAATGAGCTGAAGAAACGTTTTGTACTTAAGCAAAAATAAATTTTATAAAGTTAAGGGGTGTCAGCTGCACCCTCTTACTACAACGTAGGTCCGCCTTTGATTCTGCATTACTTCTTTATTTGGGAGAGTTGGGGAATATTGATTGATTGGCATTGAATCGAGGCCTATTGACTCTTTGTTTGGTCTCTTCTAATTCCGAAGATATTAACAAGTTTTGACCTTGACCCCACATGACATCTCGTAAAAAGTTGTAACCTTTTGTATTCCATCCAGACCATCTTCAATACAACACACTCACAAAACGAGTTCTTGCTCTAAGCATCTCATTGCACAAATTCGTAAATCTTTTCTTTGGTTCCTTCCTCTTTACAAAAGTTTCCATAGTCCCAACCAAAAAAAAAAAATATGGAAAAGCAAAAAAGCGTTACAAGAAATGGAGAGTTAGCAGATCCTAAATCACACATAAGTGAAGCTTAGAGAGGCTTGAAGTAGAGGTGATGATCAGAGAAAAGAACCCTAAAAGCAAGCTTGCATCTACACTTCAATCTAATTACAAACCCATCTCCAGATCTCTCTATCCTCATCCCTTCTCCACAATCTTCTTCTTCTTCCACTTCCTCTTGCTGCGTCTGCAATGTTATGATGAAATTCACAAGTTATCATCAAAATCACTTGAAATCACTCAAAGAAAAAGCGTTAGATACAAAGGAAATCAAACCTCATAAGCATCATAGTTTGTCTCTTCGCGATTGATCTCCTCCACGTGATTGTTAATCATATTCATCGTCTGTCGTTTTTTTAGTAAACAACCAATTGAAGATTCTTTATTAGTAATTAAAACCAGAAAAGAGGAAAGATTCAAGCAGATGCTTAATTAAAACAACCAACCTCCTCTTTATCAGGAGTCTTGGAAGCAGACGGCGACGTTTCTTGCTTCTCCGGAACAGGGCTTGCGTGGGAACAACGGAATCGGCCGGCGGTGGGATTCGGATACCGGGTCGGGTCGTCGACGACTGGGGAAGATTGGGTTTCCGGGCAAGTGAAGCGAAGAGGAGAGTTGATCAAGATTGGGTTTTGGGGGGAGATTTTCCTTCGTTTCTGCTGATCGGATTCGGCGGAAACAGGGGAGGAGCGTTTCAAGGGGCTGATTTTTTCAGGAGAAACGGCGGAAGGGAAAGAGGAGCGAGAGTAATCGTAGGGTGTGAAGGATATCAAAGAACGAGAAGACAGTGGAAGATAATTTTCTGTCTACTCTTGCATACCAGATGGTTCGGATTATATATTACAAAGATGATCAAGTAATTATCTAAAGTAAGAAGATGACTGTATATGCATTACATATATTATGATATGCGCTACGAATATCATAGTGGTTATGTCTGCCAATAATGAGTGGAGATCCGTAGTGGTTCATGTCGGCCAATGATGGGTGGATCAATAATGAGTTTATCTCCAAGACCCCTCCTCAAGTTGGAGCATGCAAGTTTTGTATGCCTAACTTGACTTTGAAGTAGTCGAAAGCTTGGCGTCCTAGTGGTTTGGTGAATATGTCGGCCAACTGAGCTTCAGTAGGAACATGATTGAGACTGATGGTTTTGAGTAGGCATTCGTCCCGAACAAAATGGCAGTCAATCTCGATATGTTTGGTTCTTTCGTGGAAGACAGGATTGTTTGCGATGTGAATTGCGGATTTGCTATCACACATTATTTGCATTGGTCGATCATGTGTGACACCCAACGAGCGTAGTATACGGATGAGCCAGAGAAGTTCTGATGTGAGATCAGCGAGTGCTCTGTATTCAGCTTCAGCAGAGGATCTGCTAACTGTCTTCTGTTTGCGAGTTTTCCATGACACCGGAGAGTGTCCAATCTGAACGAAGTAACCGGTAACAGAACGTCGGCTCAAAGGGCAACTAGCCCAATCAGAATCGGTCCACCCTGTGATCTGAAAGTCTTTGTCAGAACGCAGCAAAATTCCTTGACCAGGGGATCCTTTAAGATATCGTACCGTTCGCAACGCTGCTTGCCAATGCTCTTCACGAGGTTCTTGCATAAACTGTGCCAGGACGTGAACACAGAAAGCTAAGTCTGGTCGTGTGACAGCAAGGTATATAAGACGGCCAATCAGACGGCGATAACGTTCAGGATCATTGAGCTTTGGTGATGCAGATATCGCTAGGTTGTGATTTTGTTCTAGTGGGAAAGCCACTGGTTTGGATCCCAGCAGTCCTGTTTCAGCGATGATGTCCATTGCGTACTTCCTTTGGCTCAAATAGATTCCCGTTTTGTTTCTAGCAACTTCGATACCAAGAAAGTACTTCAGTTCGCCGAGGTCTTTCATGTGAAAGCATGATGATAGATAAGTCTTGAAGGCTGTTATGACGTCAAGAGAGCTTCCAGAGATAATCATATCATCCACATAGACCAATACGTTAAGCTGCACATCTGACTTTGTAAACGTAAATAAAGAGTAATCAGAGAGAGATTGTTCGAACCCATATTCTTTGAGAGCTGTCTGAAGTTTAGCGAACCAGCATCTTGGGGCTTGTTTCAACCCGTATAGGGATTTGTTCAGGCGGCAAACCTTGGTGCTATCTGAGGAGGTGAATCCCGGTGGTAACCTCATGTACACCTCTTCATCGAGATCGCCGTGGAGAAAGGCATTGTGCACGTCCATCTGATGCACGGGCCAGTTGTAGCCTGCAGCAACATTGAGAAACAGACGAACGGTGTTCATCTTTGCAACGGGAGCGAATGTTTCCTCATAGTCTACCCCTTCGATCTGTTTGTTGCCGAGAACTACTAATCGAGCTTTGTGTCGTTCTAATGTGCCATCAGATTTGTATTTAAGTTTGTAAACCCACTTGCATCCGATTGCTTTCTTCCCTCTTGGTAAATCGACAAGGCTCCATGTCTTGTTCTGCTCAAGAGCTGTAATCTCGTTCCCCATTGCAGCTCTCCATTGTTTGTCTTCCATAGCTTTTGCAAAAGATTTTGGTTCGATACAAGTCGATATTACTGCCATGTACGCTTGATGTGTTGCTGAGAAGCGACGATTATCAATATAATTGGTAATTGGATATGCGGATTTTCCAGTGTGTGCGTCAAGAGGTTTGCTCAATACTCTGTTGGTGACAAAATTCCGGAGAGTAACCGGTGGTAATTTCTTTCGATGACCACGTCCCAATTGTTCACCACCATCAACGATAGCTACAGCTGGTGTAGGAGGCGGGGATTGTGGCGGAGACGGGATTGGCGTTGGAGTTGAAGAATCAAGCCCATGTGCCGTCGTTGAGGAGCTCGCGGCGTTGTATGGATCCAGCATTGTTTCTGGGTTGGAATTTTTATCTGGGCCTGGCCCAACAACGAATCTATTTGTTGGTAGAAACAACTCTTCTTCTAGTAATGGGCTTGTTGTATCTTTGGCCCATTGAGAATTATCTCCCTCTTCCTTATGTTCCAAAACTGGTTTCTGCGTTTCGTATGGAAACTCTTTCTCGGAAAATTGCACATCACGTGAGACGAAGAAAATGTGTTTTTCGAGATCAAACAATCGCCAACCTTTCTTGCCGTATGGATAACCCAGAAACACACACTTCCGACTTCTAGACGCAAATTTATCTCCCTTATGACCCTGATTATGTGCATAACAGAGAGAGCCAAATACTCGTAGATGATCATAAGTTGGACTCTTTCCATACAACTTCTCATAGGGCGTAAGACCGTGAAGGATTTTGCTTGGTGTTCGGTTGATCAGATACGCAGCAGTCAATATGCATTCTCCCCAGAAGTCAATCGGAAGACTCGCTTGAAACCGCAAAGCTCGAGCGACATTCAATATATGTCGGTGTTTCCTTTCCACTTTGCCATTTTGTTGTGGTGTAGCCACACATGACGTCTCATGTATAATCCCTTTGCTCATAAAGAATTTCGTGAGACACAAGAATTCAGATCCGTTGTCGCTTCGCACTCTTTTGATAGTAGTTTGAAACTGATTTTCAACCATGGAGATAAAATTCTTGATCTGATTTGGTGCCTCTGTTTTATCATTGAGAAGATATAGCCAAACACTTCGGGTGTAGTCGTCAACGATGGTGAGAAAATATCTTGCACCTGAGTACGATGGTGTTCGATACGGACCCCAAAGGTCGCAATGAATCATCTCGAAAATATTAGATGTTTTATTTTCACTTAATGGAAAAGAAACTCTTGTTTGCTTGGCGCGGAGACATACATCGCACACCTTATTTGACAATTTAGAAGAAACGGAGACATGAACATCTGGAAGTGAACAAACTACTTTTGAAGACGGGTGGCCCATCCTATTATGCCACAACTCATATGAGTTCTCGGAATGCGTTGTGACAGATGCTACCATCTCCGTGCTCCAAAAATAGAATGTTCCTGCGCTTCTCCTACCCGCTCCAATCACCATCCTCGAAGTGCGGTCCTGAACAACAAGGAAGTGATCAGCTAACTGAACAACGCAATGATTTTCGTCCATCAACTGTCCCATAGATATCAGATCAGATTTGAAGTCTTCTACATAATAAACTGATTTCAGCACTAGACCAGAACCCAATCTAACTGAACCCTCTTTTGTAGAAATACTTTCGCGACCATCAGCAAGAATGATCAATACCGGAGCCATTTCTCTAACATCAGAGAGAATTTCATACTTTCCGGTCAAATGATGGGTAGCCCCTGTGTCCATGATCCAACAAGGGCAAAAGAATTTACCCGAGAGTGTCTCTGGTGCACTGATCTTTCCCGCATTGAGTAGAGCGATGAGAGACTTCCATTGTGCCTCGCTTAACCCATTAACGCCGTCACGATCCTTGTCCGTAAGAACATAGTTGGCATGTTCAGAGGACTGTCCAATGGTCGGAATGTGAACGGCGTTCGCATAGGCAAAGCCACGACCACGTCCAGCATACGCTGCTCCACGTCCCCGTCCTTGCATCGTTCTGCTTCTCGGTCTGTCACCCCACCACTCCGGATAGCCGATGACAGCGTAACATCTCTCAGAGGCATGACCAGCACGGTTGCAATGTTTACACAAGGCCAGATTCTGGTTTGTGCGATTTCGGGTTTGCACGGCAAATGCTGCTACCTCGGGCAGTCCTTCTTGCATTTTCGTACCGTTACGGATTAAGTCTTCTTCTTGACGCACAATGTTGTAGACTTCTTCCAAAGGTTGAATAGGTTGGCGTGAAACAATACTAGATCTCACTGTTCGAAACAAAGCATCATCAAGACCAAAAAGGAATTGATGCACCTTGTCGTCTTCACGGTCTTGTTCCATAACAGAACTCAAATCACACTCACATTTGCCGCACTTGCACAAACGTTGAGGACGGTGAGATGCCATGCTATCCCAGATCTTGGTTAATTGTCCGTAGTATGTGTCGATGGTGAGACCTCTTTGCTTGCAGCATGCTAGCTCGGCTTTGATCTGTTGAATTTTGGGTCCGCTGGTTACCGAGAACCGTTTTTGCAGATGATCCCAGAGGTCTTTCGCTACATCACGGTGAGTGATGTTCGATCGGAGAGAAGGGTCGATTGTCATCTTGATCCAGGACACGAGCAATGCCTGGATCGTCCACCAATCTTCGAGATCTGGTGAATTTTTTGCCGGACGCCCAATGGATCCGTCGAGAAACCCAAACTTCTTACGCGAAGTCAGAGCCGTTTTCAATCCGCAAGCCCATTCGTCGTAGTTGGTTCCGGTAAGTAGGGGATGGGAAATTACTGCGCCGGAGTTATCTGCAGCAGTCAGGTCGTAAGGAGAGATTGTTCGGCGAACCGTCTCCACTTGAGTCGTTGGTGTCGTGTTTGATAGAGTTGTCATCGTTGATAGCCAGTTTTTTTTTTTTTTTTTTTTTTTTTTTTTTTTTTTAAAGTATCGTTTATAACATAAACACAATCTCTGAAGAGAAAGAAAAGAAAAATCGATCACAAGAAAGTTTTCTTGTTCATAGCTCTGATACCATGAAGGATATCAAAGAACGAGAAGACAGTGGAAGATAATTTTCTGTCTACTCTTGCATACCAGATGGTTCGGATTATATATTACAAAGATGATCAAGTAATTATCTAAAGTAAGAAGATGACTGTATATGCATTACATATATTATGATATGCGCTACGAATATCATAGTGGTTATGTCTGCCAATAATGAGTGGAGATCCGTAGTGGTTCATGTCGGCCAATGATGGGTGGATCAATAATGAGTTTATCTCCAAGAGGGTGGAGAGGAGAGGCGGAGGAGAGAGAGATCGATGTCGTCGAGGCTCAGGTTGTTACGGTCTTGAAACTCGTCTTCCATCATCATCATCATCATCTTCAATCTTCTTGCTTCCTTTTCTCTCTCTCTCTCTCTCTCTCTCTCTCTCTTTCTCTGCTCTCTCGCTAATTTCTCTGTAAAAGAAATTAAGCAAGAGTTTGATTGAGAGAGAGTAATATATATCGAGGGGTGAAAAAGGCGCGTGTTGAAGTGAATCAGTCCGTGTCGGTTTAAAGATTCCGGTTCAGGTGATCGTATTGAGATGATAATACATTGAGATCGAAAACAGAGTTCTTACTATGTATTTTGTATATTACCAAGTTGAAAAAATACTTTTAAACTTTGATATGAAAAACTAAACGATGTAATTAGATCTTTTGGTTATTTTAAAAATATGTTGGCAAACTACATGAGACATTATAATGCATGCTCACATAACTGATTAAACATAACATTCTTGTGTAAAAGAGTTACACTGCACGAACAGGATCATACTTGGCTTTAACTTCCATCAATATTTTCAAATTCCCCAAGAAATATTTTAATCCATAGATCTTAGCTGCATCAACATTCGGTCTCGTTCTCGTGAATCTGGTTCATAACTCCTCTGTAAGGGTTCCATTGCATCCATACATTGTTGAATTTCAACATTATTTTCCAAATCTTTCTCCATTCCTTCTTTAGGGATCGGTTTCTTGACATAATCAGATTTGTTCTTGAAGAATCCTCGTGGTGGACTCGATGGCTTGTCCAGAAGAACGCTCGTTGATGCCCCAATCGGATAAACAGAGGCTTTCTTGTTTAACACGTCAACGGTTATAGCTCGGAGATCGTGCATGTCGAGAACAACAAACGGCACCGACGAGATGTAAGAGAGGCCTTCGAAGTCGTGTCCACCACTTCGGATACGGATCTGGATTCCGTTTGACTTTTGAGCAGATCACTGTTGCCTGAACATGAGACTCATGTTTAATGTTTTGCAGCAACAATGGCTATTGGTTTTGTGACGTTAATGTTTGAGTACATTTTCTTTTTCGTGTAGGACTCGTAAGACGAGACGAAGGTGGAGTTATTGGGAGTATAATGGGCTTCGGTGATCGGATTCTCTGGACTAGTCCGATTATTTTAACGCAATCGAGGAAGTTTTACAATATTTGGTTTCTGTTTCTGCTCTATAACTAAAAATTTAATTATGAAAAAATTATTTTGTTGCATACAAAGAGAAAGTAATTGAATAGTTGTTGACTATGTGAGATGTGGTGGACTGGGTGATACCTTACTTTGGGTTATAGCCTAATTAAACGTGAGAAAGTTAAAGCTTGATAATCCCTTCACATAACGCAATAATAGGATTCTTAATTTAATTATGTGAAAGATAAAACAAAATAAAAAAAGTACTAACCATGGAAGCGAGGAGTTGAACGCCAGCGGACTTAACGTCCCAGCTTAACTCGGACATGACCCAAGAAAGGCCACCGAGCTGGTGAGCCATGTCAACCACATAACTCATATAGTGATCATTGTCAGAGGCTCGATAAAGCCACGTGGCACCCCATAAAAGTTCGTCCTTGTAGAAGTATTACTGATTTTGTTTCTTAAAAATTGATGATTCAATTTAATAGGTGGTAAACGCATGATTTTAGTTTTGAGAAACTGAAGTTGGAATCTCACGTTGTTGGTCCACAATTTGTATTTTTGTTGTTTACAAATGAAAAAAACAATATAATTATAAGGAAGGGCCGAATATGGGCTTTGGTATTTACAAATGACCCATTAATTTTACCTCGAATGGCCCAATCATTTTGTAGAATTTGTTTATGGTTAGTATTGTTTAAAAAAAATATTTAAATAAACAAATGATTTTCTGTTGACAAATACAAGAAGTGGGATATAAACGTGGAAAACTAGGTAAAGTTGGAGGAACGAGCCAAGCGGATTAATCTTGAAGATTAATTATTTTATTTTATTTTTGTTTTAACTGCAATATTTTAAGATTTATGCTTTTTTGATATTTTTGTTTTTTCTCTTTGTTTCTAGCTAATAAATTAGGTTTTTTTTCTTTGTTTCCAGCTAATAAATTAGTTCTTTTTCTTTATTGTGCATGCTACTATGGTTCTCCACAATTTTGTAAAGCTTTACAAAATTCCAAATGCTGATTTTGAAAAAGATACCAATAATCGAAATAATCGTAGTCGGTGATTTGAAAAAGAAGAGCTTAACAAATTTGAAGAAGAAATGCAACAACTCATGGCCAATATATAAATAACATACGAAATAAGATTACAAATCTGATTTGGCATGCAAATTAGTTTTTTTTATTATTATTATCAAAAATAGTTTTTTCTAGTTTATGCTTTTTCTAGTTTCTCTATTACAAATCTGATTTGGCATGCTTATGCTTTACAAATCTGATTTGGCATGCTTATGCTTTTTCTAGTTTCTCTATTAATTTTTGGGATTGTGGAGCTGAAAAGTTATTGGATTTAAAGTCTCTTATACGATCACCTTTTGGGTTTCTGAATCTGCTTCCCAAATCAACTATGGTCTCTTTTTATTCTTGTTGAGGATGTGAACCGGTTTCTCGCTGACTATAGTAGGGATTGTGGAGGTGAAAAGTTATTGGATTTCAAGTCCCTTATACTTCACCTTTTGGGTTTATGGTTTTAGTGCCATAAAGGAATATTAATTGATTCGTCCTATTGTCTCTTTGTTTGGTCTCTTCTCTTGTAATTCAGGATATTGTAAACAAGTTTTGACGTTGACTCCAATAACATCTCCTAAAAAGTTGTATAACCATTTGTATTCAATCTTCAATACAACACACAAAACGAGTTTTTGCTCTACGCATCTCTCATATTGCACAAATTCGTAAATCTTTCATTTGGTTTCCTTCCTCTTAACAAAAGTTTCCATAGTCCCAACCAAATTAACAACAAACAAAAAAAGGAAAAGCAAAAAAGCGTTACAACAAATGGAGAGTTAGCAGATTCTAAACCACACACCCGAGTGGAGCTTAGAGAGGCTTAAAGTAGAGGTGATGATCAGAGAAAAGAACCCTAAAAGCAAGCTTGCATCTACACTTTAATCTAATTACAAATCCATCTCCAGATCTTTCTATCCTCATCCCTTCTCCACAATCTTCCTTTTCTTCCTCCTCCTCTTGCTGCGTCTGCAATTTTATGATGAAATTCACCACTGATCATCAAAATCGCTTGAAATCACTAAGGAAAAGCTTAAGATACAAAAGAAATCAAAACCTCATCAGCATCGTAGTTAGTCTCTTCTCGATTGATCTCCTCATAAGCATCACTGTTTGTCTCTTCGCGATTGATCTCCTCCACGTGATTGTTAATCATATTCATCGTCTGTCGTTTTTTTAGTAAACAACCAATTGAAGATTCTTTATTAGTAATTAAAANAGTTGTTTCAATGAGATTAAAAAGCTCTGTAATATGTTAATATGCTGTCTCGATCTTCTGACTCAGCACCCGAGGCAATAGTATCTTACGATACCACATGCCAACTAAAGAAAAGTGGAGGTTTGTGGGTTCGTGTCGGGTTAGGGATTATAATCACGTTCTCGTGCTTAAATTTATTGGTTATTATTTCAAAAAGTTTTGTCACTATCGTCTGTCTCTAGATGTCTTGGGGATATATGCATCTGATCCAGCACAATCCGTGGTGTTTGACTTTGGAAAAGGCTCATGAAACTTCAGCACCTTGCAAACCTCTTCTTCAAATGCCAAGTTGGAGATTTCACTGCTTGTTCTTTTTGGTTTGATTCATAGACTACAGTACACTAGGTATCGCATCTGATATATTTGGCTTGAATGCGCACAAATAATTGTGTAATAGCTACCGAGTTTGTCGTCATGTAATAACAATGGGATATCAATGAATCATAACACAAAATATCGGTGGAAAATTATGTAGCATAAAAAGAAAAAAGGGTCATGATATTTTGTCACAAAAGAGTTTTATTCATAATTTCAAACTAAAGATATATAATGTTAGAATAGGAAATACCATGCTATATATGTATCTAAGTATCATGATATAACACAAACCTGGCTGCTAAAGTGACATGGAATTAATCATAATGACATGTTTGAATGATGTATCAAAATGTATTTGATATAACGCCAAAAAAATGATTTTTATCCGCCAAAGTGCATGATATCAATCATAATGACATGCTTGTAATCAAAATGGCGTGCTATGCAAGTGAATATATATATAAATGATATGACGTTGGATTGTTTCTTACAAACTTTTGAATTTCATCACTTCTCGTTTTTCAGGATTATCCTCTATATTAGGTAGGTAGTACTCTCAAGAGTGATAAAATGTTGTCAAATAAAATTCAAAATCAAAGATATCACTTTGGAAGAAAAAGTATATTGGATTGGCCCATCACAACCTTCTTAAATTAAAGCACACCAAGATTGGCCCAATGCATGCCGGTCTGATCAAAAAATATAACACAGCCAATAAATATTCCACTTATAAGATGATGTAATCTAGTTGAGAAACCACTATTGTGATTCAAATCAATATGAGAATATAAGTGTTGTCGGTGTTTTCTCTCTCAAACAAACAATAGTAGTTAATAAGTTTGTGGTCAATCCCATCTGGTGATCCCATTTTTAATTCAACCGCACCAAATCCAGTTTACTGCTCTGCTCCATGCATCGACCGCTAAAATTTATCTATCCTACAGAGTAAAAAGTTCTCATTTTGATCGTAGCTATACTCATCGCAACCACTACAAGAAAAATTAGTAGCATTAAGATTCATTAGCAAGCAAAGTCTTATTTTAAAATAGATCTGCTATTAGCAATGATTTTTTATTTTATTTTCCAAACATGTTTCAGCTAATGAGTTACAATCCCAACAACTGGTTGTTGCAGAACACAACCAACACAAGCAATCATCATACAGCATAATTCTCTTTACCGTAGCTCACCGGTTTCAATCATACACCAAATATATAAAGACAGAAACTGTAAAATTGTCTTATATATCACAATCTACACACAATGTTCTCCCCCCAAAAAAGAGGGTAACTCACTCAAGGAACTCTCTTCCTCAGACAGACGATTTGGTCCTAATGGGATCAAAGAAGAAAGCTCAAGTATGGAAGAAAGCTGTGATCCATTTCTCTCTATGTTTTGTGATGGGTTTCTTCACTGGCTTTGCTCCTGCCGGTAAGGCCTCGTTTTTCTCTAATTTCGAAACCACCACCTCTACTTCCACCAAATCTCAGATTCCTCCCCAACCTTTTGAAAACTCTACCTATACACCCAATTCTATCGTTGATAAAGCCTTGATCAATTCCCAAGGCCAAGCCCCTGCTCCTTCGGAGTCGCGAGAAGCCGAACCAGAAACCAGATCGCTCTCCGAGACAGAAGACGAAGTGACACCAAGAGGTCTAGTGATTGTCGTAACTCCGGTGATGACGAAAGATCGTTACAAAAACGTTCTTCTTAGGAGAATGGCCAATACCTTGAGGCTAGTTCCGCCTCCTTTACTGTGGATAGTCGTGGAGAAACATTCTGATTCTGAAGAAAGCTCTTCATCTACAATGTTAAGAAAGACTGGTCTCATGTATAGACGTATAGTCTTCAAGGAAAACTTCACGAGCTTGGAATCGGAGCTTGACCATCAGAGGAACTTAGCGTTGAGACACATTGAGCATCACAAATTAAGCGGGATAGTCCATTTCGCGGGGTTAAACAACATCTATGATCTTGATTTTTTCGATGAGATCAGAGATATCGAGTATGCAAATTAAACAAGTGTTATAACTATACTGTCTAGCTACATTTTCTTTAATCATCAAATTATAATTTTTTTTTTAATCTTTGTTTGTTAACAGGGTATTCGGAACTTGGCCAATGGCGTTGCTATCTGCTAATAGGAAACGAGTAATAGTAGAGGGGCCGGTTTGTGAATCTTCACAAGTATTGGGATGGCATTTGAGAAATATTAATAATGAGACAGAGACAAAACCTCCGATTCATATATCAAGCTTTGCTTTCAATAGTTCGATACTTTGGGACCCTGAGAGATGGGGTCGTCCTTCTTCCGTTGAAGGCACCAAACAGGTACCTTGAGTTTCAATTTTGTTATTTTTAGAAGATTTGCTTGCTGAATATGAAAGATAGAGAGCTTCAAGATAATTTAGATGTGGATGGGTTTGTAAGTTAGCACCTTATGGACATTTAAGCGTTTGTTGCTAAATTATTCTACCTAATTGATTCCGTTAATCATTAGGTTAAATAGGCTTATTAATTGTAACGAGAAATATCGTCTATAAACACATAATATCGTGTAGGAGGGTTTTAATTTAAATCCAATTTGTCTCCGTATAATTATCGTCTTTCACATTATACGTAATTGTTTTTTTCTACTATAATATAATTTTTTAAAAAATATCTTGCATAGGATTCGATTAAATATGTGAAGCAAGTGGTTTTGGAGGATGATACAAAGTTGAAGGGACTTCCGGCGCAAGACTGTTCCAAGGTTATGCTTTGGCGTCTCAATTTTCCCACAAGAACAAGTTTAAACACCTGATTTGCTTTATTTTATTCAAATCTCCTTCAAATTATAGTCTTTTTCTTTTTTCGGATTTATACATCACAGAAAAAGAAACACTCACAGAGAGTTAAAGCAGGGGAAAAAAACTATCGTTGGTTTTTGGATCTATCACAAAACAGGGCTTAAACAATTTTTGTAAATGAGAGAGAGATACGAGATACATAAATTTTCTGTAGTATATCATGATAAGTTGGTGTACATGAATCTGTAGCGCCCAATTTGAAATTCCAAAAAATCTTAAAATATGCCAGCCATTTGTGAATGAGTTAGAACATGATCGGTGATAGCATGCCATTGGTGATTTTATCACGGGCGAAGTGAAAATCAACCGCAACATGTATCTTACTTTTTTTTCTGGATTATTGCTAATGTGAATCGCAACTTGACTATATCGACGTACAGTATATCGAAATTGACTGAAAATATAGCTTGCCACAGTGTCACAGCCAAAATTAATGAAACCGTGTTTTGTTTTTTGTTTTTTTTTTAGTTGCTGGTTTGAACTTTCTAATCACGTGAAATTGATTAAAATTTAAATGATAAACTATATAAATAATGAATATGAATCGTCCAAGCGAAGCAACAAGTACAATACGCTAATCTAATAAGACACATGCACAAGTGTGTTTGGTCATGAATATCCTGACGAGTTCTTAGGACATGGTCCAAAAGGTGTCCATAAATTATTTTTCAAGTATGGATTTGCTAAAATGATTGAAATGAGATACTGAATAAAAGAACTCGATGAACAACTTCTTATTATGACATGTTTTTTTCCACAATTTATTGGATTCTTGTAACTGTACAATTATTATAGTTTAGCAAAGTATCAATTTGGTTTTTTTTTTTTTTTAATATTTATGACTAGGAGAGGTTCGGCCTTAATCCTCCCCCACGGCCGCCCGGGACAGTCTTTTGCTAATATTTTATGACATGAGATTAAGCATCTTTGCCACAGAAGTTCGAAGTATGAACGCAGCAGCAACAACTCACGCGTTTAACCAATAGACCAAAACATCCGGTGGTGTTGATATGCATTAAAGTCTCATTTTTTTACATGTGAATGTGAATGAATTGATGAAATTAAAATGCATATATATTAACAACGACGTTTATCCTAGTGATTAGGAAACAGTTGGTACACATTTTTTTGGACTAGAACGTGAAGTTTTGAAATATGGTATGAAAGATAGGAATCAATTTCGGTCATATTATAAATGGACTGTCAAGGTCAATAGCGTCAAAACTGCATGTGCACATGGAATAATAGTCCCAATAAAACTCTTTAAATGTAACGTGAGGGACATGGACCGACCAAAATTTTGTGATATCAATGCCCCCCCCCCCCCCATAAATCAAATTACATACTACGACCATATAGTATATGTATTAATAAATAATAAATATGCAGGTTGCATTTATCTCCCGGTAACCTCTTGCGGTGGCAACTGGGAATTCCTAGGATCCCCGAATAGATAAAAACAGTAATGCATGGACTCCCTAACTACTACTATATTAACTAATTATAAAAATTATAACCTATTATCTTAAGTATACAGAATTTAAAAACTCAAACAGACCCAAAAAAAAAAAAAAAAAATCGATTTTCTTTCTTCCACCCTAAATTGTTCGGTTTTAGGAGTCCACTGTCCCCACTTATTCGTTTTTCAACGGCAGTTGTATATGTGGTTGTTGGATCAGTGGTAGTCTATTTTAACTTAACAGTTTGACATTAGGAGGTCGACTTCTCTTTTTTCATTAGTTGGATAATTTAACTTAATTAAAATGGAGTTGGTTTTAGTATGTTCTGTTTGTTTTATGAATTTAATTTTGATTGTTTTACTAAGAAACATATATAGTTTTATTCATTGAAAAAGTGTTATTTTAATGAATTGCTAGATCTAATGAGTTTATTAATGTGTGATATGATGCATGAAGGAGAGATATATATATATTATATGCGAGAACAATGTGATTCAAATAAACTCTATTGAAAAAAACTGTACTGAGGGATTAAGTGCATTTTTTTAGCGAAAAAGGTAGAGAGCATGGGAGTTAATATATATATAAAGTATACAGAGAAATGCATCCTAAATCTTGATTTATTCAAACATTAAAAAGATAAATCAGAAAAATATAGGAAGCTTGTGACTCATAACATTACCGTTAGCAACTAGCAATTAAACTAATTAAGTAGGATTAGGAGTTAATATGAGGCCAAACAATGTCACGTGACCCTGGCGCGCCGAGTAACTGAAAATCGCCACGCCTATCTTTCACTTCGTTTAGTTACATCTCTTGTTACTGTTTTACTGCTCCTCGTTTCTTCTTCAACTTGATGCATCTATATAGGCCGTACATCTATCAATCCCACGCCACAAAAAAATTGTATTCTTTCAAAGTGAATATTTAAAAGTGAAGATTAATGGTTAAGGCGTTCAAATATTTTCCTACAATATTTATTTTCATTGAACGTGAACGCATCTTAACTTTATTGTTTTTGGTAGCACAACACTGTATGTATATTGGTAGTGTCTATACTCTATAATGTTTTTTGGACAAATAGTAACAACGTTTAGATTGAAATCTTTGTTGGTTGTGTTCTTCTAGCTCAATTTAGTATCTTATTTTCTTGTTGATCTTTTGTATTTAGGTAGTTGTTCAAACTCATTTTAGAGGTTATTTTGCCAAAAGATTAAAGATGTTTCATACCCAAAAAGATTAAAGATGTTGATCAATGAAAAACTATTAATCAGCTAGTTAAATAAAATAAAATAAAAACCTTTAGAACGTTTGAATTTTTTTTTTTGTATGTAGGCATGCTCAATCTTTTGCATGTTATGGCAGATTTTTTCTTTTTCTATTTTTTTTAATAATCTGATGGATTCAAAGCCTAATCCCAAACTAATTCTTACAGAACGGTTTATACCAAATCCGTGAACATTAATCATTTACACCTTAATTCATAACCTAAAATCGAATTTTGGCAAATTTATTCTTCGAAACAAAAAGAATATATCATTCAAGGGTTAGAAAGAGAAGGGGTAAATAAAAGAGGGACTATTATGATATAAAAACAAAAAGGTACGGGGGGTAAAATAATGATTTCACCGAATTCTATTTTTTCTCATAGTCTCTTTTTCTCTTTCTGGATATTTAATGTTAGCAAAATAGACAGTTCACTGGGAAAAAAAGAAAAAGACTTGGGAAACGAGCAGAGTCAGTGAGAGAACAACGCTAGGGACAAAGAGAGAGGAAGAAGAAGATGATGTCCGAAGCTCTCTATTGGTCTAACTAAAAGCCTCGTAGAGTTTGGTTCTGCAATCTTCCATTTTTTTTTTTTTTTTTACATTTCTTTGCATCTCCGATCTCTCTGTTTTCGGACCAAAAGAGGAAGCAGCTAAAGCTACAGTTTGCAGGTGAAGAACATCGAACACCACTTCTTTCTCTTAGCTTTTAAAAGATTCTCCCGTAGACTAATTGGTTTTTTAAATCTGTTTCTTTGAAGTTTTTTTTCCTTCGATGTGTTCAAAACACCTAATTTTTTATTTTTCCCTTACTTTTCTGGGTTTTTATCAGTTATTTATGCGTTTATTATGCTGCAGAAACTGTATAAATCTTTTGAGGGTTTGGGGTTAATTATTATTAGACAGCTTTTATTTTGTGGGGTTGTTAGCTTGAAGATTCAGCCAATTTTTTTTTAATAATATTTTTTACAGGAGAAAGCAAAGTGTTTCTGTTGTTTTTTGAAAGAAAAAGAGTTTTTCAAAATTGTTTTCTGAAGACATGTTCTTTGTTTAGAGGCTTGAATTCAGATTTCTTACTTGGTATTTTCTCTTTAAGATCTGTTATTCTATTTTGGGGAAATTATTACACCTAATAAAACCAGAACCCACCCGTTAACTAAATGACAGAAATTGTTCTTTTCTTCCCCCAAAAGATTCCAACATTTTGTAGAGAAACAAAAACCAAAACTGATGACTTGACAACTAAAAAAGATTATGTGGAATATAAATGTACTTTGGTTGCTTGTAATTGGGTTTATCTTTGAGATTAGATTGAAGAATCACTTTGATGGAAACTTCTCCTTTTTTTTCTTTTTTTTCAATTTCCTTTCTCTTGACCGTGAACAGTTTCTTTTATGTTTTTTCTTGTTGCCTTGGTTTGGTGGTAGTGGTAGTTAGTTTCAAATGGAGTCTCTTTGAAGCTAATGTATTTGTGTAGTTTAGTTTGTTAGGGCTTTTATTTGTTTTGTACACTTGCTTAAGCTTTGTACTTCCGTTGAGTTTGTTGTATATGCTTGTGATAATCTTATAATACTGATTTGTGTTTTCTTTCTTGCTTCTTTCTCACACACACAGTTTCTCTTCTTCATGTTCTTCTTACCAGGTTCTTCTTCAACGGAGGAGGTATAGATTATAAACGCAAAAGGTGTTGTTTTAAAACTCTAAGCCCAAGCAATGCAGACTCCAAAACCTAGGTGATAATCCTCACTCTTGTCCAAGCAATGTGGTCATGGATTGTTGGTTGTGGACTTTGAAGTCTTGATCTGTTTCAATGGTTCTTGAGGGTGTATTTAGGTGGTTTTTGATTTGTCTCGTTCTTGCTTCTTTTGTTTGTGTGACTTACGGTTTAGTGTTATTGTGATAATGATAGGCCGGGATCGTTGGAGGTGCCACAGAAGAAATCTCCATCAGCAACTCCTAGAACTGCTCGTAAGCTCAAAACTGCAGAAACCGACCCTGTTTCGTCTCCCAACCCAAAGATAAGGACACCGAAAACTCAAAGCCCAAAAGTAGTTGCTGATCGCCGTTCACCAAGAACCCCTGTAAATGAGGTACTAGTAGCTTTGCACAATGCTTTCGTTGATCACTGCCTATATATGATTTGACTTATACTGGTATCAGGTTCCCACGTTTCGCAAGAATTAGTTTGTGTTGTCGAGAGCCTAGGACTCAATCTTGGTGCTGCTAAGTACTCTTAGGTGTTTGAAGTTTGTCTATGTATTTTACGAACAACTAGTTAAACCTTGAAAGGTGTAAATTCTGAACGACTTCATGAGAAATGTATTATTTGTTCTGTTTGTTAGTATTGTTGGCTTGTTGCTTGATATGTGTAAATGTGATGCATTGATACCGTAGATAAGTTGTTTATATTCGTTGTTGCTTGATATGTGTAAATGTGATGCATTGATACCGTAGATAAGTTGTTTATATTCGTTGTTGCTTGTGCATGCAAGATTCAGAAGAAGCGCACAGGGAGAACACCGGAAGTGGCATCTCAGATATCTCAGCTGCAAGAGGAGCTAAAGAGAGCAAAGGAACAGCTAAGCGCTACGGAAGCTTTGAAGAAGGAAGCTCTAGATGAAGCAGAGGAGACAAAGCAGCAGTTGATGGAGATCAACGCCTCTGAGGATTCAAGAATCGATGAGCTTCGTAAGCTCTCTCAGGAACGAGAAAAAGCGTGGCAGTCTGAACTCGAAGCAATGCAGAGACAGCACGCCATGGATTCTGCTGCTCTAGGTTCTGCCATGAACGAGGTCCAGAAACTCAAAGCACAGCTCTCTGAATCTGAGTCTGTTGAGAACTTGAGAATGGAACTCAACGAGACACTGTCCCTCGTTGAGAAACTCAGAGGTGAGCTGTTTGATGCAAAGGAAGGGGAAGCTCGTGCGCATGACATTGTCTCGGGAACCGAAAAGCAATTAGAGATAGCGAATTTGACGCTCGAGATGTTGCGTTCAGATGGGATGAAGATGTCTGAAGCTTGTAATTCCCTTACAACCGAGCTAGAGCAGTCCAAATCCGAGGTAAGGTCACTAGAGCAACTCGTGAGACAACTCGAGGAAGAAGATGAAGCTCGAGGAAACACCATCGAAGACTCATCATCAGTGGAAGAACTCAAAGAAGAGATAAATGCGGCAAGGCATGAGATTAGCCAATTGAAATCTGCAGTGGAAGTAACTGAGAGAAGGTACCACGAAGAGTATATCCAGAGCACGTTGCAGATAAGAACTGCTTATGAACAAGTCGAGGTAGTAAAATCCGGATATGCGCAGAGAGAGACCGAGTTAGGGGAAGATTTGAAGAGAACCAAAGCTGAAAGAGAGGCTTTGCATGAAAGATTGATGGATAAGGAAGCTAAGCTGAGGATACTCGCGGATGAAAACGAGTTACTGAACTTGAAAATCAAAGAAAAAGAAGAAGCAGACTTGGAGAACAGCTTGAACCAAAAAGAGCTTGAAGTTACGGGCGAACTCAAGAAGCTAGAATCTGATCTGATGGAGTTGAGAGCGAACCTAATGGACAAGGAGATGGAGCTGCAGAGCGTAATGTCGCAGAACGAGAGTCTCAGGAGCGAGATGGAGGAAATGCAGAGCGAGAAGAACAAGGCTATCGACGAGGCCTTAGCGAGGCTAGGTAGTCTGACGGAAGAAGCGGATAAGAGCGGGAAGAGAGCAGAGAACGCAACAGAACAGCTAGGAGCAGCACAAGTCACCAACACGGAACTAGAAGCTGAGCTAAGGAGACTCAAAGTTCAGTGAGATCAATGGAGGAAAGCAGCTGAAGCCGCAGCTTCTATGATCTCTGGTGGTAACAACAACAATAACAGTAACGGGAAGTACGTGGAGAGAACGGGATCGCTGGAGAGTCCGATGAGGAGGAACGTGAACATGTCGCCTTATATGGATGAAATGGATGATGATTTGTCTTCCCCGAAGGAGAAGAATGGGAGTATGCTAAAGAAGTTTGGTGTGTTACTGAAGAAGAGTCAGAAGTGATAAACTGAAGTAAGAAGAAGAAAAACTACCATTGTTGTCTGTAATATTCGCTGCTTTGTTTTCCGTAAGTTTCTTTCTATGTGTAGAGACATGTTTTTGTTGCCTAAACTGTATTGTGAACTACTTTGCCTCTTTTGCTATTGACTAAGCTGAAACTCTGATCAACATTTATGAAGCAGAACTTTGTTGTTAAGCATACTTAGACCACAACAACATAATAATATAACAAAGTAACAAACTATGTTTATGAACAAGACAGCAAGTGCAAATCAAAGCTATACACGAGACAGCACTTTGTCGATCTGGTCTTAACCTCATAGCTTATGGTAGTATAAGAAGATGCAGGTGATTTAGCTTCAAGAATGTGCTACAGTATCTTCCTCCGCATTGCCGTTGAGTTGTTCCTCTGCACTGATTTTTGAATACATTTTGTTAGTAAGCTTTGGAGAAGACGCAGAAGCTGAGACAATCAGCCTCGAACTGGCCTTTGCTTTAGAATTTGTGGATTCTTGTATAAGAGGAGACCTTGCGGGTTGGGACTTTCCAGACTTTGTCCTACTAGCAGTTGTTGATTCATTTCGGCTACAAGTTCCATGTTTTGCCAAGCCACTAACCGGACCAGTACAAGATCCTGTGGGTGTTCGTGCAATGCTGCTTCTCGCCTGTTAACCACAAAAATTCATATACATATTGAGATTCCACATAGATCAATAAACAAAAGGCAAATTAAAATTTCTTTGCAAGATCTTTCTCTGTTTACTTCATAGCTCCTATGCAAAGAATTTCACAAATTTGGGGAACTTACTCCGTCAAAGTAGCCGACTTTTGGTGATGGCACGCGGAGTCCTGTTGGTTTCATCATGGAAGATGAACGTTTAGCGCCTTGTTGATCCGGCTAAGGGACATCTTGGACAGCAGATACATATTTAGAATTGTTGAGAGGCTTCAAAGTCTGTGTTGTAACATCAGTTGCAGGACTGCTTTCACCAGGGACAGTTTTCTTGTTACCTTTAACCATTTTATTAGGTGTAGAAGGTCGCGGTGATTTAAATGACCAGTCAACAGAAGAACTAAGAGGTGATACAATGGAGGAAAGCCTGGACTTGTATGTCCTACTGGCTGAGAGGGATGGAACTCTAGGCTGGCTTGTATTTTTAGATGCAGCTCTGGATGTAGATCCATTTGCCAAAGCATGGGAAGCTATTCTTGAACTCTGAGGTTTCTTCTGCTTTACCGGATTTAGAGAAGACTTGTTAGAAGCGCTTGACGAAACGCTGACACAGCTCTCGAGCGAAGAGCAAGAAGATGTCAATTCATTCTTGGAGGCAACTGAAGAACGTAAAGCAGATTTGGAAGGCACTGCAGGTTTTGATACAATGGGTCGAATCCTCCTTGACAATGGAACTCTGGGAGCCAAAGGCTCATTACCTGTAAGCCCACAGTAAGATGCATAAGTTAAAAAAAAAAATAATAAAAAAAAAAAAAAAAAAAAAATTAAAAAAAAAATAAAAAAAAACAACAAAAAAATTAGGAAAAATTTAATAATTAGATTTAATTAACATCTACCGAAGCTCTTACACTTTTGCTGAGTCCATAGGGTGGCCCGGAAATGGATCTATTGTGTTCTTTTGCAGCAACAGGCTGTAGAAAATGTATCACAAACAAACACACAAAAAAAGCTTAATATCAGTTTGCATTCATTTTATGGTACACTATGAGGTGAGACGTAATAGTGATTAAAGAAGACAAGACATTCAGTTTGCATTCACTTTGAATTCATTAGTCTGACAAAATCCATTATTCTCATTCTGTCAGATGCTTTAACATGACAAGCACATATAGAGAGTCGTCAGTATACCTGCTTTGTCACCTTCCCTAATCCTTGTGCCCTGATACTTGGCCTTTTACGAATAGCACTGGGTTTCATCTGAGAAAAAAAAAAAAAAAACACATGATTCATCAGGGAGGGAGTGAAAGATCAAACCACAGCCTAAAGTTATTTTGAGACTTACCTTTTCCTCAGAGCCAGAGACGTCTAGCGTACTTGGAGCTACAAATTTCAAATGAGAAAATGTATAAGTAGGTCAATTTGAGATTCACAGATAAACAATACTTAACTAGGATTCACAGAAAATGATCATAGACAGATACCAATGCCGAAACCTTATACATCCATGTTCACTCTACCCAATATAAAGAAAGCTTACTTGGGCTAGGTGCTGCCTCTCTCTCTACCGATTCGTTACTCTTGTCAGGTGTTGCAGCATCAGATGATATAGCAGACCTTTGGATTACATCTTCAAACAAAACATAATCCTGACTGGTCTCAACAGTGCAGTCACTTTGCAATGTAGATATGGACTCTGTTGATCTGTTCACATCCTCTTGAATGGTTGGCAAAATTTTCTTTTCACCCATATGATTGCTTTCGATCATGTCGCACAGTTCATCAGGTTCCAAAACGCCTGATTTCGACAACGTCTCTCAGCAAAACAAAACAAAACACGCTACTGAATGCATTCAAATCCACAGAAGACAGCAAAAAACAAAAAAAACTTGCCTGCGTTGGTGAAGAAGGCTTTGTCCCAGGCAAGACTTTTGCGCAGGTTATACTTCATCATCTTCTGAGGTTCAGGCGATTCATGAGGTTGAAGCGCTTCTTCTTCCTTTCTTTCTAAAGCAGTAGAGGCCAGTATCTCTTCATCACAATTATGTGTATCCCCAAACAGATTAAGACCTCTGTCTTCCTTATCAGTGTCTGAATACATCATCAGAGAGTGTAAGCAAGATGTTAAAGATCACTACCAAAGAATGCAGATGCTATGAAATTATCAAAAAGCCACGAGTTTTTCATAAACCCCACACTGAACATTCATGAATCAGACAAACAATCCAAGCTTCCCATAAGAAAAATCTCCAGCTAACAAAAAAACACTGTTTTATCTTTCTGAATTATCTCTGCTAAACGATTCAACAATCCTATACAATCAATCAATGAGAATCGGAAATTAACGAGATTCCATAACCGAATCGAAATCGAAACGAGAAAACAAAACGGGCAAGAGATGGGATTACCTGAAAACTCATAGCTGGTGGGATCGGGAAACGACGAGAGGAGGAGGCTATCGTCTTCATCAATCAGACTAAGCCCAGCGATATCGAGCTCGCTTCTCCAGTTCTCGTTGTCTCCCATATGAACAGAGATTTCGACGAAAAATCAAAGTACCTTTATCGCTCGAGCAAAAAAAAGATGATGAAGACGAAGAAGAAGGATTTGAAACGAAGCGAACCGGCGGTTTCTTATTATTAAATCTTTATTGTTATAAGTAATTTATTTCTGAAATTAGTTTCGTCTCCTTTTTAAAACGGGGAAAAATGGCGGCGTGTTTTTGTTTATCGACGAATATCGAGGGTTTTTGCGTTTCTGAGTTTAGTGGGCCTAACATAAACGTAATCCATTGATTTGTGACCGTTAGATCATTCCGCGTGTAATTGATAACAAACAGATAACGCACGTCATAAAAACAAAACTGTAACTAAATAACAATAAGCACCTAATTTTTTGGGTTATATTACTAAAAGAACGCATGGCAAGAAAACAAAATTAGAAAATTACGGGTTCTTACTACTTAGGGTTCAACAGATTATGGAACTTTCTATGTTATCCATTATCCATTAGAATGATTATAGAAAAAAGTTACCAAGTTAAGATTGAAATCTATAATTAACTCATATGAGAATTAATAAAAACTAAACCAATTTCTTTAAGTTATCAATTAATTTATGGCATCAAACATAAACTGTAAGTTAAATCAATTTTTGGCTTATGTTTTTTGGTATTTGGAAAAAATATTAATGGCTTGAGACTCTTGAGTCTTGCATGAAAGTAATCCAGAAACCAACAAACATAATATAAAAATGAATTTCTTGCCTTCTTCAGAACAAATCCAAAGGAAAAAAACAAAAAACAAAAAACAATGAGATGATTATTGTCACAGTTGTGCATAGCAAAACTCTTCCTTACAACACAAATAATATACAGACAAAGCCTTTTGGAACCATCATCATACTAGTCAGGGCCAGGCATTGGAACCATCATATGCTGAGCCTACATTACATACAGAGTCATATGTAAAAATTAGTTCAGAGATTTTTTCAGGTTTACATAATAGATTAACACAAGTGATGCTTTTGAAGTTTTCAGTTCTGCATAAGCCTAATCATATATAGTTCATCATAACATCACTCTCGGTATTCACTACACTCTTAAGGGTCAAGGATGATAATCAATTTTTTAAACTTGAGTCACTGGCTATGTGTGTAGCTGAGAAATGATCATTATTGATCTATGAGTGCGAAAGACAAGAGAGGAAACGTTACTTGAGAGTTCCCATAAGGAGCTTGTGAATAAGAGCCTTGGTGAGCAAGCTGTGAGAACTGCCAGATGGTAAAACAAACCCCGTCATGTCCGACTAAATCACGTCTAGCTAAAGCTAAAGAGAGGAGATAAAAAATTTGAATGCAGAGACAAAAATGTCAAAAGGCATGAGGTTTTAGATATCTACCTGGCCATTTTGGCTTGATGGGGCTTCTTTCTTTGCATTCGCGTCCCCGCCTTTTGCCGATCCCTTTGTGTCACCCTATCGGATAAGCGAAGCATCAATAATTTGATACAATAGTTGCCTCAAATGTATTTGAGTAGATACAAGTATTAGGAATGAACAAGAAACAGAGGAGAAGAATCACTGACCTCCATCTGTGATTTTCCAGTTCACGTAGTAGAAAAAGAAAAAAGAAACAACATAGTGAGTGACTGAAAATTCAAAAACTCTCTTTACGTAACAGCATAACTAATAAACATCGTAATCGAATCTGTATCCTCAGTAAAGATAGGAAATTGATTTGATGGAAGCTGAAAATTTAGAAACCAGAACATTACCTCTCTATATCTCGTCAGGTAAACCTTGAGTGGTTCGATGTAGTCTTCAAATCCTAAAGTGGCCATTGCCCAAAGCAAATCATCTCCATTAATGGTCTTCCTTTTCTCTCTTTGGCACTTATCACTCGCTCTGCTCATCAAAATCACACATACACACACACAAAAAAAACCATTGCATCAAGCAAACATGTCTCTGTCAAAGTAGATCCTAAACACAAACAGAATCCTAACCTGAACAACACAATCTGCAAGATAGAGGCCAAACAAAGAAGTACAGCAAGAAAAAAGCAGCCAAAATGTAAGGATTTAATTTAAAAAGACCTCAATTTTCAACCGACGAAAAAACCCAAACATCTCAAAGTACACAAGTGGACTTAAAAAATCACCATAAAGTTCAAGGCTTTTGATAAACCGCGGCACACATTGTATCTGAAAAATCTAATGTTTCAATATTCCCATCAAAATCGAAATGTTGACAAGAGCATAATAGATGACAAAGAATTAAAAAAGCAAACCGAATCAAATAATGTTAAAAGAGAGGCATACTCGCTGGTGATGAAGCTGATGAATTCGGAGACACATTCCTGGACAATCTCCTTGGCGTCTTTAGCGATCTTACCATTAGGAGGGAGACCTCTTTTCATGATACGGCTTATGTTAGCGATCGGAAGGAACCTGTCTTGCTCACGGACGTGCGACGACCTTGGGCTCTGATCTCCGCCACTCTCATGGCTTCCACAGCCTCCGGGACTCTTGGCCTGCGACTCCGCCATCTCACACACAGAAACCCTAAGCATAACCAATATTATAAACAACCCATCAGCAACAAAATACAGAAAACGAAGAAAATCAGAGGCGCAACATAACACATCCCAATTAAATCGAAGAGGAACAAAAAAAAAACGGAAAAATCGAGAGATGAAACGACGAATCGGAGAAGTGAGAGAGATGATTACCAGAAGAATTCGAAAAAAGGGCGGGAGGGAGAGAGGTTGTTTGTTGATTGGAGGAGGAGGATGCGAGGGAGATCGAGAGAGAAGGAGAGATTGATCGGACGCTGGAGAAAAGAAGAGAGAGGAGAACGTCTGCGATTGAGAGATTAGGTTTTACACTTTTCAGACTTTTTATCAGCACCGTTCGTTTTTTTTTTCTTTTTCGTTTTTTTTTATTTTATTGTTTTATTCCCTCTTCTTCCTTTCCTCTCTGGTTGATGATATTCTACCAAATCCAGCCACGCCACGTATTTTTCTTATCTTTACTTTTAGGGGAATTAAATTACTTTAATTTGATTTTTGTTCAATTCTAATACTTTGTGTTATGTAAATAATAGGGAAAAGTATTTTTTTTTTTGTTATTTGTTTTTGATATTTTTAAATTAATTATGAACGATTTAAAAAAAAAAAATTTAGTTTCATTTTCCAAAAATATCACTTAAAAAAATATTATACGACAACGTTTAAAAATTTAAAAAAAAAGAAAAAAATTATACAATCATTTAGAAAGAAAAAAAAAAGAACTAATTAAGTTATATTCTTTTGTTGCTGACTAAAAGGGTTCATATTAATTTTAAAGAATCCAATTTGAAGAAAATAAAACAAAAAATAAGACACCGAAAATCATCATCATCATCATATACTACTGTACAAGGTGGTGTCCCCTGGATATTTATTGTGGAGTGAGTTATAAAATAAGGCACTTCTTTAAGTTTAATATAAGAAAAACACACTTGTTGCAAGTAAGGCACTTTTGCCTTATTTTACATACTTGAATTTCCTCTTCTGTCCTTAATGAGAAGTAAAAAATTAACTGTGAAATCTTGGTTAAATATTTTTAGAAAACAGAAGATAATAATGAAAAAATAAACAATCTGCAAACGACGCGTCGTCGGGATATCGAAGATGGAGATGAGAGCTGAGATCCGGGTTGGCGGGCGTCGATTTGGAAGGATGTATTTGTTGTTGGATTGGGGATGGAATTCGGGTATGGAGATCTAGATCGGACATCCTTCTTGCGGTGGCTGGCGTCTTTTGAAAGGTTGGATTTGGATGGTGGTTTCTCGTGAAGCGCCAGTGTATCGAAACCGGAGATGCGACAATTTCCGCAAAGGCGGGCATCGTTGTGGAGTAAGTGATTTCAATGCGGCGGTAGATTTGAGTAGGATTCCGATTTAGAACGCATATGTGAACAGAGTTGACGCAGATGCGGATGAAGAGATGACGGCGGCAGACGAGAGGGTATGGATTAGGTTGATGTGGATGAGGAAGTTGTTCGGTTGATATTCGTAGGGCTAATGGATATGTAATGGTGGACGATGAGTATATTGTGGATGAAAACGAGTGGATGATGAGTATATATGGATGGATGACATCGAGTGGATACATGGTTAAGAATATTATGATAAGAACCGTAGACAACGAGTGGATACGGGGTTAGTGGATACACGGGATAGAACCCTTTGAAACCATGTCCATGTGTGTTCGTACTTATGGATAACTAGCAGTATGTCTTAGATAATCTAGATAAATGTTGTCCGTGAATTGTCAGAGCGTCATGACATTTGACCAGTTTGGTAAAAGGATCTTGGTTTTACTTTTTATAGAAAGCTGGTTTTGGTAAAACAATGAATTAAACTCGTCCATATCATAATGACAATTTGTACGCTACTGAATGGACACAATATTTTCTTATGTCCAATTTATAGTGAACATTTCTTGGATACAATTTGGACACAGCATTGTTGCAGCCTGGTAGATATGTAGATGTATTGTGGATGGGTATTGATGGACGAATTCTGGTATGGATAAATATATCTTGCTCATCCATTGGTGGTCACACTATTGTGGATATGAACAAGAGGGTATGTAAGAGAATCAACTGGACAAATGGATGCATAAACATGGATGAGTGTTAATGCTACAACAATGTGGATGCAGAAAAATGTACAAGGATAAAGGGGTGATTTATCGTAGATGAGTTAGCCAGACTAAAATGTCTGAGAATCACATATGTATGAAAATCGATTGACTAAATGGATAAGTTAGGGAGGATCAAAAATTTAGTTATCATATTAAACTTGTACGCGAGTATAATGTTTGAAAATATTCTTATAAACAGTGATGCAACAAGCATTGATAACGAATAAAATGAATGCACAAAAATGGATGACCATGCGTTGAGCATAGATCGCGTTTTTACTAGGACCATGGACGATCGTAATATGTAAGAGATCTGACTGAACAGATGGATGCACAGACATGGATGAGCTAGGTAGTAATGGAAACACATCTAATGTATGCGGAAACATCAACAAGAACACATCGAATTGCATGAAATGGGTTCTTCTCCCTTTGCCTTTACCCGTAACCCTAACTGATTCACCAATCAGCATCGCGTCATCATGCTTCTCCTCTTCTTCTTTTCTTCCTCCGAGGTTGTGCCTCATCTTCTTTTTCCCCCTTCTCTTCCTCTTCCTCTATGTTTCCTTCTCTCCCACATCGTCTTCATCATCTTCGTACAGCTTCACCTTCTTACGCTTCCTTCGCTTCCCTTCCGTTGATTCCTCAGGGCTTCTAGAGTTCCGTCCCTTAAACCTCGTCTCTGGTACATCATATTCATCGTCACTACACTTGAGCGAATCACCGGGACACCACCATTTTTTCTGTTTGCAGGCATAGAAAAAGTAGTTAATTATACAAGTAGCTATTTTGTTCTGGTCTTCTTATGCTTCTTTATCTTATGTAAAATCTGAGAGAAATCGTGTATATTATTTAATCCATTTTCTTTTTTACAGGAAACAAAATTAGATCTTAGTAAAAAAGAGATAACGCAGAAAAAGGGCACTAAAGACTTTTGTTATGTCCAAAGAGCCTTGGTATTCTTAAGTGTGTTTTTTTGTTATTACACTTCTTGAAAGTGCCTTTTCCTGTAATATTCTCTTTATTGTGTTCTCTAATTGTTTTCTACCGTTTTCTAGCTTGTTTCTGATCATATTTTCTTAATTGTATATAAAGCAAAAAAAACAAAATTTCTTCATTGTAAAGCACGAATCATTTTTATTAACAAACTTTTGAGTTTTGAGTTTACTCTACTCTGATTTTAAGAATTCTTGCTCTGTTTTCAAACTAGTCTTAGATTTACCATAATCAGTCGAAAATGTGAAAACCATTTTACGGAAAACACAATATTTCACACTCCCAAATTAAAGTTGAAGAAGTGAAAAATAAATAACCCATCTCGAAGCATTCATTTCTTGTAAGCTCGAGTCTCCAAAGAAAAATTGAAAAACGTAGTGTTGAAGCTCAAAACTATGGAAAAGAAAAACAAAAAGAAACCAGACAACTTGAGTGGTAGCATTTGTACAAAAAGCCGCCGAATCCTCCTTTAACTACCGAGCTGTTGGCTGCAAGACGGATTCATCAATGGAGACGTAATTCTGCGATCCAGCCAGGTCATGCATTCCCATGTTGAGTGACGACGAATGCGCCGAGCTCCGGGAAAACTCGTCCGATATCCCGCCTCTCGCTGCCAACGCCTCCTTCTCGATCCTAATCGCGTCTTGAATATCCTTCTGCACCTCCGACATCGACGGTCTCATGTTCCCGTGCGGTTTCACACACAGCAGCGCCTTCTCCGCGATCTTCCACATCGACTGCAGGCTGTAGTCGTCTTCCGCTAGCGCTGGATCGATGATCCCTCGTATGTCCCCGTTGTCTATATGCATCTTGGCCTATATATAAACCAGTATCAAGATTCAAGAAGATGATTTGTAAACCGGTGAGAGACCAAACAAACAAACGAAAGTAGCTAGAAACATGAACTCTCACCCATTGGACTATGTTACGGCAGTTGACACCGAAGTTCTCATTGGATATGGCTTCTTGGCCTGATATAAGCTCAAGAAGAATGACGCCGAAGCTATATACGTCACTCTTCTCCGTTAACTGTTGCGATATATAGTACCTTTAACATCGAATGGAGAAAATATGTTTAGTTTCAGTTATAAGACATGTGAAGGTTCTTGGAGCTATTTTTACGTCTATAGCTTACTCGGGGTCCAGATATCCAACTGTGCCACGGACAATGCTGGAGACATGTGAGGTCCCGTCAACTGCGAATTTCGACAGACCGAAATCTGAAACCTTTGCCCTCGTGTGTTTATCGAGTAGGATGTTACTCGTCTTGAGATCCCTGTGTATGATCGCTGGAACACACCCCGTGTGAAGATACTCGATCCCTACAAAAAAAAAAACAACCAAAAAACCAACAAAATCAAAATCTTGAATAATGGTCGAGATCAAGAAAGGTTTCTCTCTTGTTTTGTTAAAGGTTCACCAGACCTCGGGCTGCATCTTCAGCTATCTCAAGCCGTTTAATCCAACTGATTCTCCGGTCTCGCGGCACCACGCCTGAGAAAAAAAAAAAGAAAACGCTTTTGTTAGCATAACGTTAACACCAAAACGCCGCAATATACAAACGTTGGAAGATATGTTACCGTAGAGATGCTCCTTCAAAGTCCCGTTGTGCATGAACTCGTACACGAGCATATTTTTTCCTTCTTCTTGGCAATACCCAAGAAACTGCACAAGGTTCCGGTGATGTATCCTTGAGAGTAACGTAACCTGAACAAACAATGATCACTCATGTTACCTCCTAAGCATAAAAAAATTTCAATACTTGGGACGCATCTTCTTTGATATGTAAGGCATATCTACCTCGTTTGCAAACTCTCTCTTTCCCTGGTATGAGTTATTTGCAAGAACTTTTACCGCAATCTCTTTCCCCTCTTTTGTAATCCCGTAGTACACGATTCCAAAACCTCCCGACCCAATTCTCTTCTCGAATTTCTTTGTGGCTTCCTCAATCTCATAAAGTGTGAAGCAATGCGCAGCGTCTCCATGAGCTTCACTCAATGTAGATGACACTCTTTGAACAGGCAAGGGACGATTCGTTAACTCGGCTGATATTTACCAAAAAACGAAAAAGGCAAAGTACATTAATCTCCGAACCCAAGAATCATTGATACAGTAGCAAACCAAGTATATTCTTAAGAGAATAACAACAAATACCCGAAGTTTTCCTCATCTTGTTGTTCTTCTTCCCTTTGCACATGAAGATGCAAGAAAGGATGGTGACGATTAGCAGAACAGCAGCACCAGTTGATGCACCAATGATTACACCGAGCTTCTTCCCTTTATCTCCACGTTTTGAAAGATTAATGTTCCCAGAGAAGCTGCAAAATACAAAGATAGAAGAATTCATGAGTGTACCGATCTAGCTAGGAACTATTTATGCTAAAGCAGTTTTAACTCTGTACTTAAATGGGACTAAATACTTACTTCGAGATCACGTTTTTGGTCAGGCCTGATGGTATTTTTCCCGATAACAAATTATTCTGCAGGTACCTGTAACCGTCATGACAGATTAGGTGCATAAAATTGTAGATTACAACATCATTTTTCTAAAACAAAATCCTTTCTAAGTTGCTTACAGTTCCTTCAGATTTGGGAGTTTCGCCAAAGAGGAAGGGATCTTTCCGGTTAGCTGGTTGTTCTCGAGGTGTCTGCCACAGCAAACATTTTAGTCCATTCATCTTTTTATATAAAAGTTTAACCGGAAAGAAAGAGTTTTTACATTATCTCCAGGTTTATGCACCGAGAGAAATCCGGTATTGGACCAGTGAAAGAGTTTCCGTCAAGCCATCTGCCATCAAACAAAAGTTACAACATCAATTACATGAATATCTCTGTATCTTTCCAAGATTCAAAAGTCTAAGAGATATGTAACATACAACTCAACCAAACCAGTCAATTTCATCAAGTCAGAAGGTATATTCCCCGTTAAGTTCATGTTCGACAGCTTTCTGCAAAGGAAAATAGTGCAACATAGTTGAAATATGGGCATGCTTCAAAGAACAGATAGCAAGTAAAACATGGCTAACAACATGTATATCTCTGCCTTACACTGCAACAACCCTTGGTTGTGGATCAGAATTGCATTCCACCGACGACCACGGTGAGGGCAAACATGGGTCGCCGCCTTCTTGACCCCATTCAGTTGATGAATACAGAGATGCTACATTGGCCATAGCAGTAGCTGCAATACAAACAATCATCTTTAGAGTCAAATGTGAAGCCACAACTATAAGAAGAAGGGCTAGTTGTGTGCTCACCGTCTATCGAACCATCGCTTTTCTGCAGATACTTGCTGATCTCCATGGCATTCAGAATAGGTCCCCTAGAAGAATCAGCGGTTTTGGCAAACCGAAAGTTCAACACAAATGGGAGGGTTAGATTAGGAAAGCCAGGCTCATAGAT
This sequence comes from Alliaria petiolata, assembly GCA_020283515.1. NCBI lineage: Eukaryota > Viridiplantae > Streptophyta > Magnoliopsida > Brassicales > Brassicaceae > Alliaria > Alliaria petiolata. Next base: position 302,464,973 of record JAHZTW010000001.1, read on the forward strand.
CCGGTACGCTCTCTGAGCATTCTCCTTGACGTTAACAATGGATTTGCTTATCTCAGGATAATCAGGTAGAACCAATCTGAACTTCCTTGACTCGTCCTCGGCCAGATCCTCGATCTCAGCAAAGAATGTGAACGCCCTACCAAAACCAGGGAAGCCATCAAGATTCATCCTGTAAGTTAAAGACCCGTTAGTCCCCACCACGGCTGTCTGCATAACCTTCTGAGGCGGTCTGTCATCGCCACGACCACTGCTTTCGATTGGCAATGTAGTCGACACTCGCACAGTCCCAGCAGCAACATCCACAAGATAGTTAGCCTTCTTCAGCTGATCAGATTCCCATATCCTGTCGTACGGATCATCAGGATACCTGCAAATCACAATGTGGACTCATTTTCTTAACACACCCTGGAGAAAATCACAATGTGGACACAAGAAACAGATTATGAACTACATACTGACCTCACAGGATCTTCAGTTTCTGCACCGAAGTTTATCCGTGCAGCGACACTCAGATAAAACCGTTCTTCGAATACGGTTGTATACATCGAGCCATTCAACTGCCTAAGCTCAAGGGTGGATATAAACGGCTGACCCGTTGTGGCGTTCGACAAGCAAACGCTGACACTAGAACTAGTAGCCAGAAACACCAGCTCAGCCATTTCAATCGTCGAGGCCTCAGAGATAGCAATGGTCGTCCAATGAGTGGCCCCTAGGGAGATATCGAATTTGGGATACACATTGTTGTTGTCGAAATCACCGTACAGGAAAGTGGCTCTAACGAGATATCGGTTCCTGCTTGTGACACTGAGGTTGTAGCAGTATTTTCTTGAATCAGCAGGGAAATGCCTCAAAGTCATGTACTGTGTTTTTGTTTCATTAAAGGAGGACGATATCGTTGCGTTTTCTCCATAGATAAGATGATTATCAGGTGTCCATTTTAGTCCAAGTTCATCAGTGAATGGCGCTGCACCTCCACAATCCAAGCTCACAAAAGCTGCCGTTGTCAAACAAAACAAAAACAAAGTTTGATTCTTTGTGTTAGAGAATTCACTTTCAAATACCACAAAAGACTCGACCTTTTTCTTCTAACTGCAATCCAACTAAAACACAAATCTCAACTCGAGGAGCAACCAAAAAACACCACAGCTCTTGAGATTTATCAACAAAAGGCAAAACTTTCAAATAGATTCTATTTAAAACCCTTGTTACATCACATAAACTAGAATCCTTGCAACTAATTTCGAAGAGGATAACATCAAAAAGTACCAAAAATAAAGTTCAATTACCTGGAGCCTGGGCTGATGAAGAAGTGAAGAGAAGAGTGGAAACCAGAAGACACAACAAAAGCAGTGAGATTCTCACCATCTCCTGCTCAGATAGAACACTTTGCAACAGTTATTAAACATATAAATGGCGATACAAAGAGAGAGCACATAAAGAGAAGAAGAAAAAGAAAAGTTAATATGATCGCAGAAAAGTGGAAAAAAAAATGAAAATTCCCAGAAACAGAACCTAAAATTATTAACTTCCCCAGCTGTCTTAAACTCTTAGGAGAGATCTGAGACACTGAAAACGATTTAAAAAGCAAATATTAAACCTAAACCAAAAACCCAAAAAGATAAAAAAAATTAAAAATTTGAGTGGCGTGAAGAGATGAGTGTGTTTCTTCCTTGTTAAGCGTTTGCTTTTTATGCGAGCAGCTTGCAGCTTGCAGCTTGCAGCAGTGGAGAGAGAGAGAGAGATAGAGGTAAGGTGTTAAAGGTGGACTGTGGGGTCCATCTTCGACTGGACTCTACTGGCTTCGAGTTTTACATCTAACGGTGCGCATCGCTTTATATTTAATTTAATGGTCCAGATCGTTGATGGTCCAACTTTCCTTGTTGTAGAGGATTCTCTACCCTCCGCAGTATCCAGGAAACGATGCCGTTTTATGTTTTCCGGATTTTATCAAACGACATTCTCTTTCTCGAAACAAATAATAACGTTCCAATTATATTATTTTAATATCAACTTAAAAATATAAAAAGTGATCAAACTAAACGCTAATAATTCGGTATTTTAATGATCGAATTCAGTTTATCATTTTTCAGATATTCATTAAAGAAATTTGTAACCTGATGAAACTAAATCTACGTGATTCTGAAATATCATACGCTAAACATGAATCTTACAAATATCTTTAATTATACTCGAGATTCAGTTGAATTTATCCGTATATGCTTGACTTTGTTTTTTATTTTATTTTCGTCAAGATACTTGACTTTATTTTGTCAACGGAGATATAAGATTACAATTCTTTAACCAAAAATAGGATTAGATTTTATGTTTTAAACCAATAAGGCAAATAACGTGTATGCATACTTTGAATTGTTTCGGTATCCAAAGAAAGAAAACAAATCAACAATAATTTATACTTTTTTCGGCAAACCGACATTAAATAATTCCGGGAAACAAATTGATCGTTACCTTACCTAGGAGGCTAGCTATATAAATCGACCCTAATGATCGTTAAAATTCCCAAAACAAGCCCCCACACATACGCCAAGTCTTATGGTTTAGTTAGTGGGGCATTCATAATGTTATTAAAATAATAACATGTAGGATATAATTTGAGTACAATACTTTAAAATCTTTTCTTGGTTAGTAATAATGTACACAAAAATGTACATCCTATCATACTCGTACTAAGAAAATGGCAATGCAAAATTATTAATAAAAAAAAAAAATCGAGTAGGGTCAAAACTCAGAGATAAATGTAAAAGTAGGGTTAAAACTCAAAGATAAATTTAGGAATAAGGTTAAAACTTAAAGATAAATTTAAATTTTTTGAGTCTTTCGAATACTCCAGCAAAGCTGAGAAACGGTCAAACGTTGAGAAGAGCACACTGAGTGTTTAACTGTTTTATCGTCTTCCTAAAACATTGTCGCAATCGATTAATGAGCAAACTCAATCTCTTGCGGTTTTAAAATGTATGATTCTTTTGCCTTTCCCAATAAGTTTTGCCTTTCCCAATAGGCGATAGAATCTTCTCTTCTCTTTTTTTTTTCCCTTTCAGTGTTTTACACCCTAATTATCTTCTAAATATTTATTTTATTTAGGTAAATTAAGTAAAATTAAATTTGTATTTTCTCCATTTGGATCATCTGATTTAATTTGTATAGTTTGTTAATCAAGAGGCAAAACACTGCAACTAAACCATTTCTTTTGTAAACATGTTGTTGGATTCTATTCTCGACTTTGATTTATAAAGTAGAAGAAGAGAAGTTTCGGTTAATCGTTTTTTTATATTTTAAATCGTAAAAACAAGTAAGTTGTATCATTCTCGATCGTTATATAACTTTAATTAGGGCAGACTTGAAATTAAAATCTTGGATAAAGACTATACATACTGTTAATATAAGTTGAATGACAAGTCCAGTAGATAGAAATTGACTAAATAAATATAGTAACATATATTCCAAATGATCTGTATGGACAAATGACTAATTATATATGTAACACTTTTTCTATAAAATATTCCTTTATCGCCTCCTCATGTATAGACTTTAGCAAACTCCTACTTTTGGTTTTCGAAAGATAATCTTCCCATTACTATTTTTTTTTTTTTGGATAATCCAAGTTTGCATCAGACCGGAGTTCATAACTAGAAGAACTTGATCCAGGAAAAAAGAAAAAAAAAACTAGAGCTTGATCCAACCACAACCGACTTGTGTTTTTCTTTAATTGTGTTTTTCTTTTGCTCATTCTAATTCCTAATGCATTTCAACTTTGCAATTTTGATCCCAGTGGAAATCTAGCGATCCCTCCCTGGCCATTTCCAGATCGTTCGCTAGTATTGTTAATATGAACTTTAGTTAATAGCAAATGTTTTTTTTTGTCAAAGTTGTAATTTATGATTATATAAAGTAATAAAGTGACATCGACTATAATGAACGTATCGCATTGATAAGACTGAAGCATAGCTAGGATAATATCATGTTAACATACATATTTCTAAGATTCATATAAGATTTTCAGTGATTTTTTTGTTTATAAAAGTTTCGACGTTTTGGGCTTTCTTATTAACATGTTATTTAAGTCTTATGTTCTTTTTATTGATCCTCACTATAAGAATAACCATGTTTTATTCAAATTTTGTATTGTCAACTTGTGTTTCGGTGTGTTTTTTTACATTCGTCGCAAAAGTAAAATTTTATCACGTCCCAAAAAGTAGTGAGTTTCTGATAAAGAACACAAAAGCTTCAACTTTTTCTAAAGCTCAAATTGTTATCATTGATCCAAATCATGATCTAGAAGATCACACCCAATAACAACCTATCTACCATCTAATCATCTTCAACTCTGGTGATAAATAAACTTTATGAATTAACTTTCCAACAAAGAAATAACTTATATGATTGGACAGATGGATTGAGAGTAATGTGATCTCAAGAACTGCATACCAGTCTAGCCAGTGACCACAAACCAAACCAATCTGGAGTTGATTCACCTCAAAGATTTTTAAAATTACACATATTCTTACACATCTTCAAGATTATATAACATATGGAATTCACTCCGAATAACATAACTCTTTCTTAGATTGATACATTTATTTAACGATTAAAAACAGTTATTGAGTAACACACACCATTCCAAATAAGAAATTAAAATGATTGATGAAATAACTCAAAACTATCACTGGGTTATTGAATAGAGATTACAAATACACAATCCAAGAATAAGCCCATGAAATAAAGGGAGCCCTAGCTGAGCTAAGCCCAATAGACTAAGAAGTAAGAACCACAACCCTTTGACAAGCATAGCGCGTGATTTTACCGAACCAAAATAATATTTCCCGAATAAGTCAAACTTTTGAATCTACCATTTTTTTTTTGGGTTAGATAATCAAATATATTATTATTTGGTGAAAGACAATCATAAATTTTTTTAGACAAAGTTTGACAAACCAAAAAGTAGTCCATCCTAAGGAGTAGACTGATAAATGAACTATCTTTAATTATAGTTATCTCACTTGTTAAAAATTATGATTTATCTGATTTTAATTGCGTATTTTTCGTCGTCAAAAAAAAAAAGTTACGCATTTTTCACTGCGCTTTAACAATTTAGAATCTAAACTTCTAAACCGGCAAGTTAATTAGTTTGTTCTCTTCCTACCAAAAAAAAAAACAATTAGTTTGTTCTCTTAAATCAAATGTGTAATAATCATACCAATATTAATCTATAAAATATATTCCTTCCGTTTTTTATTAGAAAATGTTTAAGAGAATATTTTTTGTTCTAAAATAGTTAATGTTCTCAAATTTTTATGTAAAAATTAATTGTATTTTTGTTGTTTTAACTGTTTAAATTATGAATCCTATTTTTTCATTGGTTGAACTGTTTTGGAATTGACAAAAAAAAACATGTTATATTTTGAGAAAATAGAGAATTAATTAATTTTTTAATCTGTGTGCAAATCTCTAAAACATCATATAATAAAAAAACGCACGGAATATAAAACACTTAGGCTTCGAATGGAGACGCAGATCAAAAAATGCAAATCAAGCAGATCATGCAGATCAAGCAGAACAAATACAGATCATGCAGATCAAATGCAGATCTGCAAATAATAATATTATATTAAATAGTGTAACAATATAAAATAAAATATTTTAAAAGTCAAAAATAAAAAAATACATATAAATGCAATAAAAATACATTTAAAATTTAAATATTAACAAAAAATTAATTTTGATAAGAAAATTAAAAGAAAATTTAAAAATAAAAATTAATATAAAGTAATTTCATTTGTCTATATGTATTTGCAATATAAATGAAATAAATATAATTATGAGAATAAATATGTTTAAAAGTTTAAACATTATTAAAAAAATCGATTACAAAATATGTAGAAAGTTTAAAAATAAAAGTTAATATAGACTATTTTTTTCTCACATTTGACATAGAATCTCATTCTCCAATTTTTTCTATTTTAGTATCACATGGATGAGTCCTATTCATATTTACAATTAAAATATAATTTATAAAATAATATTTATGAATATATTTTACTAGTTTATACTAGTTAATCATTTTTAATTTTTGAATTATTATGTTTGTAAATATATTTATAGCAATAATTATATATATTTGTAAAAACATCAACACGCATAATACTAAATAGTGATTGCAAAAAATTATATAAAAATTATGAACATGTAAAGTAAAAATATATATAATTTTAGATATATATTTTTGATATTTGTAAAGAAAATAAATACAATATATATATATATTAAATATCTCACTAAATAAAAATATATATTCTTCAAAAAATTATTATACAGGAAAAACGAAAATTAAAATTAAATCATATTTTTAAACTTTAGAGGATTTGTAGATTGGTTTATTGTATGAAAATAAATAAAACAAGTTATCAAACTAAAAACATTTAAGGAGAAAAAAAATAAAACAAAACAAAATTACATGATTGGTCATCTGCATGTGTCCACCCCCTTTTTCTTTTCTTTTTCTTTTTTATGTGCAGATCATATTATTTAAAAAGGTTTTGATCTGCATGCATATTATGTAATTTTTTAATATTATTTTTTAGTTATGCAAAAAAATTGGTGAATGACAATTAAAATACATATCAATCTGCTTTTTTAAAATCTGCATATGTTCTGCACATCCATTCAAACCCTTAATTTACCACTCATTTTGATTACGATTTTTTTTTCCCCATCAATATGGGTAAATAAATATCGAATGATTGGATGATTGAATCATTCTAATCTTCCTTAATGAGTAATAACATTGATAAATTTAATGATCTCATTGGATGACGTGTGTAGTGATTAGGTTTGTGTGTTTGAAGCTGTGTCTGATTTGGACAGCAAGAGGAAAAGGGTTTGGTGAAAATGTAAAGTGGGACCCAATGGAGCTTTGGTGAGACGAGTGGTGTGCGATGGATCCTCGCGATGAAAAGGGTTGTTGTTGTTGCCCTCCTCCATTTCTCATTGTTTGTTTGGTGGCCTAATTTTTAGTCATTCCCTTTTATCATTTTTTTTATAAGTAAAATGATGACACATCCTTTACATCTAAAAAACCAGTAAAATAATAATTTATTTCACCAAATAATTCGCTTAACAACTTTAAAATTCTATTATATACATATGTTTCTCTCAAGATTGTCTTTTCCCCGAAAATAATCTATCAAATATTCTTTTTTGTTTTTATCCATAGCTCCATGCAGAAATCCTTAGATACCAATCAAAGTTTGCCTCGTGTTAGTTTATTATATTCTTGTAAAGGAATCATACAACCCATTTTTATGGGGAAAGCATAAGATAAAACCATTAAGATAATAATATCATTCGTGAAAGACGATGAAATAGATCAGGGAACAAAATAAATAATTCATGTTATATTTGATTTCACGTACGTGGTTGGTGTCTCGATGAAATCCATTCTGATTTGAGTTTGTTTATTAAAAAGAAAAGTATTTAATTATATAGGAGTAAATGTTTTTCTTATACACTTACCACACAGCCTTAAATATTCAAAAGTTCATGGAACCTATATAGCAAGCAATCATTTTAGGGAAAATTGAAAAAAAAAGACACTTTTACTATGAGTTTGTGAAATTATATCTTTTAATTTTTTGTCCATATTTTGACTGAATTAGCCTTAACTAATTAAATAAAATATTTTAAAATATATATTTTAAGAACAAAAAAAATATAAAAAACTCAAAAACACATAGTAAAAAATTCCTAACCTTTAGTTTTTCAAAAAAAATTAAAAATAAATATTTTTGTTCTGTTCTATAAATTTTAGAATACGTCTTATAAACTTTAAATCTGTTTTTTGAAGTTTAGAATACATATTCTACACTTTGTACATGTTCTACGAAGTTTAGAATACATATTCTTCATTTTGTACATGTTCTACAAAGTTTAGAATACGTATTCTAAACTTCAAGTGTGTTCTACGAAATTTAGAATACGTATTCTACACTTTGTACATGTTCTAAAAAGTTTAGAATATGCATTTTACAAAATTTAGAATTTTGTGTATCATAAATGGAAATAAAAATCTCATCAAAATCTCTGAAAGTTATAAATGGAAAAAATATATTTTTATTATATATTTTTGCAAAACATATAGCAAAATAAATGTTTAGCTTAAAACCAATATCAAATTTGTTTTTCTTGATGAACATATTTTTTTTTTTCGGTTTTTAATTTATTTTTCACTTTCAAATAAGCCTTGTTAATGAAAAAAATACTACAAAACATAATTCTATATATATTTTGACTTAAAAGAACTTAGTAGTGGATAATCAAAATAAAATAAATAATTTTTAGGATATTTTTAGTTTTGTTTTGAGAAGATAGATTATAATGTTAGATGTATAGTTTGATCTTTTGGAGTATATACTAATTGTATATGTTGTTTTTGTAAATTATACAAATTTAAATAAATCCATAAAAATAAAATTTTATAAAATATCAAACAAAGCCATTAGTCTTATCATAATATTAGAAGTAGAAGAATGGGAGAAATAAAAATAAACTTTTATCTAAAATTTTTATATGAATTAGAAGTTTGTTATTATTAATGAGAAAAAATCATTATTTGAAAATTTCTATATAAATTAGAAGTTTGTCAATTAACACAAAACTAAATTATTATTTATATATATTTTAATTGAATTTTCTATTGAATTATTAAGGGCAAATTAGGATTAACATTAATCTAAGGTATAATTCTTCAATGTTTTGAGCCAAAGGTATAGTTTTCCAAACCTATAGTAAAAGTGTCATTTTATTTCAATTTTCCCATCATTTTAAGACTCCAGCTTTATTTAAAGTTAGAATATACTTACTCTGTTCCTAAAATAAAGAATTTTTGGATGTTATTTTTGTTATTTCACAAAAATAGTTGTTTTAGGTTTTCTATGCATTTTTCTTTATTCAATGATGAAAAATTGTAAACTTCAAGAGAATTAATTGAATTTTCTGAATTACTATTGGTTTAAATTTATAGGAAATGATTAATTACAAAATGATGCATTTATAGTTAAATTTTAATATTTTTTTTTAATATGTGTAAAAATTCAAAAATAACTTTGTCATGAAAAGCCTATGATAAAACTAACGATTGGATTTGTGTGGCCTTCTAATTAGATGGTTAAAGATTGTAAAAGCATATGCATTGGTAAATAATTTTAATTACATTATTTAGTTTTAAATTAAAAAAATAAAATAAACCAATGATATTAAGACAATACATGGGATGAGTCTCTCATGGATCTCTCATAGTCTTTCTATTATATATATCTTTTCACTTTTTTTAGTTTTATTAATATTTTATGTTGAGAGACTTGGTGAAAGGCCACCAATGCAGATGGTCTAAGATCCATAAACATAACGTAAGTAAAGTTACTGGTATTTTCAGTAAGCACATGGACGTCTAGGAGTGCAAATTAGAGCAATTAAAAAAAAAAATTCAATAACTATTATTAGTTAAAGCACAAAGTTTAAAAAGTTAAGACTTGTTTCCTTTAAAAGTTTCATTTCGATGAACACATTTTTTCTCTCTCAAATTGCTCTATAACACGAGATTAAAAAAAAAAAAAATCATTCAAAATTTTAAAGCTCTTTCTTTAATTTTTCGAATATAATTTATATGTGAAAATTTCTCCAAAATGTGTGAAACATTAGTTGAGTCGTGATGGCAACAGCTCTCATAGTGCCCCCACGCTTTTGTCATTTTTTTTTCTCCCGCACACTTTTGGGTTTACGCTGAAAGGACAATAGAACAAATTAAGACGACTGAACAGTAGTAACTCTCCATCCTATAATTAGATTGTCTCGAGTTCTTCACTTTTACCCAAAAAAAGAAATCATGCTGTAAGATGTGATATTTGAACTATATATACTGTCTTTCTCCAATCCAAATTTGGCAAATGCGAGGAAAAGTAGATTTTGGGAGTGGTAAAGCAACGACGACGAAGAATTGTTCACTTCCTTTAGTGCGAGATGATGGGATCTCCTTAATGAGAGACCCAAGCAGGAGAATTAAACGCTCTCCTCAGACGCAACTAATTTATGTGTTCATTCGGAGCTCACTATGCTACCAAGCATTAAACTCAAACAATTCAAAATAATAAAATCAAATTACATAAGCTTATACTCATGCATTTGTTCTCATGTTTATGCTCATCTATGCATGACCACGCACGTCTACGAAACTCTTATCACAGATTCTCAAATGCAAATCGTGATAATACTTATTGACAAAAGAACAACAACTATTTTTGATATTTATTTGAACTATGTACGTACGTGCATCTTACTTTTTTTTTTTTTAGTACCATCCTCTTGCCTTGATCATTTGGTTGAAGTTCAGATCTAACTCCCAACTAGCCACTGGCAGTTTAAGGCTGTAAGCTAGGACTCCTATCATATCAATCAAGTTATAAGGATGTAAATGCGCATACACAGATTAAGATCACTCAAGAACCTTTGTCAATAGCTTCTTGACGTTGGTTTAACATATATGACATAACCAATTATAGTTAATTAATGTCGAACCTGTTACCTGCACAGCTGCACTAACTACTATAGGCAATAGGCGGAGGAAATAAGAGCCATCAATTTCTAGAAAGAATAGAGTCGTGTTTAGGCTTTAATACGTGTTCACAAACGAAGAAATAGAACATGTGTAAATATGATTCACATTAACCGTATACATCAATACATATAACCATATTGCAAACTAAACCACTTTATCTAAGGATTTTTAGTAATAACCTTTTTGTCATTATAAACTTCTTAAGTGACAAATATTATAATATTCTTCAAATCTGAACATTACCGACCAAACCAAACAAATCTGAACCTATCGACCAAGACAAGATGCCACTTAAATCTTTGAAACGGTATTATTTTTACAATGTATATCTCTATTTAACAACGAAACAAAGTGTCTTTCTTACAAAGAGTTAGAGATAGCTAAATCTAATTAAAGAAGATAAGCTGACAGGATGGGAAAAAAAAAAGGAAAAGAGTAAACCGATAATTGACTGACTAAACCAAAATCGGATATTTGACATAAGTTTCCTTTCACATTGACCGAAATCCACCTGCATTTCAAATAACTAAATTTTCGTATATAATAACATACCGCCCATTTTGTCCTTTCATTCCTCTTAGCATCGTTTGGACCTTATCCTAAAAAGTCAAAACAGGTGAAAAATAAGATATACAATTAACATGAATAAAATATACTTCAAGATGATATAATATTCAAATCGCACTTCTCAGTTATTGCCAGATGGTTAAATTAACAAAATATATATATAAACGAAATTAACCGGAAAAATAAATATAATTGTGGATTTGAATGGAGATTTTCTCATGCTACGATGGAAGCAAGAATATGCATGCACATGCAAATGTTTCAATGAAGGCGCCTTGCCTTACCAACCCACCACTTCTTCCACCCATATCATTTTTTTTTTTTTTAATATACAGTACTGTTCGTTACCATTACATTTTAGTTTTTGACTAATGTAAACGCGTATTTCACAATTGAATCAAAGAATTAGTTTGACAAAGAATTTACATTTTATTTGCAACGGATGGCTCCATTTATTATTTTCTTGTAGCACACCCCCTGAAACTATTTTAGATTTTTGCGAGACTACAAGTATAATCATGTGTATTCATGCTTGATTTGACAAGGACATACATATATATAAAATTATATAATAATTATTCTTAAACATGATTAGAAAAACTCTCATGACGATGATACTACAATTTTTAACTTTTCTAAACTAATTAATAACAGCAATTAAAGAAATCCATTATGATATTTGTATTGTTATATATTTAATTTCATGCGTTTAGAGGATAACATACGAAAATGGAGGTTACATACTTGTATTTACATAATGCCATTGCTTTTGTCATGCAAACGGCGTGTTGCGTCACTCGGCTCTTGTTTGAAATCTTATTCTCGCGTGAATATTGTAGTTTGCAATGTGTCCACGTAATAATTATCCTCCATAAATTTAGTACCCAATTACAAAAATCAATGAAAGATGTAACACTTGTATTGTATCTATAACTATTTATGATTTGTTGACAAAAAAAAAAAGAAACCATTTATGATTTTTTTATGTGTCAAAATTTAATGATATATTATGAATGTTCAAAATGTGTTTTTTTAAAAGAAAACTTCTGACTTTCCAGTTTTCACCTAATGATTGTACATGCATGTTAAGTTTCATTTTCTCGAGTAATCCCATTAATTTAATGTAAGTGCATATGAACTGTTACTCAAAATAAACAGAATTAAGTTGAAAAATCGCATTACATACATATTGGTAATTCGTTAGTTGAAGTTTGAGTAATGACGAAATAAAATGCACATGTATATATATATATATATATATATATATAAACTAAAACAAAACATCTAAAAAAGAAAAAAATACAAAGACACAACACGATAACTGAAATGAAAACAAAACCCTTTGATATAATCCGATATAACTGAAATAATATACAAAATCGACAAAAAAATAACAATTTACGAAATACAAAAATGAAAGAGTGTTATGGTGGGGACGTTAATTGACTCAACTACGTTCATACATTACACACACCTACTCCCATCACAATGAAACGCTTTACTCCAAAACCAATTAAAAAAAAAAATCACTCTTCCAAAAAAAAAGACAAAATCTCACAGTCTCACCAACCGCGAAATGCAACTATCGTCAATTCGTCAGCCACCAGCCACGACCACTTTTACCACCGTGACGTTGACGAGAACATCAAAATTCACCACCGCGTTAAAAAAAAAAAACAAAAATATAAATATATATATATATATATATCCTTTTGCGACTTAAACCAAATCCACGAATTATAATCTCCACCACTAATTAAAATCCCCTCACACTCCATCTAACGGTCATCATTAATTTTCAACCAACTCCTTCTTTCTCACTAATTTCCATTTTTTCCTCTAATTAAAATTATCATTATATAGAAAAAAATATACAAATAAAAAATCTAGCTATCTTTATGCTTACCTACCATCAAACACTACCACCTTATTTAAACCACCCTTCATTCATCTCTTTCCTCTCAGGAACAACAAATCAAATTCCTTAACCAACAACAAATTAAAAAAAAAACAATATATATCTCTCTCTCTCCCTTAGAGATCTCTCGATAATCTCCTCCTTTAGATTGATTTCCTAAACCGGACATTGAAATGGAGATTAACGGATCACACAAGATGAACGGAGGAGAGGTCGACGCTATGTTATGCGGCGGAGAGATGAAGAAAAATGTCACGGTGATTGCGGCGGATCCTCTCAACTGGGGAGCTGCGGCGGAGCAAATGAAAGGGAGCCATTTGGAAGAAGTGAAGAGAATGGTTGAGGAATTTAGGAAGCCAGTGGTGAACCTAGGAGGAGAGACTCTCACGATTGGACAAGTGGCAGCGATCTCGACCGTTGGAAACGGTGTGAAGGTGGAGTTGTCGGAGACATCAAGAGCCGGCGTGAAAGCGAGCAGTGATTGGGTTATGGAGAGCATGGGCAAAGGCACTGATAGCTATGGTGTTACTACTGGTTTTGGTGCTACTTCTCATCGGAGAACCAAAAACGGTGTCGCACTTCAGAAGGAGCTTATAAGGTAAATTGTTCTGTAACAATCATTTTTTTTTTTTTCCTGTTTTTGTCTAATTATGAATTATTTAAATTTAATAGGGTAAGTATCCTAGGTAGATACGTGGCGGATGATATTTGGATGGTATAAATATTCTTTAAATATATTAATAGAAAAAAGAATTTTAGGAATTTAAAAAAAACTAAAATGAAATATATATAGTTTATTTCAATTTTTCTAGATTTATTTCATTTTTTCTATAATTTTAGGACTCATGGAGTTTATTTCAATTTTCTAGATTTTTACCTTTTTTATCTAGATTTTATCCTCCAATGAATTGAATTTTTCAAATTTAAAATTTTAAGAGTATTTTTATATTTTGATTATGCTGAATTTTAAATAATTAAAATCACGAGAAACAACTTATTTAAGCCTTAAAGGTTATGACGTTGCATGGGAAATATGCGGGTCGGGTCGGGTCAAGTTCTGTCTATGGGCATTTTTTTATAATTTGTTCTGGTAAAACATTAATTAATTAATAAACTAATCCACACGCAATTCGAATGTTTTTGTTCGTTTGCAGATTCCTGAACGCCGGAATATTCGGCAGCACGAAGGAAACATGCCACACATTGCCGCACTCCGCCACGAGAGCCGCCATGCTCGTACGGATCAACACTCTCCTCCAGGGATACTCCGGTATCCGTTTCGAGATTCTCGAGGCCATCACCGGTTTCCTCAACAACAACATCACTCCTTCTCTCCCTCTCCGCGGTACAATCACCGCCTCCGGAGATCTCGTTCCTCTCTCCTACATCGCCGGACTCCTCACCGGCCGTCCCAATTCCAAAGCCACCGGTCCCAACGGCGAGGCCTTGACCGCGGAGGAAGCCTTCAAGATGGCCGGAATCACCTCCGGATTCTTCGATCTGCAGCCCAAGGAAGGTCTCGCGCTCGTCAACGGCACGGCGGTTGGATCTGGAATGGCGTCGATGGTGCTGTTCGAGACGAATGTTCTCTCTGTTTTGGCTGAGATTTTATCAGCGGTTTTCGCGGAGGTGATGAGCGGGAAGCCAGAGTTCACCGACCATCTGACTCACCGATTGAAGCATCATCCCGGCCAGATCGAAGCGGCGGCGATAATGGAGCACATCCTCGACGGAAGCTCGTACATGAAATTGGCTCAGAAACTCCACGAGATGGATCCGTTACAGAAGCCGAAACAGGATCGCTACGCCCTCCGAACATCTCCTCAGTGGCTAGGCCCTCAGATCGAAGTGATCCGTTACGCGACGAAATCGATCGAGCGCGAGATCAACTCCGTCAACGACAATCCGTTGATCGACGTCTCGAGGAACAAGGCGATCCACGGCGGAAACTTCCAGGGAACGCCGATCGGAGTCTCCATGGACAACACCCGCCTCGCGATCGCGGCCATCGGAAAACTCATGTTCGCTCAATTCTCCGAGCTCGTGAACGATTTCTACAACAACGGCCTTCCTTCGAATCTAACCGCGTCGAGGAACCCAAGCTTAGATTACGGATTCAAAGGAGCAGAGATCGCGATGGCTTCTTACTGTTCAGAGCTTCAGTACTTGGCGAATCCAGTGACGAGCCATGTTCAATCCGCAGAGCAACACAACCAAGACGTGAACTCTCTCGGATTAATCTCATCTCGCAAAACTTCAGAGGCCGTCGACATTCTCAAGCTCATGTCGACGACGTTCCTCGTCGCGATTTGCCAAGCTGTGGATCTGAGACATTTGGAGGAGAATCTGAGACAAACCGTGAAGAACACGGTCTCTCAGGTGGCTAAGAAAGTTCTCACTACCGGAATCAACGGAGAGCTTCACCCATCTCGCTTCTGCGAGAAAGATTTGCTCAAAGTCGTGGACCGTGAGCAAGTCTACACGTACGCGGACGATCCTTGCAGCGCCACGTACCCGTTGATCCAGAAACTGAGACAGGTTATCGTCGACCACGCTTTGATCAACGGCGAGAGCGAGAAGAACTCCGTGACATCGATCTTCCACAAGATCGGAGCTTTCGAGGAGGAGCTCAAGGCGGTGCTTCCGAAGGAAGTGGAGGCGGCGAGAGCGGCGTACGATAACGGGACATCTGCTATCCCAAACCGGATCAAGGAATGTAGGTCGTATCCTCTGTATAGATTCGTGAGGGAAGAGATTGGAACAGAGCTTTTGACCGGAGAGAGAGTGACGTCGCCGGGAGAAGAGTTCGACAAGGTTTTCACGGCGATTTGTGAAGGGAAGATCATTGATCCGATGATGGAATGCCTCGACGAGTGGAACGGAGCTCCCATTCCAATATGTTAAAGAGTAAAAGTCCTCTGTTTTTTTTTCTTCTTCTTTTTTAAATGTCTGAATAATTTTTACCAAATGATCGTCTGTGAAGTGGTCTCTGTTTGCCTAATTTAAAATTCGTGTGAAAAAAAAAAAACTCATTGTAAGTTCTCAATTGAACAATTTCTTGTTACAAGTGTGAATCAATACCTTTTTTTCTCAAGTGTTAACAATTCTCTATGGTTTATATACTCTTTGTGTTCTCTCGCTATGTTGTCTTCTATAACCATTTGAAAAACATTTCGAAATTCTCTCTGGTTTTCTAAGTATATTGCTAACAATTTGAAAAACCTGAGAATTCGAAATTAAAAATGACAATCTTCTTGTGATTCCCCCTGCTTCGCGATTTAGTGATTTGAATCAGCAGAGCAATGTGGTAGGTAGGTATGACCTAATTCTCATCTCTGTCTTGCTGAATAAAGCTTAGTGGATTTTAATAGGCACCATGTCTCTGTCTCTCCCTCTCATGTTTTTTCATTGATGATTCTCTGTGTCTCTTTCAAAAATTATGAATAGGCTTAGGGATTGAATTAGAGTAAGTTGAATAAGGATTTGAAATGTCTTTCATCATTTGATTCAAGAACAGTGCGGTATGATATTTGTGTTAGAATCTATCAGCTGGAGCCAAATTAGTGGACTTCCCAAGTTAGTTTACACTATGTTATCTTCTATTTTAGCTACTAAAATCAATCTCACAAATTTGATGAGATACAATAATTTTTGTAGGTACATATCTTCACTGGCTAGTGATTTTGATTATTCAAAATGTATTTGCTTTTGATACTATAAATATACTGAACTATTAAGTTCATTGTTCCAAATATAATGTTCATTCCCTAATTTTTGCCAATGGTTTCGAAATAACCATTTTGTGACCCCCCCCCCTGCGTCGCGCTTTAGTGATTGAACAATGTGGTAGGTATGACTTAATTCTTATCCCTTTCTCGCTGAATAAAAAGCTTAGTGATTTTAATATAAGCAGAACAATGTGGTAGCTGTAACCTAATCTTCTCTGTCTCTTGCTAAAATTCTGAATAGGCTTAGGGATTTAAAGAGTGAGTTGAATAAGGATTTGAAATGTCTTTTTATTTTATTTTTTATCATATGATTTAAGAAGAGTGCGGTATGATATTTGTGTTAGAATTTTATCGTTACTTGATTTGTTTTTAGAGCTGTCCTAACTCCCAAGTCTTTAGGAAGTTCAGCTGGAGTCAAATTAGTGGACTTTGTCAAGTTTAAGTCCCACTTTAGTAGAAGTTTGTTTCTGCTTATTTTAAGCTTTGTAATTTGCCATGAAACCCTAGTTTTCTTCTCTTTGCAAACTCTTTAAATCAACAATTTGGTTTCTCATATCCTTTTGATTGATAATTTTTCCCTTTTGCCTTTGGGTATTAGTGATTTAAATAAGCAGAACAATGTGGTAGTTATAACTTAATCTTCTCTGTCTTGTTGAATAGGTATGATGTTGAAAACTTCCTAATTGATTTATCTTTCTGTTAATTGTCAAAGGAAGCAATAACTTCAAATAATTCCACTCTAACTTTGGCATTGGAGAGAGAGCAAAAGGCTCACTTAGCTTCCTCCGCATCAAATACGATTGGAAATAAAGAGTCAATTGCGTTTGACATGGATCAATTGATGAAGGCAACCGTGTTTTAAACGAATTCCTATACGGATTTAAAATGTCCAAATAATGAGTGAAACGCATCAAAAAATAATTTAAACATAAAACTCATCCAACATTCATGATACAACCCAAATTCCCCCATACGAAAAAAGACAAATGAGTGAAAAAACGATTAGTCAAGCATCAAAGTGAGTCATTTCCAACTTCAACGGCTTTTAACAAATGTAGCAAATTAGCCATACCCATTTAGCTAAGTAAATTCAACCATAAACCTTTTTACCAATTAAGGCCCAATAAAGAGCCCATTAAGCCCATCCGGGTCGATACAAGCATAGAGGTTGGATGCGTTAAGGCAAATAGAAGCCTCTCTCTCTCTCGATCTACCCAAAGTAGCGGGAGCGAATAGTAAACAAAGACCGACATGTCCGATCACCACCACCACGCGCGGCTGAACCGCCTCCGCACAACCTCCCAGCTCCTCCGTCAGACCACAGCTTCTTTCTCCTCTCACCCTCTCACTTTCGTCTTCCTCACTTTCCTCCTCTTCTTCTTCCACTCTGTCGTCGATCACTGCTCCCTCCTCCTCACCTCCTTCGTCGACCGCGACCCTTCTCTCCGCTCCCTCCTCTCTCGCCTCCCTCTCCAACCTCATTCCCACGCACCCACACGCATCCACCATCACCACCGGCGTGCTCCCTTTCTCCAGCTCACGCGCCTCGGCACCTTGGAGGACGACTTCTTCTCCACAGACGAGCACGATCCCCATCGCCGATCCCTCAAAGGCTCTCCATTTCGCTCTCCGCTCAACGCCACAACTGTAATACTCTCCGGATTCGAGGGCATTTCTGGATTATCCCGCCCTATCGCCGATAACGGACTTTTCCTCCCTCAGATCATTCGCTCGGGATTCGTTTTGCGGCAGCTGAAGGATGACGATCGTGTCGGCGACGACGACGATACGAAATTCGATGAATCTGAGCACGATCGAGAAGCCGACGAGTATCCCGGCGAAAAGAAAGGCAAGGAATTCGAGAGATTCATGGATCTGAAGCTAATTTTCAAGGGAATGGAGCTCGGTCGCCGCGACGCTGCGGCTCTGTTCTACCTGGTGAGCTTTCTTTCCGCCGCGTATGGATGGGTGATTCTAGGGTTTACCACCGTGTACTCATTGGTGCTGGCAATTATGTTCGTCACCGTAATCAACGACTTGCTCGGTAGATTTCCTTCCTTTCATGGGGTTGTTTGGAGTGGTTCAAGATTGGGGTTTAAGAGAGTTACAGGATTCGTTTTGATGAGATGGGCAGTGAGAGATGCACTGACACAGCTTCTGGGTTTATGGTATTTCGGGGAGGTCGAAGATCAGTACTCGTTTTTCAGGCTCTTTGTGAGGTTAAAGCTGATGCCATTCACTGTTATGCCCCCATGGATTCGAGGTTTCGAAAAGGAGATATCTGGTTTCTTGTTCGCCTGGTTACTAATCGATACGTTCATCGGTTTGATATTAGCTGTTGATGCATTTGTTGCCGTAGTGGATCCAAGGAGGAGGGGAAGGGAGATTGTGAAGGAAGGTCTTTATTTGATATCTCTTCTGTTGCATCAGGCCGTGCAGCTCAAATGTCTCGAAGCTATTCTCTGTGGCTCTTTCTTCAGATGGATTCTGATTCGAATCGTAGGGAAAAGCCTTGCTTCTGTGGTCCAATCAGATCTGGAAGTTTACTTCATGGCGGCTTGGTTAGTGTTCTACTTAGCAGCTAGGTGTAAAGATGCGCACGCAGAAGGTAGGAGGTTTGGGAGAAGAGAAATGGAGAACTTGATCGATGGGTTAAGATGATATAATGAATTGGATCTGTAGTAGGATCAGCTTACAGTTTCAAAGGAGCAAACCTTGGCTTCGATGGTCAATGCCAGTGGCTACAATCTCTGTGCCACAAGTTGCCATGACTAGGTTCCTTTGGTTTTAGAATTGCAGTATGATTGCCAACAATTCGATGTATGTACGCACGTAGGATTACTTGTGAGCTGTGAAAGTGAGGAAGCACGATACAACTACTCTGTATACTCATTTGCAAGATTGTCCTTTGTATATATCTTGCTGCAGTTGTTGATGTCAAAACCATGAGGTGATCAATTTTTGTTTTTTTTCTTCATTTTGGGAATGATGGATGTATTGCTCGGCTTAAGTGTACCTATCTAGTGGCCATTTTTTCCAACCATTTTGATCTTCTTTATGTCAATATAAACATGTTTATGCATTCTTTGGATTAACGCAATGAGGAATTGGTTGCTCAACCCTTATGGTTTGGATTTCATGACCGATGTTAGGTACTCTTGTTGTAACATACATATTCAAGAATCAATAGTCTAGCTTCTTATGAAAGACGTAACTCTTGGTCACAATATCTTATTTTTCGACTGATTCTTTCAAGAACTACACCGAGGTCTTTTACTTCGTTCTTGTAGTGATATGATATAACAGCAGGCAAGGTCATTCTTGATGGCACATACAACCAACGGAACCTGGAGGTTGTTCCCTTTAATCGGGCGGCTCTATTGATGTCGCAGAGACATACTCTCTGGTAATAGCTGCATCAGAGAAGCATTCAAGTCTGTTTTTATGTGATGCAAACGTGTTGCAGAACTGAGTCATCTGGTTTCAGAAACAGTGCTTTCAAGACGGCTTAGCCTTTGTCTTGAGATGTTTGAGAAGGTAAAACTGTTCTGTTCTCTCTCCCTCTGCCCCCACTAGAAAATGATCCTTGTTAAGAGTTTATTATGTTTCAGTTAATTAGAAACAGTGGAGGTCCTTCCTGCATGTTTCTTGAGTAATTTTCATGTTTTAATGTCTTCTATTCAGTAGCTACCTCTGAATTTCTTTAGAGCTGGATACAGAGTTTTAATTGCGTTTACTGCTTGCCATTTAGCTAATAACATTTTTTCCCGCTGAATAAATGACATTTTCAATACAAAAAGTCTTACATTATTTAGAGTAATGCGATAGCTTAGCATTAACCAACATTCTCTTTAGAAACGTGGACCCGGATAAAATCAATGAATGTCTTGAGTTCCCTGTACAAGAACCTTCCTAGATACACATGCAGCTCGTCTGATGCTGTGGAGCACCAGCGCAACGGACAACGTCGAGGAAGGTGCTCACATCGCATGGAATCCAGAGTCTGGAGTCAGCACTGAAACCGTAAGCATCCTGTGCTTGATCAAGCAATGCCTTGAAGAGTGGTTGTTTAAGCAAGCTGATCTTTATCACAAACCTCCTGGACTCCTCACCCACATAGACAGCCAAGTGTCCCTTAGGGACATCTTTTGGTATCATCTCGGCCTCCTTCTTGAATGCCCAGCTGATTCTTTCGCAGCACGTCTCGCAGGAGGTACACGGTATTATGACTTTTCCCGTCATCATTTTCAGTTTCTTTTCGCAGGACTTGATGAACTTGCTCTTCCTTTTAGTTGGAGGAGAAGGTTTTATAACAAGTATATAGATAAGATAGATAGAATGTTGCGATGAGAGAGTGTGTATTTGGATGAGAATACAAAGGTGAAGAACGGGGTTATATATAATATATATATGCCGAAGTAGAAATATCAGAGCTCCTCATTAAATGTTGGGACATGACAGTTAGCCAAGGGGGGTGAGATGGGCAACATTTAAATGGTACAGTATTTTGTTCAACCGTGCGGTTTTTTATTTTTGCTCATAAAGTTGCATCTTCATACGAAACTGTACGAACACACACACTCTCTATGGTTAGATATGCAATAAAGAAATTGCTCTTTTTTCCTTTGCCTAGTTCAAATTTGGTGTCAGAGTTCTTCAAGTTCATGGTGGATTAAGACCCCACAAGGACAATAAGAGCAGAGATAGAGAGGAGATAAGATCTGAAGGACAGGGTCCAGGGATGGGTCTAAATCTTCTTGGAGAAAGTGTGACCCTGGTTTATGATTCATGCATAGGATATTCTAAAATATACATACTTTCAGTTTGATCTGCAGAAATGGTTGTCTATAGATCTCTTGACTTTTCCTAATTCCTATAACTGTGCTGGATCTAAGCAGCTTAAGGCTCTACTGGCTTCTTGAGTTGTCTACACATAGAAAACCCTGCAATGATGTTGCTACGTATTATCAGCATTTGCTGTGTAATGCTGATTATACTTTGTATACTTAGCAAATTCTTACAGGTGAATTTGTACCGATCAAAAAGCGCTTAGATAGTGCAGTAAAAGTAAATGGGGGAAGAATCTAATTCGCATGGACTGATGTGAACTCTGCAATGATGTTTGCTTAAGTATGATGATCACAGCCTTTGATAACATCTAAGTTATGAAGCAGAATAATGAGGTAACTTTGCGTCGACAGGTGAGTTTTTTACCTTTTTTACCGATCAAAAAGCGCTGAGATAGCACCGTACAAGTAGACGGGGAAGAATGTAGTTCACAAGATAGAGATATGGATGGTGAAAGGGTTATTGTCTCTTGGGAGGGTACATAGAAGGAGAAAGGTCAATGTTGGAGGGTCCATTATAAGAGAGAAAGAAAGTATCATTCATTAGGGTTCATCCCCCTAAGAACTCACAAACATGTTTCCTTGTAATGAGTAAGAGATCCTCATCGTTACACCATTTCTCATTCTAAAAATGTCTCTCTCAGATCTATCTATCTGTAATGTTTGTGCTGTGTGTGTGTTTTGAAATTGGTTTGAATCTGTCAAATTGTAACAACAACGACTGGCAATTCTGAAACTAAGCTGGATTCTTCTGCCTTAAATTTATTGCGTGCATGTGCAAACTCTTTTGATGTTATCTATATACTTCTCTCTCTCTCTTCTCCCTTTTCATGGAAAGAGAGCAAAATATCATACTTTTCATATGGCCATACAACATATTTAGAAGAAATGTCTTCTAATTCTAGTCTTTATTTTATCAATTATAAATAAGAATAAAAAAAACTGATTAAATAATGGGGTTTGTAATACATTAACTCAAAAGTCAAAACCATGAAAAATGTTATTAAGGGTGGTATGTCACATGAATAGCAAAATAATCGAATAACTGAAAAATTGTTATCGGGACAAATTGAATTAAATAAATTTTCATCAAAAAATTATAGAACGTTGAAAATTTAGTTTATTAATAGATTAATCACGTTTTGGTTTTTTCTTCTAGTTATATTTTCAACTTGCTAGTTGTATATTAGACAATTACTTTACAAAAATGTGAAATCATGAAAATTTGATGAATATTGTTAATGATAAAAATAGCATAATCACGTTTTCAAAACGCGAAAACCTGAAAAGTTACATACCATTCAAGCCCTAAGGTTAATTTTTGTTTAATCTGCTTTTCAAAGATAAATTCTGTTTTTGTCACAAAACTCTCTCTATATATATACTAGAATAAGATCCGCATATATGCGGGTTTTTAATAAAATATTTTAAATTCGTAAAAATAAATTAAAAACAAAATCGAATAATTTGTAAAGAAAAACGAATAATCGGATATTTTTTTTATTAGTAATCGAAAAATAAACTTAAATGAATAACAAAATTTAAGAAAATAATAAAATTTAAAACCCGTTAAAATATTTTTTTAAGAAAATAGAAAGCATAATCTGATCACTACTAAAAAAAAATGAAAAACACAAAATCGAAACCTAAAATTTATTTATTTATTTTAATTCTCATTTATTTTTAACTAAAATATTCAAAACACATAATCTGTTGCGGATCTTAAGAAACATTAACCCTACTTCTTACATAATTCACACACTTTATCAACTTTCTTTTTATGTTCTGCTGCATTAAAACCTTGGGTATTTAATTTTAATATTTTAGTATGTTAACGATCTTTCCATTAACTATTTTCAAACAAATAAAGTCTTTTTTCTCTTCACATTCATCATCCTTATATGATCTATCTGCTCTCTAGGGAAGTTATGCTTCTTAAGACTTGCATCAAAAGCCTCTCTACATGATTCTTGATATGCTCATCTTCATTGATCTCATCATCGTCTAATGTCATATCATTAGCATATATAATTTTTTATTGAAATATATCATATTTAATCTAATTTACTTTTTGTTTTTGATTTACTTTTCTGTTTCTCACGTATATGTTCTCTCTGCTTTCTATAGAAGTAATGTTTCTCAAGACTCACATCAAAAGCTTCTCTATATGATTCTTGCTATCATCCTCCTTATTAAGCTCATCATTGTCTAATGTCATATGATCATGTTATTATCATCTGAAATTTCCGTTTTTGAATTGAAATATATTCTAGTTAATCTAAAAACTTTTGTTTTTATTTTCTTTTTTTTTATATTGAAATATATCCTAGTTAATTTTATTTTACTTTTATAATCTAAATCGATAAATTTGACTTTTTTATTTTTTAAAACCGTAGCTAACCATATTTCCTTTTTCTTTTAGGATTAGTATATTTTTTCTTTATAATATATTTTAATCAGAACACGTGTCAAAATCTTATCGATTAACTTGCCACGTGTCACGATCATGTTAATTATCAACTTTGACGCATCCAACTTTATATTATAAGATATATTGAACCTTAAAACTCTATTTTTGTTTGTCTTCATTTGAATACCAGAAAAACAATTGTTACTATCATTTTTTTTTTTTTTTTTTTTTTTTAAAAACAGAAAAACAATTGTTACTATCATTTTTTTTTTTTTTTTTTTTTTTTTACTCAGGGAATCCCAGACCTATGAAAAGGCCCAAACTAATCCCTGGGGGAGGTGCAGCCCATTGATAGACCCTCTCTCCGGGTATTCAAATGGGCCGAAACCAAATGTCCATATCCGTGTGGCCAAGTGGAAATGATTTAACAATTCCACGCTCGAGGGGAATCGATCCCTGGCCTAGACCAACAGGGCAACTCCTCCTCAAGTGGGAACCACTAGACCACCACCACTTGGTTAATTGTTACTATCATCTGAATTTCATTTGACAATGTTCTTAAGAATTATAGTTATTAAAATGTTTTGGTTTCTATTTGAATGGCCAAAATAAAGTCGTATGCGAAAATTTGAAGACAGATGAAGATTAGGATGTAAACATGAGAACATCATTTACATTCACTAGCTTTTTATTACTATATTATAAATTTATGATGAAAACCTTTTAACAAAAACAAATTTTTTTTATAAATTTATGATTAGTTTTGTTTTATAATATATATATTTGATTTGAGTTGGGGCGCCAAAACCTCAACGGAACTGAAATGTTTGTAATCCGAAATAACCGGAAACCATATTTTCATGGAACATCACAAGTCACACAACTCTTCATGGTTGTTCTGAGTACACGTGCCAGGGCCTGTAGTCTTTGGTTTGAAATTGCAACCTGCAGACACTGTTTTTATATTCGACAGTGATTGGGGAATTCACAAATGGACCAGCATCCAGCAGGCAAGACGATCGTGTCCATAGAATAAGGGCAGAAGAAGCAATTAGTGAGATTGTTTGTTAGTATTATATTCAGTGTTACATAAGAGAGCGTTTTCAAAGCTTTGATTTTTTTTAATGATATCAACTCATGATTTAACTCACGATGAGCTTGATCATCTGTTAAATGTAAATCTCTGTTTTTAAAAAAGTTGGTGTTACTTATCTTCCATTTCCATGTAAGGTTTTGCTTTTGCATCACTTCTACAATCAAACGAGTAACATATTTGAGCACGAAATTGTGTTCTTTTGAAACAGGTAAAAACTAAACCAAAATTTTAATTAATTTAAACAAATGTTTTATAAAACAGGTAAAATTTCAACCAAAATTGTCTGAAATTACCAAAGATAAACGAAATAACAAAAATGTTTTATAAAAATTGTGTTTATTATCAATAAAAATGTTGTATTTTAAGTAAAATGATAGAATTAAAACTGCATTATTAAAGGGATCATTCTAAAAATTCCACTTTTTTTTATAAAGAAAAAATAAAAGTTCACAACTTGTAAAATCTAAACATGAACTCGAATCTGACGGTTCCAGCCTTCGGGGTCATTAGTTAAAATATGGACCCATTATCATTATGAAAATGTTCTGTCTGTATTTAGGTTTCTAAAACTACTGTATACGAATACTTGGCGTTAAGGATGATGCTTCATTCAATTATTGATACAGTAGTATTCTTCTTCTATCAATAAAATAAAAAAAAAATTAATAATGATAATTCTTTTTGTAGGGGGGGACAACAATTTTTTTTTGGTTAAATTATGTTCGACTAAAAGAAAAAGATAGTATTATGTTCGACACTTCTACTTAATTACATTAATTAGGCATAGTTAGTTTGATAACTATTTCTCCTTTAGCAACCCGAGACCCAAACAACTTGATCCGAAATTGAACCAGAATCCGGATTGAACACTCCTAACATGTTATCTTGTTTCCGATTTCAAACTACTCTTCAACAAGAATGGTAGAGATATTGATACTGCAAGAAACCATTTATGTTCAGACAAAAGAAAAGTCTATTGTGGTTTGCGTTGCTGCTGTTTGTTAGATTTACTCGCACTATGGAGGATGGTGAATACAAAGGAAAATGAACAAAAGCTTTCCTGAATTGAAGTCATTATCGGTTCTTCTTCTTATTCTTCTTTGAAGTACATCGGCTTCTTGAGGAATCATAAACGAAACCCAATGATTTGGAGTCGAGCGAAGCAAGTTCTCTTACACGGTGTAGTATATCCTTAGGGATAAGGCGAGCCGTTGACCTTCGTTTTTCTTCAGCCTGAATATTCTCAAAATTGTGTTACAGAGAGGATTTCTCAAAAATATGAAAACTTTAATTTGTTGACAAAAGGAAGTGAAAAAAGGCAAACCTTTTCATCATTATGCTTGCTGCTATAATTTGCTTTCAGTAGATTACGCCATTTGTCCTGCATAAGTTTGAGGAGAAGAACTGAACTGAGACACTTGAGCACTAGTAGTAAATGAAAGAGTTTGATTCTGAGGTGAATTTGTGAAAATACTCTGATATCGATGGGTGTGCGGTGCGACGCGGAACGAAAGAAGAGGTTCTTTATATCTGTCCATTTGCCAACACCAAAGTGAGAAATACCGTCAACCAACTTCACTACTTCGTCAACAGTCCACATCCTCTGATGCTTTCTCCTGTCTCTTCTGCTTCTGGATGTGTTTGTTACAGAGATGTCATCCTCGCTCTCAGATGAATCTAGTTGATCATCAGATAGTGCATTGATCTCCTGCAATAACAGATGGTGTTTGGTTTACGTAGACTAAAAATAATGGGGAACACTCAGTGGTCTTAGAGAGTAATAACGCAAACCGTTGTAGTATGAATGCATTTCTTCAGAGGTCCTTTCCGAGGCCTGAAGTCATAGGACACACAAGACGTTGTTCCACCAAAAGAATCTAATCTGCAACATCAAAATGTCAGCTTCACTAGTAAATCTGATGTATGTGGGATTATATACCCGGAATAAGATTTTAATCGCAGACAAGATTGTCTTCAGTATTACCTACTACTACAACCGGTGTTACGCAAATTGTTTTTTCGTCTCTTGCCTCGTCCAACCCAAGAGCCTATAAACGTGGATAGTGGTTTCTTGTCATCTTCACTCTCATAGAAACAAAGCATATTCTTTGAACTCGCAGCCAAACTATCTTTAACTTTTCCACTGGATACATTCTTGGATTTAGCATGTGGAACAGTTTCATTTGACCACTCAGAGAGTCCGATGCTTCCACTGATTCCAGGAGAATAAGATTCTGAACTGAAGTTCATAACACCATATGGTTCACCATTTGTTTCAGATCCTTTCTTCTTGACTTCAGTTTCTGAAAGTGAGTTACCGAATGGATTGTAAACCACATATTGCTCGCATGCACTAAGATGATAGAGTCACATAAAATTTACCTGGACGGAAATGGTTACCAATGGAAGAATGATCGTGCGATGCGTAGATATCTTCCACTTCATCAACTTCATCCAGAAAACCATCAAGAATCTACGAGATGAGAGTACCATAAGAACTTTCATTTCATGAACGACCCGACCAAGAAAGAAACCATGTAATGGAGAGAGGCAAAAAGGAAAACACATACTTCTAGCTTTAAACCTGCTTCCCCATCTTGAGTGCTACAAGAGTCAAGTCCACCTTAGACAAAAATGAAAGAATTAACCATACGGCCATTTACAATGTTACAAAATCATTCAGCACTTTTAAGTGACTCACCATAATCAGGGAGAAAGCTAAAGTCAAAACCATGAGAAAAATCCTCCATCTTGGAGCTTATGCCCATATTCTCCATACCAAGGCCTAAGAAACTGTCCACGGCGATATTGTCGTATTTAGGTTCCATTAGGAAATGCTTCATGTCACTCATTGTATCCTCAACTGAATGGCAAACATTCTCATCAACCTATATCAAGAAAAGATACATGTAAAAAAAAGATCGACTTAAGCCATAAGATAAATTTATCCCAAAATGTACAGCCTAAATAAAAAAAGGAACACAAGCGAAGAAGAAAGAACATGTTCTCACACTCTCACACTTCAATCCAGCAAAAGCTTCAGGAAAATCGGTTCTCCGGTCCATCTCAAAAGGCCCCATTCAAGTCCAGTCCATGTTTTTTTACACTAGAGAAATAACAAAAGTATATATATGTCACAATAATTGAATCGAATCCGACAGTGTTGCCCATAACATGCCATGACAAATCACAAGCTAGATTCACAGAACTCAATCTCAGTTCTCCTCTTTCAGAAAAATCAATCAAGCATTTCCCCCCCAATCCATATTACCATATACTACTAACTAGTAAACAAATTCACAACAAGAAACACGTTCTCTCAAATTAAAAAACATTACTTTGCCTCTAGATTGAAGGAAAAAAACAAAAATAATAATAAAGATCCTACTTTTAAGAGCATAGAACAGACATTCTTGGCGATTACAGTACAAAGAAGTATACCCAGACAGATATCTGTCGGGTGATCTTTTACGATAAAAAAAAAAAAAAAG
Organism: Alliaria petiolata; assembly: GCA_020283515.1. Taxonomy (NCBI): domain Eukaryota; kingdom Viridiplantae; phylum Streptophyta; class Magnoliopsida; order Brassicales; family Brassicaceae; genus Alliaria; species Alliaria petiolata. Next base: position 302,493,654 of record JAHZTW010000001.1, read on the forward strand.
AATCAAAATTTTAAGCTACAGAAGCGTTGAATAATGTTTTAATCGAGTCAAATGCAATGCAATAGAGAAAGAACCAAAAAAAATAAAAAAAATGACGTATAAAAGTGGGCCAGAGAGATACAGCTGTTACACCACAGTAAGCCCACAAATTAGAGAAAAACAATAAAAAAAGGAAGAAGAAATCTCTCGCTGCTTTGCTTAATACTTATCCTCCTTAAACTTACGCCTAATCCGAGAAAACAGAACAAAAAAATCGAAAATAATTCAACGAGATCATATACATACATTGCGATCTACCTCAAACAAGAATCTAACTAAAAACTTAAAAACATTTCCATAAATACTTACTAGTTATGGATAAGAGAGATCGCTCAAAGAGAGAATCTAAGACAGATGTCAGATTAAACAAAAAAAAAAAAGTTAAGAAAAATATCCGAAGCTGAGGAGGAAAAAAAAGAAGCTGCTTAAGAGAGGAGAAGAAGAGAGCAACACTGACGGAGATGGTGAATGGCGGCGACTGTTGGACTAGGATGATTTTTTGTTTTTTTTTTGCCTTTGTTGCCGGATTCTAAAAAGCCTTATTTATTGAGTTTGAAAATCTGGATGACGTAAGTCACCGTGTAATATAACGTGCGTTTCAAGTCCGCAACGACGACAGATGGTACCCACTGTGAGACGGAAAAACGGAAAAGTTGCGATTCCTTTAACGCCGTTAGTGACTCATTTGACGCCGACTTTAACCCCGTCTAAATGAATTAAAACATGGGCTTCAAGTCAAGGCCCATAATTCAGAAGTTACGGTAAGGCAAAATAAAAAAGAGACAACTGCCGTTCTCAGGAATTGGAGACTAAACTAAAAAGGTCTATTACTTGCCGTTTTGGTTTACAGAAAAAACACTCCTTGCCGTTTTAGTTTAAAGAAAAAACACTCCTTGCCGTTTTTATGCTGAGCTAAACATAGTCATAAGAGTCGAGAGTAGATAGAGTGAGAGAGTGAAGACTTAGGATTGGCCTTGGGCGGGAGGAGGATCTCCACCAGAGATCAAACCTCGGATCTTAACATCATAGTAAACTTCTTCGACTCTTCTTAGGTCATATTTCATACCTGTCACATGTCAAAAACGAAAATGATTATGTCAACCATCTCACGTTATATTGGCTATACATACAAATCGAGAAAGAGGTGACTTACTGTCGAATTTCTTGCGGAGAAAATCGTTCCTGAGATTGAGCATGCGGAAGGCTGCATGAAGATCAGTCAAGAAATTCATCACCTTTCTCGGGCAGTCATAGTCTCCTGCTGTCACTCGATTGACCACGTACCTAGGCTGCTCAAACATTGCAGCACCCGGAAAAATGATTTATCGTTAGTTACCATTTGCAAAAGATTTTGATTTTCTCAAGGTTTGTCATTAGTTGCTATCAAGTGGGGGTGAGCTAAGGGGAAAGATGGAAGCAAGATTTAGGGATAAAGATGATCCTACCAAATCGTTTGACATGAAACAAATCCCTGCAAAGTATTGAAAAGCTAAAGATCAGAATACATAAGTTATGTTTGGATTCGTAAACAATTAGAAGTTCTTTCTCAGAAACATACCAGTCAGATAATCTTCCGTCTCCAGTCCAAGCTCCAAACTGTTCACTGAAATGTAATGAAGTGGAATTAGAAGAGACAAAAAATGACAGATGATTTGGCCATTCATCAGGAGAAACATAATCTGAGAAGATTTTTAATTCAACTTTGCACCACACCAACACTTGGGAAATTGCCTATTTTATACCAACGTAATGAAAACCAACCTCGGCATTATCATCCATCCTAAGGAAGAATAACTAAGTATGGGGAGTAAATAACTTAATAGTTGTGAAAGATCAAATCTTAGCAAAAAAGGTTGACACTAAAATGGATAAAATGCTCTAATAGTTGGTTCAGATATGTCCTGTCCAGTAATTGGTTCAGACTGGAGTGTTAGGGATGCTCTAACTCAATACTAGTTTCTACACTTTGTTCAAAGTTTGTGAGAGAAATAGCAAGAACCAGGCCGTGATAATTAGTTAAAGGCAAGAAAAAGAGTAAATTGAGATCAAGAGACATACACCCAAGTTTTTCTTCAGCTTCCGTATGCACGAGAAGAGTTCCAGTCTCTAGCCAGTGCATAAAAGCAAGCTGGGAGACCACTGCCTGTGTTTCACTTCTCCAGTCCCCATGGTACCTACAGATTACAACAAAAAACAGAAACTTTATCATTAAACCATTGCAGAAAATGCTTTGCAAATTTTTTAAAAATCTAGTACATGTAGCTATCATATTTACCTATAGTACTGTCCAGGACACAACCGAAGAATTTCAGCAAGCCGGCCGTAAAACTGCTTCAAGTCAGTGATTTTTTCCTTAGCTTTCTCGATAACCTCTGACCCATCAACACAAGGAGCAATCTTATTAGTAAAACAACCAAACAGTTTCAAGGAGTTTCTTAAAGCGCAAAGGCCATGAGAGATTCAATATTTCATTCTTTCCTTAAGAACAAGTACACAAGTTCTTCATTTTGTATTTGCTTCCCTTCAAAGAGAACTTTGTCACCCAGTTCTGAATCTAAGAGAAGAAGCCATTTCTACCATTCTTCTCACAATAAAATTTGCAAAAGATGCAGATTTGACCTACTTTGTTCCAGCTACGGACTCATTCACTCATCCATCAAAGAAAAAAACTACTGAATCATTTGGAATTCGAACTCGCGTCTCGAGACAAGTCCAGTAACAGTGACTCTTGAGCTCAAAGGTAAGTGCCAAAACAGAGAATCGAATGCGAAGACCATGGAATTATAAAAGCAAACATACCGGGAATAGGTCGCGATTGATGAACGAGAAGGAGGTTAGCTTGAATGAGCCTCGTGGCGGACTCAATCTCCATAACCACAGCACGGATCTGCTCACGCAAAGCAGCAGATTCTTCTAGCTGAACACGGAAACTCTCGAACTGCTTCTCAAGCGAATGAGACGACGGTGAAGGAACCTGACCATCTCCTCCCGCCATACGAATGTAGACAGAAGAAGTAGAGGAAGACGAGTAGAAAGGGGCAGAAAACGAAGGAATTACTGCGTCTCGACGCCGGAGAGGAGTTGAACGCCGACGAGCAGCGTCGCCGGAATAGAGAGGAAGGAAATGGAGAATCGAAGAGGTAATGGGGTTAGGGTTTATCAAACGAGACGCAGTGAAATGAACGTTTCGAAACGCCGAATTCATCATCGTTAACTTGCGCCGCTTCTTTTTCTCTTTCCGCCACCGTCTTATGAACCGATAAAAAAAAAAAAAACCGGATAGAGTAAACCAAACCGAGTTGATCATTAAAAAGAAGATGATCGGTTTACGTTGAATTTTTACTTCGTACAAGTTACAACCAAGAGCATACCACTAGTTATGATGTCGAACATCAACAGTTTAAATCCCTTAGACAAAAGAAACAAACAACAACAAGCAGTTTAACGATTTCTTTTGATCTGCCTAAATTGTGAATCTAATCATTTTCCATCAAAAACTTTCCGTCAAAATCGGTTGCCACAAATTTTTCACCGAATACTTTGAATTCGTGAATTTTCGGCAAAAATAAAAATGTGATTTTATTTTTTTTCAAAAATCTCATTTTCCAAAATTTTCGCTAAACTTAAATACGTAAATCTCGTGTCAAAAACTTTACATAAATATATTTACAGATAATGTCATATCATTAGGTCACATATGCTAAAAGATAACATGTAAATACTTTTTTGTCCTTTATTAATATTTTATTATTAAAAATAAAATTCAGTTTGAAAGTTGATATATTAAAATGGGAAAAATAATTAGTTGAAGTATTAAAATGGATAACAAAAGAGTTTAGGTATAAAAATGTTTATCGAAATTTAGTTTGGTATTTTTATGGAATTTTCCAATAAGTTTTTCTTTCTTTACTTTTTAATTTATTTTAGTTTCCTATTTTAAATGGATATATTTTGCCATTTTTGGTAAACTTGTAAATATACGTATCTTTGAATTATTTTTATTTCCTATAGCGTGGATAATTAAAATCCCACCGGTCAAAATACATATTAAATTGCCATGAATGATAATCGTAAGTGTCTACAGAGAGTAATACGTAACCCAATGTATCTAATTAAAATAAAATTGACATTTTTTTTTTTTACTATAAGTTTGGAAAACTATAACTTTGTCTCGAAACATTGAAAAACTATACCTTAGATTAATATTAAATCCTAATTTGCCCTTAATAATTCAATTAAAAAATTTATAAATAATAATTTAGCTTTGTGTTAATTGACAAACTTCTAATTTATATATAAATTTTTAAATAATGATTTTTTCTTATTAATAATAACAAACTTCTAATTCATATAAAAATTTTAGATAAAAATTTATTTTTATTTCTCCCATTCTTCTACTTCTAATATTATGATAAAACTAATTGCTTTGTTTGATATTTTATAAAAATTTATTTTATCTATTTATTTAAATTTTGTATAATTTACAAAAACAACATATACAATTAGTATATACTCCAAAAGATCAAACTATACATCTAACATTATAATCTATCTTCTCAAAACAAAACTAAAAATTATCCTAAAAATTATTTATTTTATTTTGATTATCCACTACTAAGTTCTTTTAAGTCAAAATATATATAGAATTATGTTTTGTAGTATTTTTTTCATTAACAAGTCTTATTTGAAAGTGAAAAATAAATTAAAAAACGAAAATATATAATAAAAATATGTTCATCAAGAAAACAAATTTTGATATTAGTTCTAAGGTAAACATTTATTTTGCTATATGTTTTGCAAAAATATATAATAAAAATATCTTTATTTCCATTTATAACTTTTAGAGATTTTGATGAGATTTTTATTTCCATTTATGATACACGAAATTCTATATTCTAAACTTTTTAGAACATGTACAAAGTGTAGAATACGTATTCTAAATTTCGTAGAACACACTTGACGTTTAGAATACGTATTCTAAAATTTGTAGAACATGTACAAAATGAAAAATATGTATTCTAAACTTCGTAAAACATGTACAAAGTGTAGAATACGTATTCTAAACTTCAAAAAACAGATTTAAAGTTTAGAAGACGTATTCTAAAATTTATAGAACATAACAAAAATATTTATTTTTAATGTTTTTTTGAAAAACTAAAGGTTATGAATTTTATACTATGGTGTTTTTGAGTTTTCTATATTTTTTTTTTCTTAAAATATATATTTTTAAATATTTTAGTTAATTGGTTAAGGATAATTCAGTCAAAATATGGACAAAATATTAAAATGTATAATTTCACAAAGTCATAGTGAAAGTGTACTTTTTTTTCAATTTCCCCGAAGATTTATGATTCTCCCTAAAATGACATCATAAATCATCGACAATTGTGGTTTTCTCGTTTATAAAAGTCTTTGCGAGCGTAAACACACATATATATAAGAGAAAAATTGGTGGACAAGGGAGCAAAGATGGGTTGTAAAAGTTTGGTTATCATTCATTCATTCTCATTATATATCGTCTCTTTGGTGTCCACGATTGTAAGAAGTGGATCGATGTCTTCCTTCTTCAAAACCAAATATTAATAGTACATTATAGGCGTTAAGCATGCCGTATTACACTTTCGTACATAAGTATATTTTCACGTTTATATAATAAGATATTAGATCTTCGCTATTAAAGATATAATCATATCTATAGTGGGGACTCCTTTCCAGCAATTATGGTCTCTTAGCTATCATTCTCTTTTCCATAAATTACGTTCCCATTATGTAAAGTATATATATTATATAACTAACTCTTAACTGTCTCTCGTGTATATAATAAAATCTCCACTCTTAATACTATTATCACTCTTAATACTATTAAAACGATTCTTATTAAAATTTGTTTTCCTTTTTTTTTTCTTTCACTTCAAAACCACGATGTCCTCCGCCAATACTTCTCCGGCCATCGTCATCGACAACATTTACACAAACACTTCACCTCTCCACACAATCAACATGACTCACGTGTCCAAACTCACCCCCACAAATTATCTAATGTGGAGTCTTCAAGTTCATGCTCTTCTTGATGGGTATGACCTCGCTGGTCATCTCGATGGGTCTATTGTTGTTCCTCCAGCCACTCTCACCATCGCAGATGCGATCTCTGTCAATCCAGAATACACCATTTGGAAACGGCAAGATAAACTTATCTGCAGCTCGCTTATTGGTGCGATTACTCCTGCTCTTCAGCCAATCGTATCTCGTGCCAGCACTGTCTCGGATGTCTGGAACACGCTTGCATTGACCTATGCCAAGCCAAGCCGTGGACACATCAAGCAACTCAAGACCCAATTGAAAAACTGGAGAAAAAGAGACAAAACAATCGATGTCTATCTCCAAGGCCTAACCACGCGTTTGGATCAACTTGCCATTCTGGGCAAAGCCGTTGATCATGAAGATCAGATCGATCTCATCCTAGAAGGCCTTCCCGAGGAATACAAGTCTGTCGTCGACCAGATTGAAGGTCGCGACTCACCTCCGACAATCACAGAACTTCATGAGCGCCTGCTCAACCATGAAGCAAAGCTCCTCTCCGCTGCTGATGCAATTGTCCTGCCTACACCTGCCACTGCTAATGTTGTCCAACAACGTAACAACAACAACAATAACAGAAGTCTAAACCGCAACCGATATAACAACAACGGTCATTCTCAATCGAATTGGCAGTCACCTTCTCTGTTAAACTGGCAGCAGCAAAAGCAGTCTGACTCACGTACGCCACGTCAATACCTTGGTCGCTGTAAGATATGTGGTATCCAAGGACATACTGCCAAACGATGCTCTCAGCTTCAGAACTTTCAGTCTATGGTTCATCAATCACAAGCTCCGCCTTCTACACCATGGCAGCCGCGTGCGAACCTGGCTGTAGGCTCTCCGTATTCTGCTAACAACTGGATTATGGACAGTGGCGCCACCCATCATATCACGTCTGATCTCAATAATCTGTCACTTCATCAATCATACAATGGAGGTGACGATGTGATGATTGCTGATGGCTCCGGTCTAGCTATCACACACACGGGTTTCACATCTCTTCCTTCTAATACTCGTGCTCTCGGATTACATAAAGTTTTATGTGTCCCCAACATTCACAAGAATCTGATTTCTGTCTATCGGTTGTGCAACTCTAATCATGTTTCAGTGGAATTCTTTCCCCATCCTTTCAGGTGAAGGATCTCAGCACGGGGGTCCCGTTACTCCAAGGTCGAACTAAGGATGAGCTGTATGAGTGGCCGGTGACAGAGACTCAAGCAACAGCTATGGTTGTTTCTCCCAGTCCGAAAACTACAATTTCTACATGGCATAAGCGCTTAGGCCATCCAGCTTCTTCAATTTTAAACACTGTTGTTTCGGCCTTTTCTCTCCCTATATCTACTCCATCTCAAAAACATTTATCTTGCTCAGATTGCTTGCTCAATAAAAGTCACAAGCTCCCCTTTTCCCAATCAACCATTAACTCTACTAGACCTCTTGAATACGTTTTCTCGGATGTTTGGAGCTCCCCAATTTTTATCTCACGACAACTTCAAATACTACCTTGTTTTAGTGGATCACTATACTCGCTACACATGGCTATACCCACTAAAACAAAAATCTCATGTCAAAGATACCTTTGTGGCCTTCAAATCACTTGTTGAAAACCGTTTTCAAACTCGGATTGGTAACTTCTACAATGGGGGAGAATTCGTGGCTTTGCGTGATTTTCTAGCAACAAATGGGATTTCGCATCTGACATCTCCTCCTCATACTCCGGAGCACAATGGTTTGTCAGAAAGGAAACACCGACATATTGTTGAGACATGACTTGCTCTTCTTTCTCAAGCCTCAGTACCAAAAACGTATTAGCCATTTGCTTTCTCGGTTGCTGTTTACCTGATCAATCGCCTACCAACACCAGTGTTATCTCTCCAGTCTCCATTTCAGAAATTATTTGGGACATCTCCGAACTACACTAAGCTGCGCGTGTACGGCTGTGCGTGCTTTCCTTGGCTTAGGCCGTATTCTCGTCATAAGCTCGATGATAGGTCTCTATTGTGTGTCTTTTTGGGTTACTCAACAACACAGAGTGTGTATCTCTGCCTCCATCTTCCGACTGGCAGGATATATACTTCGCGACATGTCCAATTTGATGAGCAGAATTTCCCGTTCTCTAAACAAAAACCTGCAGATCAACCTATTGAAGAAGATTCAGTACATGTTCTCCTTCCGTTGGCTCCATCCCCGATCTCTGTCACTCCACTCCCTCGGCAAGCTCCCTCGTGCTCAGACCTTCGCCGACAGCCACCGTCATCCACCAATGATATGTCGACTACTACATCATCATCTCAGGTATTACCCTCAAACTTTAACTCTTCTTCTCTTCCCTCTACTTCTGAGACCACTGCTCCACCAGAAAATGGGCTGCAACCCATGGCCCGACAACCTTCTCCAAATAATACTACCTCCACACAAACCCACACAAATATTCCAAACCTACCTCAATCTTTGTCATCTTCTTCCCCATCTATCTTTCGAAGAACCAAAATGAAACAGCTCAAACCACCAAATCCGCATCCCATGTCAACACGATATAGAGATGGTATTGCTAAACCTAACAAAAAGTATCTTCTCACTTCCGCTCTAGCTCCATCCACGGGAACTAAACCACGAACCATTCGTCAAGCGCTTCAAGATGATAGATGGAACAAGGCCGCTCACGCAGAAATCAATGCCCAACTTCTCAATCACTCGTGGGATATTGTTCCACGACCAAATGAACCAATCAACATCGTTGGCTGTCGTTGGGTATTCACCACGAAGTACAATCCTAATGGTACGGTTAGCCGACTCAAAGCTCGTCTTGTCGCAAAAGGATACAATCAACAACAGGGGCTTGACTATTCTGAGACATTCAGTCCTGTAATTAAGACCACTACCATCCGTCTTGTCCTTGGCGTTGCCGTTGCTCGCTCCTGGCCAATCCGACAATTAGATGTTAACAATGCCTTCCTTCAAGGTACGTTATCAGAAGAAGTGTACATGTCTCAACCTCCTGGATTTATAGATACAGATCGACCAGATCACGTCTGTCGACTGCGCAAGGCGATTTACGGTCTCAAGCAGGCTCCACGGGCCTGGTACATGGAACTTAAAACCTATCTTCTTAATGTTGGCTTCACAAATTCTGTTGCAGATGCATCACTCTTCATCTTGAAGAAAGGTCACTCCATTGTCTACATGCTCATTTATGTGGATGACATTCTTGTTACTGGCAATGACAATGTATTGTTACAACAAACACTTAATGCCCTGGCCACCAGATTCTCAGTCAAGGATCATGAAGAGCTGTCATATTTCTTGGGAATTGAAGCAAAAAGAGTTCTCTCGGGTCTTCACTTGTGTCAAAGGAGGTACATTCTCGATCTTCTGACTCGCAATAACATGATCACCGCCAAGCCTGTTACTACACCAATGGCCACATTGCCCAAACTCTCTTTGCACTCTGGTACACCTCTCTCGGATCCGACAGAATATCGAAGCGTAGTCGGTAGCCTACAATATCTCGCATTTACTCGTCCGGATATTTCCTACGCTGTCAACCGCTTATCTCAATTCATGCACCAACCGACTACTGATCACTGGCAGGCGGCAAAGCGAGTCTTACGCTACTTAGCCGGGACATCTGATCATGGAATCTTTCTTCGAAAGGACAACCCACTGATACTACATGCATACTCGGATTCCGATTGGGCTGGTGATTCTGATGATTTTGTCTCCACAAATGCTTACATTGTCTACCTTGGTCAACATCCAATCTCATGGTCATCTAAGAAGCAGAAAGGAATTGCTCGATCATCAACGGAAGCGGAGTATCGGTCAGTTGCAAACACATCCTCCGAACTAAACTGGGTATGTTCCTTGCTTGACAAAATAGGTATAAAGCTATCTACTGCACCTGTCATCTACTGTGATAATGTTGGAGCTACATATCTATGTGCCAATCCATTTTTCCACTCCCGGATGAAACATTTGGCATTGGACTATCATTTCATTCGAAATCAGGTACAATCAGGCTGTTTGCGTGTCGTCCATGTTTCAACAAGAGATCAATTGGCTGATGCATTAACAAAGCCTCTTCCAAGAGCTACTTTTAATGGCTTCACGTCCAAGATTAGAGTCTCAAAGTCGCCTCCGTCTTGAGGGGGCGTATTAAAGATATAATCATATCTATAGTGGGGGACTCCTTTCCAGCAATTACGGTCTCTTAGCTATCATTCTCTTTTCCATAAATTACATTCCCATTATATAAAGTATATATATTATATAACTAACTCTTAGCTGTGTCTCGTGTATATAATAGAATCTCCACTCTTAATACTATTATCACTTCTACAACTCTCTATATTCGCATGATTATTTTTAAATTTTGAGATGATACTTTGTAGGTTACGATCGCGATCATCCGAAGGGAATAGAAAGATGCTTCCATAAATTCATGGGAAAGCCATGGCCACTCGAGTATTTGTGTTGTATCGAAGCTCCATCCATTTGCTTCCCTTTCATCTTTCCCAAAAATTGTCTCAAAAAATGTCCGCCGCTACGTAAAGGTGCAACACCGCCTCCTCCGCCTGGTGTCAAACCCCCTCCTCTAAAAATGCTCGATGAAATTACGATAATATCGTTAAATTGTACATAATATGATCGCTTCTCGTGTGGATTTTTAATTTTACATTTTTTGCAATATTAATTTGACATTCTTTGCAATATAGATGGAGATCAGTGGCTAAATCAATCTAACATATGTACTTACATCTAAAGACAATAGAGACGATCTTATCGGATTTTACTAACGTATATAAAGATCATGATGCAAAGTTACACAGTAAAAAAGATATTCAGAGATAGATTATAAGTCCATGGATAGTCACATTCACATCTACTTTTCAAACAAGACCATGTTTGTATATACTGTACATATATATAATCGATTTGCTTGTGTTTAATTACCTCCCTTATACAATATCTAAATGATTCATGATTTAAAAAGTAAATCTATGTAAGAGTTTTCACCAACTTACATAAATAAAAAGGTCACGTCTGTGGCACAAACCACATTGTCATAGCTTAAGACCATATAAAGTTTGAAACTTTAATACTGCCCTCATTAACTGTAATTAGTAACTACTCAGCCTGTTCCTTAAATAAGGTAGTTTTGAGTTTTTCACACATATTAAAAAAATTTTACAAAAAACTTTTCTAACCTTGTTTTATTAATTACTAGGAGAGAACCCGCGCGATGCGCATATTTTATTTTAATTTGAGTTTTAAATAATATATTTTTAAATCTACATTTTGATTATTGATTTTATCTTGTTTAAAAAAAAATTATTTTCTACTTGATGATCTGTGTAATCTTTTTCATACATTATTTTACGTATCTTTATTGATTTTTCAATTTTCATACTCTTTTCATTTGTCTAAATCATAATACTGTAATAATTTTTTTAATTTTTTTTTATCATTTTGATGAATTTTTTTTTATATCTTTCATTGAATCTATGTCTTTTTTCATATTTTAAAATTTTGTATATTTTTGTATCCATTCTTCTTTTCCTTTATTTTTTTCTGCTTCTCTATTTATTTATTTTAATATAATTTGTGATCTTCTTGATTTTTAATTAAATATTTTTTTGTATCTTAAGATTTTATAGGTTGAAGTAAACTTCCTAATTTATTCAATATCACAATTACTTTTTACTTGTAAGAAAGTTTAAGTTTTCTAATTTATTTGAAAATAAGGATTAAATCACTCAAAAACAAAGAAAATATAATGATATATTTAAAATTATGTATTATATAAGATTTTTATATTTATTATGTGTTTAAATTAAATTTGAATTTCATCTTCTTATAATAATTTTTAAATACTTGAATTCAAATTTAATAGTTTGTATGTATAGTTAATTGTACATATGTTAATCTTTATCTATGTTACATCATGTTTATAAGAAAATTATTTAACTGCTTTTTTCAATTAATTATTTTGAAAATTTCTTATATATATCTTTCATTGAATCCAAGTCTATTCAAGTCTGTTTCTATGTTTTAAAATTTTCAATATTTTTGTATCCATTCTTCTTCGCTATGAAGGGATATTTTTTTAATTTAAGTTTTAAGTAATATGTTCTTAGATCTTTAATTTGACTATCGATTTTCTCTTGCTTCTTTATAAATTTATATTTCGTACATTTTTGCCTTGATGATCTTTGTAATATCTTTCATTAATATTTTTTTTAAATTTTCATATTCTTTTCGTTCGTCTAAAAATAATATTATAATAATTTTTAACTTTACTAAAATTACAATTTTACATTTTTGTTTATATATATATTTTACTGAATCCATCTCTTTTTCATGTTTTTAAATTTTTTATATTTTTTATATTTTTGTCTCTATTTTTTCTCTATTTTTTCGTCTTCTCTCTATTTTTTATATAATTTATTATTTTTTAATTGTTTATTGAATATATTTGTATCTTATCATTTTATAGGTTTTAATTAACTTCTTAACTTATTCAATTTCATAATTTGTTTTTTTCTTATTAAAGTATAATTTCTAACTTTTCTCAATTTAATATTTTGAGGTTTTATTTATATATATATATATTTCATTAAATCCATCTCATGTTTACCTATTTTTAGTTTTTTATTTGCTTGTATTCATTTTTTTTCTTTATTTCTCATTTTTCGTGTCTTTTGGTTTTATATGTTGAAGTTAACTTCTTAACTTATACTCTCATAATTTTTTTCTTTTTCATTTGCATTTAAATTAAAGTATCTTTATTAATTTAGAAATTTTGAGGATTAAATTCCTTTAAAAAAATGGAATGAAACATTTAAAATATTATATTTTATAATATTTATATGCTTATGATATTTTAAATTAATTTTGAATTTTATTTAATTTTTATGTTATATTGATTTTTTAAATAGTTAAATTTAAAATAAATAAATTCTATATATTTTAATAGTTGGACTAATATTTATTGGTGTTATTTGATGGTTTTTTAAAAAAATTATTGAGGTTGACTAATGAGAGGAGGGCGGGGGAGGGTACTGATGTGTCAACACTAGAGAGCCCCTTTTATATTTTATAGTATAGATGATTGTTTGTGATTTGTGAAAATGTTATTTGTTTATTTTTTAATGGTTTTTTGTGTTGAATATGTTTTTTAATTATTTTTTATACCGTAATAATTGACATTTTATTAAATACATAACAGAAGACACAATTTAATCTGAAAGAATAAGAAAGTGAAAATTGTTATTGTTTATAATTATGTTTAGTTTATACTTTTTATCATATAAAGTTGGATGCGTTTAGATTAGTATTAACATGATCGCGACACCTGGTAAGCGAATCGATCAAATTTTGACTTGTGTCACGATTATAATATATTAAATAGGTAAAATTTGAATTTATGAGTAGTTAGATTTTAATAAATAAATGAGTGTTAGTATATTATCAACTAAGAAAAGTAAAATAAAAACATAAGTAAATGAGATTAACTTGAATTTAAGAAAATATAAGCTAAAACACTAATTCTTGTTAAAAAAATTAGCTTGAATGGTTTTTTTTTTGGTTTTGGGTTTTGCCAATAAAATTTTATTTTTCATTAATTACAATAGATGTTGTATTTAATCTAGTGATTTGGTAAGTTGCAGCTACCTATGGTGTTCACTTGTAGCATTTTTATTTTTTAATTCTATTATTTTTTCTTTTGATTTATTTTGTTAAGTTATTTTTAAAATTGTAGTGTATTAGATAAGCATAGTTTTTTATGTCTTTCACTATGATTATAGTAAATTTCGCAAACTTTGTCAATGAGAGCACTCATAGCATAATGGATAATGTTATTGATTTTTATTAAGTAGATTGTGGGTTCGAATCCCCTGTATGTTTAATAAAATAATTTTTTTTTTTTTGGTTTGCATTTAATGAAAAAGAAATAAATTTTTTAAAAATAATTAATGAAGAACAGGTGGCAAGCTCTTGTGTGATGATGTGTCACAACCTGGATAGTGTCATTCTACTTTTATATAGTAGACTAGGTTTTTAATCCGCGCTACGCGCGGATCTATGTTAATAATTTGGTTTATTTTTGATTAATAAATTAGCAAACTCATAAAGAATTTACTGAAATTATCTTTAAATACTAATATGTTTTCTCAATACATTTGAATTATATGTTATGTGTGTATTAATATAATTATAAAAAAATTGTTTGACATTTAAAAAAAACTGAAAAAGCATTTTTAATAGATACTTATATCGTATCTTTTCAACATAATTTTTTTTGGTTAAAAATCGGATAACGCCGACAATATAAAATCCATTGGCCTTTTAGTTCCTAATATGCAGATTGAGATTTTTACAATTATATTTGTGACAATTGACGAAATAATTGAGATCTCGTGAACAACGAAAGGCTAATATTGCTTTGTTAGGAAGTTACAATGATCATGTAATGCAATATTTTGCTTCTCCATTTGATCTTCCACAAGATTTATCTTATACTCACTTTGTTCCATATTATAAGTAGTTTTACAAAATATATTTTTGTTTCAAAATATAAGTTGATTTAATTTTCTTTACAACTTTTACTTTTATTGACAGTGTAACCAATTACATTCTACAACTTTTATGATTTTTTGAGATATATTTAACATATTTATTAAATAATTCTTTTTAAACAAAAAGCAATCTTCTTAATTTTACCAAAACCACTTATATTATGAAAATAGGGAGTACCATTCATATGAGTTTTATTTGTAACATGTTATTAGATGATTTTTTTTTCAAACCTTTATGAAGGTATGTAGTCTTCAAATCATTTAATATTGTACTAACTTATACTTTCTCTATGTTTTTCTTCTTCCTCGTCTCCACTTCTCATGTTTTTCTCTTTCTTTTCGTCATTGTTTTTGTCATTCGTCTTTTTAATTTTTTCTTTCTAGTTTTTATTAGTCTTTGTCTACGTTTTCTTCTTCGTCTTTTCCGACTTTTCTTTATCACTGTCTTCTCTTTTCTCTTCTTTATCTTTAACTTTTTTTATCATCGTTTTTATTTTTTTATCGGCTTTGTCTTTGTTTTCTTTTTCTTCTTCTATTTGGCGAATAAAAAGAAAGAGAAATTGTGAATGTTAAGTATAATTATAACAAATTTTCTTTACCTATTCAATCTAAAATTATACTATCCCTTCAGAATAGCTTAAAACTATATTTTTAATAACATCTCTATAAATGTATTTTTCCATTTTTAATGTATTTTTATTTTAAATTCAAAAATTATATCTATTTAGAAATTCGGAATTCAAGTAACTTGAAAAATATTAAATGGCGACTTCCTTGAGATGATAAGATTTTTTTCAATTGCTTGTATTTTTGAAACATTTATTTAAATAGCAAATTAGAAATTTTGAAAATATCTTAATCTCTGAATTGTTTTTTTTATTTGCTAAAACAAAGAAAAAAATAAAAATAAATATTTGTGCTAGTGAGCGATACATTGTTTCTTCATAAGTTTTGTTTAAATATTTAGAGTAACAATCACCAACAATGGTCTATAACTAATAGTGGTTGACAACTAAAAAATAATAATAGTGATAATAAAATAAAACAAAACAAAATGATGTGCTTTGCAATAAGATACCTACAACCAATGTCGTTTCCTCTGACCATCTCACCAATATCTCTGACCAATTTTTTAGTCCCAACGATTTTCATCAAGAAATAATGAAAGAAAGTTTCAGTAGTACATATAAAGCCACTAACCATGGTCAGCAAGACTATCATAGATCATACTTGTAATCTTTCCATTTATGATATACTCAATATTATTTTGGAAATTCAAAAATACACTACTTTGAGATACTTAATAAATGGTATATCATAAGTGGATTCATCCATCCATGGTCATTCACCATAATTGCAAAGAAAACAAACGAATCATAATTTTAATCAAACATTAATGGGTTATATAACTCTTTCATCAACACCATTCGTACTTCACAATCTTCAAGAATATATTCCAGAATTAAAACAATTGTTAAACCCCATTCGGAAGTTATTAACCGTAATAACAGTGGTTTTTCCAGAAAAACCCAAAAATCAAAACTATGAACCTAACCTGGCGACAGCTTATTGCGACAAAAACGCAAATCTAATCGCTTAAAAAGTCTAGACGAAAAATAAGATAATTTGTTTTTTTTAATTAGACTTTTACTATTAATTTCTGTTGTATTTTGAATAATATTATTTTGATATTTTAAAAATAAAATAAAAAATACTGACATTTTTAAGATAATACTTAGCCTAGATATCAAGTTAAATTCAGTTTTTATTTTAATTATGTATTATACTTAATTTTCATTTTATTTTGTGAAATACGATTTTCATATTTCTTATATTCCTAATATTGATTTCTATTTAATTTTATCATATACTGTTTTCTGTAGGTATTAATATTTTTTAAGACATAATTCCTATTTATTTTTGTTAGCTAGTTTTTTTATGTTAATTCTCCAAAATTTAGTCTAGTTCTTAAGTTAATTTAATGTTTTTGATGATTTTTGATTTTTTAATTAGTTTTTAACCCTAAATTTTAGTTTACATTGTTAAATTCGATTTTTATATTTTTTATTTTTAATATTGATTTCTATTTAATTTTGACATATGCTATTTATTGTTGATATTAACATTTTCTTAAGATTTACCATTCTTTTATTTTTTTTGTTAGTTAGTTTTTATGTTAATTTTCTAAAATTTAGCTTAAATATTAAGTTATGTTCCATTTTTTTGGTCTGTTTTTTGTTTGATTTTTGTTTTATTTTGTGAAATACGATTTTCATATTTTTTTTATTCTTAATATTGATTTCTATTTAGTTTTAAGATATACTGTTTTTTGTAGGTATTAATATATTTTTAAGACATAATTTCCTATTCATTTTTTGTTAGTTAATTTTTATGTTAATTCTACATATTTAGTCTAGATAAGTTAATTTACTTTTTTGGCGATTTTTAATTTTTTTAATTAGTTTTTAATCATAATTTTTATTTTATATTCTTAAATATGATTTTCATATTTTCTACAATTAGCATTGATTTCCATTTAATATTGACATATACTATTTATTGTTGGTATTAACATTTTCTTAAGATTTAATTTTTATTTTATTTTTTGTTAGTTAGTTTTTAATGTTAATTTTCTAAAATTTTGCATAGATATCAAGTTATTTTCCTTTTTTTGTCTGTTTTTTGTTTGTTTAGTTTAAAATCATATTTAACATTTTATGTCTAACAATATGATGATTTGGACCAATAAAAATTGTTAATCATTTATAACATTTTTGTGTTTAATGAAAACGCTGATGTGGACCAATTATATCGAGTTTCTTCGTCCTATGTGGACGCCCTCAATGGCATAATGCATCAACTTTTATATAGTATAGATTACTTAAGTTAAACTTTAGATATTAAATGTTATAAGGGAAAATTAAGTAAAAATTGACAATAACTACACCTTGAAAATTGAAAACTTTTTTCTTTTTGAAACAACTTTTTTCTTCTAA
Organism: Alliaria petiolata; assembly: GCA_020283515.1. Taxonomy (NCBI): domain Eukaryota; kingdom Viridiplantae; phylum Streptophyta; class Magnoliopsida; order Brassicales; family Brassicaceae; genus Alliaria; species Alliaria petiolata. The sequence continues at coordinate 302,511,346 of JAHZTW010000001.1, forward strand.
AACTACTTTTTTTAAGGAACAGATGGAGTATGATTTTTGGTCGTAATGTCTTACAATTTTGTTAACATTTTTTGTTAGTTTATTTTTTTACTTATATTTTGCTTATTTTTTTCTCAGCTTTTCTTGCTGTTTTTTTTTTTTATATATTTTGATGAAACCAGGAATGCAAAGATAGATATGTTCAAGGGATCGATGAAGCTTGCTGTTGACAAATGGGGTCATCTTTGCTGTCGATCTAATCGTACAGTCCTGGTAGAGGGATCTTCCATTGCCAAAGATGAAATCAATTGACACTTGGATATAACAGTTTTTGAGGAAATGTCTTCCATTATTATCGAGGAGCGTGTCTTGGGCACCCCCACCAATAAAAAACCGCTTGATCTCCTTCAATCCTTAGCGCAACTGCTTGTGCATCTTTCATTCGAGGCTCTGGTTCAGGTGCATTATTCTTATTCCATCCAAACATAAGGTGTATGTGTGAGAACTCATATCATATAATTAGTTGCATAAGAAAATCGATTGTTGATATTGATGCCCTTGAAACTGATGTTGTCAACAATGAAATTAGATGCGAAGACAGCAAACGAGTAGCTATTGACATTGCCCCCTGATGGTTTTGATGTGTCACTCCATTCAATAACCGTGTTTTGATACCCTCTCCCCTGTATAATGATGTTTATTTTCTTCTCACTAACCATAATTTTTTCCCTATTTTTTTGCATAGAAACCATATATTACTACAAGAGAGACGACAAGAAGAAGAAGAGAAGAGAAAGTTGAATAGACAACCTGTAAACGCCCACATTGATGAAGATCAGAGTCTTGGAAAGGCTAGATTCAGAGACAGAGTCTTCAGCCCTCTGAATATTAGTGAAGTTGCCACATCCATTCAAGTCAACAACGAAAACAAGGGAAGCCTTGTACACAGGGGCGGACCCACATGCAAAAAAGGTGGGTCACCTGACCCAGATTAAATATTAAATATAAAAGTTTTAATCTGAAACAATAAAAAAATAGTAGCTTAGATGTAAATGTCTTGTATTTGAACCTCCCAACCCGAGATCAAGTGTCCCCCATTGCCCAAATGTTAGAACAAGAACAAGAGTGTACAGAGGAAGAGTGGCTTTTAAATATGATTTCTTCAATTGAAGAAGTTAATGGTACTAGGGATTTTTCCGCGCTACGCGCGGATTGTTTTTATTAACATTAGATTATTATTTAAGTTATATAATTTTTAACTCTAATTTGATATTTTAAATATAATATTTTATTTACAATATAGTTTTCATGTGAGTTATACATCTTGAATATTTTAATATGTCCGAAAAATATATTGTGATTTAACTAAAAAATTTTACAAAGTGAATATGTCAAAATTAATTTTTAAGCTACAACTTGAAATGTGTATCGAAACATATTGTTGTTCATCAACTTTCAAAATATTATTGAAATTATTTTTGTTTTAACTGAATTCGGTATATGATTCATTTTAATTGAAAACGAAAGAACTTATCAAATATATGATCACCAACTCAAGCACCTCATTGGATATGTCAAAATTAAATTTTAAACTAAAACTTGAAATACATATTGAAACTCATTGTTATTCACCAGCTTTTAAAATTTTATTAAAATTATTTTTGTTTTAACTGAATTCGCTATATGGTTGAACTCATAAACTTTAAGTTTTTTTTTTCTTTAATCGAAAACAATTTTTCATTTTAAATTGGAAATAAAATAACTTATCAAACATAATATCGCCAACTCAAGCACATCATTGTTCTAATTAATTTTTATTTCCTTTTATTCTTATAGTATTCATGTAGTGTTATTGTTTTTCATTAGCAGCACCAAACTCCACATATAATATTTATCTTTCTCTAATCAAGAACAAATTTTAATTTTAAATTGAAAACAAAATAACTATAACTTATTATCGCCAACTCAAGTACCTCATTGTTCTAATTAATTTTTTGTTTCCTTTTATTCCGATCGTGTTCATGTAGTATTTATTTTTCATTATCAAGCCCAAACCTAACATATAAGTTTTCTATTTCTTCAATCGAAAACAAATTTTTTTATTTTAAATTAAAAACGAAATAACTTATCAAACATATAATCGCCAACTCAAACACTTCATTGTTCTAATTAATTTTTGGTTCCTTTTAATCCGACCGAGTCCGTGTAGTATTTTTTTTTCTTTTATTAGCGGCCCCGGACTTCACAAATATGTTTTCTCTTTCTTTAATCGAAAATAATTTTCATTTTAAATTGAAAACAAAATAACTTATCAAGCATATGATCTCCAACTCAAGCACCTCATTGGTCTAATTAATTTTTGATTCCTTTTATTCCGATCGTGATCGTTATTTTCTTTCATTAGCAAGCCCAAACTTCACATATAAGTTTTTTCTTTCGTTAACTGAAAATAATTTTTTAATTTTAATTGAAAACAAAATAACTTATCAAACATATGATCGCCAACTAAGGCACCTCATGTTCTAATTAATTTTTGTTTCCTTTTATTCGGATAGTGTTCATGTAATGTTTTTTTCCATTAGCATCCTCAAATTCCACATATAAGTTTTTTTTTCTTTAGTCGAAAACAATTTTTTAGTTTTAAATTCAAAACGAAATAACTTATCAAACATATGATCGCCAACTCAAACACCTCATTGTTCTAATTAAGTTTTGGTTCCTTTTAATCTGATCAAGTTCGTGTAGTATTTTTTTTTCTTTCATTAGGAGCCCCACACTTCACAAATATGTTTTCTCTTTTTTTTAATAGAAATCAATTTTTCATTTTAAATTAAAAACGAAATAATTTAGCAAATATATGATCGCCAACTCAAACACCTCATTGTTCTAATTAGTTTTTGTTCCCTTTTATTCTAATCGTGTAGTGTTTTTTTCATTAGCAACTCAAAATAAAAAAAATTATATATACTAATAGATTATTATTATCATTAGCGAGGTAATACTGATTTACAAAAAGAAGAAGTATGTAGAATTTTTTAGAACTTAGAAGGTGTAGAATCTTCCTTTGCATTTGGCATATAATTAAATTTGGATATTTTTCTTACATTGCACATATGTTTTAATGAGCCTTTTATAATTAGATTAATAATATATATTAAAATATTTTCAAAAGAGATTTTTAACAAAACAAAAAAAAACATATTAGGTTTCCTCACGTGGCGAGTTTGTAGGTTTTTTTTTGTTTATGTGGATGGCTTTAGGAGCCCACAATAGTTTTTGTTTCCTTTTATTCGGATCTTGTTCGTGTAGTGTTTTTTTTTTAATTAGCACCCCGAAACTTCACATATAAGTTTTCTCTTTCTTTAATCCAAAACAATTTTTCATTTTAAAAAAGGAAATAACTTATAAAGCATATGATTGCTAGCTCAAGCATCTCATTGTTCTAATTAATTTTTGTTCCTTTTTATTATGATGGTGTTCGTTTAGTTTTTATTTTATTTTATTAGCAACCCCAAATAAAAAAATATATATATATACTAGTAGATTATTATTATCATTAGTCAGTTAGTACCGATTCACAAAAAGAAGAAGTATGTGGAGTTTTTTAGAACTTAGAAGACGTAGAAGTTTTCTTTGCGTTTGTCATATATTTTAATTTAAAAAAAATTCTTACATTACACATATGTTTTAATGAGCCTTTTATAATTAGATTAATAATATATATTAGATTATTTTCATAAGAACTTTTTAATACTAAAAACCATATTAGGTTTGATGACGTGACAAATTTGTGAAATTTTTATTATTATAAATATTTGATTTTTATTTAAGTTAGATAGATTTTTAATTTTAATTTGTTAGTTAAAGTTTTCTAGAAATTAAAGAATGAGAACTTTAAAAATGCTGATGTGGCAGAAGGAGAGAATGGTTTTAAAAGCTGATGTGGATAGCTTATGGAGCCCCAAATAGTCCCTTTCATTTAGTATAATTAGGGAGTCTTTAGAGTGGGGGTGTAAAAGTGAAAACGAAATGCATTCATTGGAAAAAAAAATGTAAGCGTTTTCACCAACTTGCATAAATAAAAAGGTCACGTTTGTGGCACAAACCACATTGTCATAGCTTAAGACCGTATATAGTTTGAAAATTTAATACTGCCCTCGTTAACTGTAATTAGTAATTATTCCCTCTGTTTTCATTTAATTGTCGTTTTGGAAAACGTATATGCACTATAATTAGATGTATCTGGATGTGTTTTGAGTTTAATACATCCATATACATTTTCTCCAAATGACAATTAAATGAAAACAGAGGAAATATAATTTTTGGTCTTAATGTCTTAAAATTTTGTTAACATTTTTTGTTTGTTTTTTTTTTTTTACTTATTTTTTGCTTATTTTTTTTCTCAAAATTTTCTCATTTTTTCCACTACAATAGTGTCTAAGCTTTGACGATGACCTCCATGGTTTAGTGTTTCAGCTTTCAAAGAAAACGAGTGTACAGAGGAAGCAGGAAGAGTGGCTTTTAAATATGATTTCTTCAATTGAGTTTGTTTTTACGTTGAGTATACCGTATCTTCCTCTTAAGTCTAAACCCTATTGATTCCATTATTGCTATTGATTATACGGCTTTCTGCAAATCCCAACAACAATACTTTATTAGACTAAAGTTCATTATCCAAATTCGGGTGTGAGATCGACAGTTTAGCTCTCCAATCAATCTTTATTCCAACTACAATGATTGATTAAATCTCATTACATTGTTTAGACAATATTGAAGTGGAACATTCAAATAAACCCATGAGCAAAATGTCATAGATGAAGGAGTTTTTCATCTTGAAGGGACAAGGAGAGAGGTTGATAGAGTTACTTACGTTTATTGGAGATGCAGGGGATAACTTCCCTTTCCTCTCTCGCTCTATACTTCTTTCATAGGATGTTAGCGACATATGAATATAATTCATGTCTTGTGTCTTTTAGATTATATATAGTTTTTGTAAAAATCACACGCACTTGAGTACTTTGGTTGACAAGAATGTAATGGGTGTCAATTGGAATTTTCAGGGGATTTGATAACTACAATAAGAATGGTAAGAACTTAGTTTGATTGACAAGAGTGTATGCATTGAGGGTTTGATAAGTACATAAGAATGCATTGTTTTGAGTTTTTATAATCTCGTACTAAGGGTTGCACCTAAGCATACACATCCTTGCTGTGTTAAGAGTCGATATACTCATTGTTATATTCTTCTCCAAACAATATAAACCCATAGATGCATAAGAATCCCTCAATGACCCTCCACATTGTTGTAGTCATACAATTCAAAAGGCCACGTTAACCAGATCTAATTAATTTTATTTAACTTTAAAGACGTTGATAAATTTCACTAACTCTAAAGCAAATAAACATTCAAACCCAAAAAAAAACTCTATCATATTTAAATTGCTGAGATTAATTATATTAAATAATGTTATGTCAGAAAGTCATGTATGCTAAAAATGACATGCTATAGTTACATTATCAATATACGTCATCATTTCCTCATCATATTTAAATTGCTGAGATTAATCATATTAACCAATATAATTAGGATTACAATACATTTTGGTTTTTATTTTTATTTTTATATTGATATTTACATTATTTATATATATATATATACTAGGATATAGCCTGCACGTGCGTGCGGATTACATAATATAATTTAGATATATGAAAAATACACGTGTAATATTTTTTATGTTGTTATATGTTTAATTTATTTAATGTTTGGTTTTGTTTAGTTTGAATATAACATATCTTAGTTTGCACAGTGTGCAGGTTACATGTTTATTTAAAATTATAAAATTGTAAAATTTAAATGTATGAAAATTTTAATTTTAATTTTTTGTATGATAATTTTATTTACTGTTTGAGTTTGTTTAGTTTCAGTACATTATATGTTGGTTTAAGTAGTGTTGTAGTTTTTTGTTATGGTGTGTAATTGCACATTTAGTAGTTTAGATTTGAAATTTAATGTGTGTTTACAATGTAAATATTGTTGATCTAGTGGACACTACAACATTATCGATATGAATAATCGTTAACTAAAATTACTCACTGTATTTTTTTTTTGTTAAGCAAAACTTAAAAATTGGTTTTTGTTTTTACCCGAACAATATATAAAACGAAAACTAATAGATAGAGTTAGGCTGAAAGTTTTGGGACGGGTTTCCCGTTCCCTTCCGTACCCTTTCAGAATTTTCCGTCCCATTGCTTTTCCCGTTAAAAAAAAATTTATATTCGGGACCATTTATTTTATTCAAACGGATACCGAAGGGTACGGAAAGGGAACATATATGAGATCGGGTACCCGAACTACCCGATTAAATTTTCCGAATTTTCCCAAATTTTCCCGAAGTTATCGAAAATTTTACGAATTTTCCCAAAATTGTCCAAAATATATGTCCCAAAGTTGATCATTACCCAAAATAATTACCCGTTTGGGAAGAAATTTTAGGTAAAGGAATTTCCCGAACCCGTCACGTTACCCAAATTTCTCGTCACGTTCTTATCGGATTCCTTTTTGGAAATTGTTTCTCAATTCCCAAATTTTCCGTTCTCCTCCCATACCCGTAAATTCTCGTCTCGAATCTTAAAATTTTCAGGGCTAGATAGAGTTTTAATTTACCAACAATTTATTATTAGAACTCAAATGTAAAATTATAAAAATTTAGATGTATGTAAATTTTCATTTTAATATTTTTCTTGTTTGAATTTTTTTGGTATGATTAATTTATTTATTGTTTGGATTTGTTTAGTTTGATTATATTATATGTTTGTTTAAGTAGTGTAGTAGTTTTTGTTATATTATGTAGTTTAGATTTGAAATAGACGTGTACTTATAAAATTGAAGAATGTAAATATTGTTGATCTAATAGACACTACAGTGTTACCGATATGAATGAATACAAAATTTTAATTTTGTTTAATTTTCTGATATAATTGTTATTTGATTATTTTTTATATAAGTGTATTTTATACCTAATATAGAATTAATGTCTTTCATTAAAGTGAGAAAATCAGAAAATCTTTTGTTCAATTGAACATTTTTAAAACAAATAATTACCATAAACCAATTTTACAAAATGATTGGCCCATTCAAACATTATGGTATTATGTTTACTTAAAATTATCGGGCCATTTCTTATAATTTGTAAATAACAAAGCCCCCTTTCAAAAGACCGATATTATATAATTTGTATATGTGCTGATTTTTTTGACAACTTATTTTATTTTTCTTTCTAATCATTTATGTCAGTAATTATTATTTTACGGACATGTCCTTTGTATTTTAAATGTCTTTTTTAAATCAAAATAAAATAAATAAGTAATTTTTATTTGTTTTTACCATTCTAAAGAGAAACGGAATTAAAAAAATCAAAACAAATAGAAAATAAAATGTCCGCAATTTTTTCTGATATTATTACAATTGGGTTTCTAAAAACAATTTCACGTGTTACTAATATTTGTCCAATTCGTGATGATCATTTCACTCTTTCGGAAAAAAATGATTCCTCTATTACACCATGGATAAACTTTGGAACGCATAAGCAGTAGGATCAAACTTAAAATGGATTAACCCGTCCATTTAATTCGTTTTGTAACAGGATGTGATATTTTGTATGTAATTTTTTATAGTAGTTTTAATGTAAAAATAGAATAACCCGTCTATTTAATATGTTATGTGATAGGTTAATTTGATATGTTTGTTTTAGTAGGCTAACCTATAAAAATATCTGCCTATCATATTTTATGATTTTGTTATATTGTATAACCATTTGTAATTTAGATTTATTGTTAATATTTATTTGAATAAGTCATTATTATTAATTCAAAAATATTTATCACATTTTGAATTTCAAATTTTTTTGGTAATTTGTAAAAATATTAAATGTACAAAATATTACATTCAAATTTAGTCTTAATTTTTTTTTCCTGTATGTAATAATATGTACTAATGTTTTCTACTATGTAAAATAATAATTAATTTCATATTATTACTTTTAGGTATGAGAATTTCTCTAACCCGTCTTGTTTCCGTTCTGTTTTTATCGGATTCCTTTTTGGGAATTGAAAAATCAATTCCCAAATTTCCCGTTCTTGTCCCGTACTCGTAAATTCTCGTCCTGATCCCCGAAATTTTCTGGGTTAGTTGTACCGAAGTTTATCTATACTCATATCATTTTATTTAAAAAAAAATTAATAAAATTCAACTTACACAATTTTTTTAATTTAATTTAATTTAATTTTATTATAATTGGCTATTATTATTTGAATAATATTTTGTAAAGTTAGCTAATAAAAAGTTTGTAATATTTGAGAAAAATAAAAAAGTTTGTAATCTCACCGACCCATTCAATCCCATTCTTCATCCCGTCTCTGTCTTCTCCATAAACCAACCTTCGACCTCTGCCCTCAAAAACCTTAAAACCACCGTCTCCGTCGTGGCCTCCACATCTCCAACACTCTTCACTAAACCCCTTCCTCAATTCACCTTCTCCGACTCGACTAAATTAATCACAACCCTCGTGATTCTAGCCGGGATTATAACCAAATCCCTGATTCAGAAACTCTCCGCCGCGATTGTAACCCTAGCCCTTCAAGTTTTTGTCACAACTTAGGATAAAAACCTAATTCCATAATCCTAGGGTGTGGCGAAGAAGAAGGTGCAGTAATCAAAGCTCTGGGCTCTCTCTTCAAGCTTACTAAGCTTCATCTATGGTAAGCTCTCTTCACATGCATGACTGTTATAAGCGAATTTGAGCTTTTACTTTTATTTCTCCTCTTCTGATTCTCGTCTGTTTGAATACTTAGGGACGATGGCTGATAGATACTCGGTTGTGGAGCCATATTTGATCGGCGGCGTTCGCTCCGTGTGCATAGAGTACTACACAACACCGAGAATCGTCCCTGAAAAAATCAATTCACTTGGTTCCTCACTCACACGACGACGTCGGTGGGCTTAAGACCGTTGATCATTACTTCGTCGGCGCCAGTAACTCCATTAGGGTACTCTTTTCACATCTTCTCTAATCGGATTCTGCAGTTGCTTAGCTTCAGATTTTATGTCCGAAATGGAGACTGTATATGCTCACTCCATTTAATATAGAAGTATGTATGCGCTCACTCCTTAAGTTTTTCTATGTAGGTGGTGATGTTTCATTTTCATCTTTACAGTCTGTTTCAAGTTTTATCTTTGAGATTCAAGCCTGAATTTTTTTGGAGAAGATAAGAAACAGTTTTTTCTCTTTGATGTGCCAATTTGAATGGAAATGTATGTGAAACTGGGTTTTGATTTTCTGTTCTTTCATCCCTCGAATTGATCAACATTTTAATAAGATTGCATTTAAGAGGAGCTAGGTTTCTTCCTTCGCCATCATTTTCTTCAACTGATGAAAGGATATGGCTGCTTCATTCTCGTATAAATTTTCTCTCTTTTAGATCTTTGATAGCTTTAGAACGCTGCGGTTCACCTAGTATTATCTCAGTTTCTAAGCTTCTTTTTTACGCCATTTTTCTGATTCTTGTTCTGTAAATATGTAAATTTTGTTTTCTTTGATCTCTATTTGCTTCAATGTCTCTTTCAAACATTTTTGTCTACGAATGCACCTAGAAATGGTTCATGTCTTCCTAGTGATCTGAGACTGAAAGGTTGGTATTTTACATCATTTGTCCATAATTGAAGTACCACGTTCTACTTTGTTATCAATGCAGTATTTATGGCTTTAATTTTCAACCGAAATCTATTATAACTTGGTTTCTTACGTCATATTCTTGTTACTTGATGTTTCTTGGAATACCAGATGAAAGGACAATTCTGATGATGGCTGATGATATGACCTGTAATGCTAGAAATGAATATCATGCTCAAGTTTTTAACAATGAAAACCACAAACTTAACCTGTACGGAGATAACGTTGAGGTAAATTCCTGGCTGAAGGATAATTCTCCAAGTGTTTACAACACAATGAACTCTTCATGTAGTAGTGAATGTTCTCTATTAGTAGGTATGTTAGATGCATCTGCATCATAGCTTTTATATTTTAAGCAAATGACTCATTGAATTGCAATGAATATGTACCTATACTCTGCTTCAAAATATTAAATAGTGTTAGAAAATGTTACATATAAGATATTCTTTATCATATATGTAATCTAACTACATGTCTGATTCATCTTTCCTTGGTTATACTTTCAGATTTCGAGTTTCAATAGGATTTCTGCAGTGAAGTATTACTTCAAGAAACACAGGTCAGTTTGTTATCTCTTACGATTGTATTATAAGGTATTTCTCTGAATTGGAGACATGTGAAATCAACTTGATGAAATCGTAACAGTATTATCCTGCATAGGTCTTTTTAAAAGATAAAAACAAAAAGTTGTAGCAGACATATTGATAGTTCTTAAAATATATGATCTATAAACATAAACCTTGAGAGTAACCAAATTTGAAACTAAGGAAATTTAAAAAACCAAACTAACCATAGTTTTTTTAATTATACATATAAATAAGTTTCGATCTTATACCATACATGATGGTTTAAGAGAAGAAAACAAAGAGGGACTTTAGCCAAAAACAAATTAAAAAAAATAAACAAAGAGTGGGAGGGGAGGGAGGAGGGAGAGAGAGAGAACGTACAGAAAGACGCATGTGCAGCTTGTGGCGCCATATTTGATCTGAAACACCTTAAGACATCTTCATCCTCAGGCAAGTTCAATCTCACTTAGACTCTTATCTTATGTTCCTTTTCTCCACTTTCAATCTTTAAATCTAATGAGAAATCGTTATTTTAGAATTGTTAAGAGCAGATCTATAACCTTAAACCTTGGAATTAACAAAATTTAAAAACTTACTTATGCAGAGAGTTGTGTTCTCTGTTTTTTTTTTTTTTTGAATTTGCCTCATAACATAAAAGTAGCCAAAGGTGTTTAGAAATCTCTTCAAACCAATGAGAATCTTTTTTAAAGAGAAAGGTTTCTTCCCCTAACCTGTAATTATAATTTACAGAGTTGTGTTAGATTATGAGCAATAAGCTTTTATATAACCGGAGAGGTAAACAAAATACCAGTTTGACAATCGAGCTTCCCCAAATCGTAGAAGTGATCTTAGAACACACTGGGGATGCCGGAATGAGTAAGTATATATGCATAGCCAAACAGTGCCACAAAACGTAAGAAATGGATTGTATGTTGTTTGGAGAGTTTAAATAAGTTTTTTTAATTATACATATAAATAAGTTTTCAGATTTGTTTTATAAAATTAAGGAGCTATAAATTTCTATTATAGAGATGGCAACTTTATAGATCTCATCTCTGAGATCAATAACTGAAATAATATTAATTACACAACTACAAAAATTTATAAGCAATATAAATTCACTAAAAAAGATAAAGTAGAAAGTTTGTTCATACTTGAAGATTTTGTAATTCAAGGAAGAGCTTTTGGTTTCTTTTCGGGTGATGATTTACCCTACAATCAAATCAAAATGGAAACACCAAGGATTAGAATTTTAGAAATGTGATTAATGAAGATAAAATATATAAGAGGAATAACATATATGGTACGATTTAGTAATAGAAATCTGGAACTAACCTTTGAAACGTAAAGAATTCCTTTACAATATTACATTCATCCACATATACACATAAAATTCCCAATTGGATTTTGAACTAACCAGATACTTCTCTTTCGTTGGTTCTTTGAAGGTGATTTCTCTGAAGTGAACAATCTGGAAACAAAACGCTGAAAAGAAGAGGTAATTTGCTTTGATCCTTGCATGATGCTTGAGAATGAATTCATGTGTTTTTAGACTTGGGGAAGCCATTTTCTTAAGAAGATTGAATTTGTGTCGAGCTATGAATGTGAGCAATCTTGCTAGGGTGAACAATATTCCTAGGGTATGCTATTTAGGTATGGTTTGAATATATTTTCGGTGAGAGGATTTAGGAAGATATTTTGAATTAATTTAATTAAAGATCTTAACCAATTTTTTTTGAAGTTAGTATATTGTACACTGTACTCTTCATTCATTACAAAGAATTGAGTTCATTTTGAGGCTAGATTCATCAATCCTTTTGGTTATTCGGAAATTTTGTTAGGTTTGTTAAGAAGTTTAATTTTGTTCAGAATATATTTATGATTAGATATCGTTTCTAAATTGGTGAAAGAAGTTAAGATATGTATCAATTATTAGGTTATTTAGAGAATTTTGAGAGATTTTAGCAAAGTGTATATTGATTAGTATTAATAGGTTGCCGAGATTTGTGATAATAGATATTCCAATATTGCATTTACAATGATTTTGGTCCGAGATCTCTGAAATTAATTAGTTGTTTTCTATTTTTAAAACAGGTGATAATAGAAGTTGATAACCGATAAATTATCGAGCCGGTTTAATTTAAGTAATTATAGGATCCGCGTCTTTTTGAAATGGGTCTCGGGTCGGGTTTGATCGAGATGAATTACACAGATTTACAGTTATGTTACGTTTAAAAATGAATGAGACCCATCTAACTTTATATATTAAGATGTACAGTAAATATATTTTTGTCCTTTAATTAATATTTTATTATTAAAAATATGAATGAAATTAAGAGTGTTAAATGAGCTGTGTGATACATCCGGTAAATGAATGTTAAATGAACTGATGATGAAACATGTTTATGATGCTTTATAACGTTTTTCTAATCCTTGAGAAATGCACAGTAGAGAGATTACTTATCACACCAAACCAAACTAGAATAGATGATGGGTGGGCTATTTGATTAGGCTCTTCTCGCAAACTTGACTCTGCTTCCATCAACAACTGCCGAGCTTTTCCTTTTCTTTGGTTTATCGTTTTGTTGGTCCATATACTTAGCACCAGAACGATCCCGGAGCGCTTCCATGCTATCGTTATCTTTGGCCCACCCGAGCACCTGCAAATAGAGAGAGAGCCGAGAATCATGTCAAAAATGAACAGGCTTGAGAGAAGAGAAGAGAAGAGAAGAGAGAGAGAGAGAGACAAGAGTGCAAGATATTGAGACTTACCATATGGCGTCCGTACAAATGGGTGCTTGACAAGGCTTTTTTCGCGTCTGAAGCTTCTTGCTTTGTCATGAATTCAACAAAAGCATAACCTGCAATCTTTCCCATATTACGCCTTGGAAGCCTGAGAGCCTTGATCTGCATCATAAACAAGAAGAAACATGAATGTGCTTTGATGTTTTTGATAATCCAAAAACCATCCATCTTGTTTTTTCACCATAAATCCTATAACTGTTCCGATACAAATGTTACCTGCCCAAATTGGCTGAAAAGCTGTCTTAGTTCTTTCTCATTTACCCCAAAGTGTACATTTTTCAAAACCAACTTTGTACCAGCTTTGTTGTCCTTGTCTGAGCCTTTCCCAACCGGCTTGTCTTCACAAAACCTCAACTTCAAAGCATGCCTATCAAGAACACTTCCCTGCAGAAAACCAAAGAAAAAAAACAAAGTGTCAGTGTATTTCATCGACTTCAATCAAATTTTTTAAGTTTCCAAAGAGACTTTACTATTTATATTTCACCTGTGCATCTCTGCAGACACTGGTAGCGGTCTCTCTAGAGTCGAATTCTACAAATCCATAACCCTTTGAAACCTTCTTCCCATGCATTTCATGCGTTATTATCTGCTTCATTTAAATCAATAGATCAATAAAGGAATATTACAAAACAGACTCCCGGTTGGTTAATTCATGTGTCAGCAATGCACAAAAACTTACCTTGACACTCTGAATCTTTCCCTGCTTCACCACTTGAGTCAAATGCTTCTCCAAACTCTCTTCACTTGTCTTGAACTTCAGATTCGTAACATAAAGAACATTGGACTGAAATATAATAATATGCATTACTTTATTAGGAAAATGTTTCCAGCAGACCAATTCATATGTATCTGTTTCTTTGTCTACAAAAATGGATCAGAAAACCAATATTATTAAATTTTAGTTGGCAGGGCTAATCAAGATTTTCTCCACTATCTTTCAGCTCCCACAAGGTAAGGCTATTATAAAAATTTAGTTGGCAAAGCTAATCAAGATTTTTCTCCACTATCTTTCAGTTTGGATAGCTCGATACAACACAGACAAAAAGGAACAAGATACTGGACATACCTCAGTTTCATCGGGATCGATTTTAACCTGCTGCTCCTCCAAGTTGACTCTTCTCACATCATTTTCTCCAACATCATCACTATTCTTTTCATTGTTATCAGGAGCAGGTGTTTTTCGCTCAAGAATATCTCCAGGAGCCCACTCCAGGTACAGGGGAGCATCTCTGTAGTGATAAGGAAGTGTGATGAGGCAGTTAGGGTTACGTAATGAGCACGATCCTTTAGAGAAACAAATGAGGATTTTGAAGACAACTAATATAGAAGCAATTATCACTACATCCTTCTTGATGTCTTGTCTTGGTTTAATAATTAAACATATACATATAAGAGTTGATGTCAAAAAGCTTACTTGTAACGTGAGTATGCCAGTCCGACAAAAGCTGCACGTGCTTCAGCCGGTTCAAGGAAAACAACCTGGAAGGTCATGTAAGGACAGGTTAGAGAAAAATCTAACTATAGTGATATCTGAAGTCAAACACAAATGAAAGAAAAAAATACCAAGGCCATGGTCTTGGTCGGAGGGAGAATAATTTTTTCTAGACTTCCAAAATTTCCAAACTTTTGAGCCAGTTCCCTTTCAGTGGAAGCAAACGGCAAGTTCTTTACTAAGAGGATACGTTTGCTTCGGTTCTTCTCATCACCTTTCCCTGTAGCAAATGCTTCCAAAGAAGTGACATTTACTCCAGCTTTAGCTAGGGCTTCTTTGGTCTCCGCAATCACTCTTGTTTCTGCCAGAGCAAGGTCTACAGCAGGATTTTCAGATTCACGGTCAAGTAACTCACTCTTGCTTACACCATACACCCTGACCATGTTTTCTAGAATCTACAACACATGAAAGGAAATAAATAGACAAACCCATTAAGCAAACAAAAAAAAAGCCAGATTTAGAAAACATTGATGGGATGCATTCTCGAAACGAGAACCGTACAGTATCAGAAGACATGAATAAACTATTCCAAGCCTTTCTATTTCCACCAGCTTCCGACGCCTTTCTTTGTTCCTCCCTATTTTGCTTGAATGTTTTTGGCAGATGAGAAGTGTCATTCCTGCTGGGGAAAGCCACGTGAAACAAATAATGGTCCACAAAATAAATATTACAAGTTTGAAGACCGAATTACTTGAGAAAAATATTACAAAGGCCACTGACACTTTTTTTACACGGTGCTTGGCTGGCTCTACATGCAATACCCGGCCCTGGAAATCTGACTTATCTAATTCCTCCATTGCCCTGCATCACCATCCAAATGATTTTAACAGCTAAAGATAACAATAAAGGCTACTTCTTGAAAAGCATTCACTGAGACCTCAAGGAGTTATACTACCAACAGCAAAACACACACAAAACAAAAAAAAAATCAACATGAGGCTACTTCTTGGCATGAATAATATTAATACCTTGCCGCCGATTCAGCAATCGGGTAACGGATGAAGGCTATTCCTTTGGACCGTTTTATCTCCTTGTCAACAAGGAGACGGGCCTCTGTTATCTCACCGAATTTGCTAAAATGTTCCATAAGCTCTTCTTCTCTGTTTGCATGAGAGATAATTGACAACAATCAGAGAGATGTATAAGCTGAGGTAACACAAGGATAAAAAGAAAATAGGAGGACAAAAACAGAAGATGAGTAAGACGATCCAGTACGTTGCCCTGTAATCCAAGTTACAGACGAAAAGGCGACCAGCTTCATGTTGATCATCACTATCACCGTACAGATTTTTCTTTGTCCTACTCTTCAAGTCTTCCATATCAGAAACATCATCACTGGGAGCAACAACTTTCTTCTTTCTAGTCTTTTCAGTAGTATCTGATGATCTCTTACGCTCGGCACCATTGGAAGCCATCGGCTCATCCGCTTTCTTCACCAAGACCTTCTCTTTGCTAGTTACTTGGGCGGTAGGAGCAATCCACATGTCATCGGACCAGAATTTCGACTTACCCCTCTGCGCAACGTCAAGATACTGTTGGAACAGAGGATCATCAGCCTCTGGTTCCTTGTTAATCTTTTTGCCTCTTTTGGTTAAGATTACACTAGAAGGCTTTTCACCATTTTTCTTGAATTTCCTTTCTTTCTTGAGTGAATGACGACTCCAGGGACGGGGAGCGTTCTTATCTCCGATTTTACGAGCAATCTATATATAGGTTAGAGAAGGATCCAAGTTAGATTCCAAGCTAGTACCACAAGTGAAAACAGAGTCCCAAGTTTAAGCGCAGACCTCAACAGATATCTTAGAAGCGTCAATATAAGAGTTGTCCAGGTACTTAATAGCTTCTTCAGCTTCATGCTCAGTACGAAATCCAATAAAACCAAATTGTCTACTTCTACCTTCGCTGCAAAACATCAAAACGCTAGTGATTCAAATTAAACAACACAAAATTAGTTGTGAAAAAAACACTCGGATTTTAAATATAGAAGAAGTAGTAGTACCTGGTACGTATCAATTGCACGTCTGTGATTTCTCCTTTCTGTGAAAAGACATCTCGAAGTCGTTCGTTTGTCACCAGTTGGTGCAAACTATTCACGAAAACCCTCGACCTCGAATTCACAAAGCCGATTAAAAGAAGAAACTTTCTTACATTTGATTGTTTAGGCCAAACGAAACCCTAATTAAAAAAGGTTTCTCTGGAAACCCAATCCTTACATTCTTTGGGTTTGAGCTCGTTCTGGTAACTGTAGACTCCAAAGGGGATCGAAATTAGGGTTTTCAAGAGAAGAAGAAGATGACCCTTTTTTTTTAAAGCTGGTTCAAGGAAGCGATTGCGGAGAAACACAATCTTAACCCTATGAATACAAAGGCCGACGGACCTACGTTAACACCTTTTAAATTTATAAAATGGTTTTGGAACATGTACAAAATATTTCTTCAGCATGTTTGGCATTATTTGTCGCCCTCCCCTTTAAGTTATCAGGTTCGAAGTCACCAGTCGTGCAATTTTCCCATACAAAATATTATTTTTATTTACACTTAGGGTTGCACCTAAGTGTGCACATGCTTTCTGTATTTAGAGTCGCGTTCATTTGTTAGTGCAAACTATAAATCCATAGATTTAAATCAACCACATTGTAGTTATGCAAAGATATACCGCAGATGTGCAAAGGCCCTGTTATCATATTATCTACAAAAAGTTTTTACAAAAAAAAAGGAAGTAGAGTATGTGTAAAAAGAACAAAATTGGAAATCTAAAAATCTTTTCTAATTCTATAAACTATACAGATATAACTCATGTCATATAATGTATCAAAAATAGAACTTTTTTACAAGATTTTATACAATATGTACGCCTTATAATCACGGGTAATAGATTATTTCTTCTTGAAGGTAACCATGCAGAAATAAGCTATGAATCGGCATATTATACCCATGAGAACGAGAACTATGAGACATAAGACCCAATCACTAAGATCATATCCGTTTTGAGACAGTGAGCTACATCTAGTCACCACCCACACTCCAGAGTACCTAAACCAACAAAACACCCAAAATCAAATTTTGTGAATCTCTGAGTGATAATGTGATGAAGAAAGATTTATATACTTTTTTGTGTTAAAAGAGAAAAAATTAAAACTTTATACCTTTGAGCGTTGGAAAGGACAAACGCTTCAAGAGTCCATTTGGGGTAGCAAAAGCTTCCGAGATACTTAAGAACAAGGCTATCTTTATCTTGATTCGCGATGAGAGTCAAAACAACAGGTACTAACACCGACATCTGCAAGAACAATTACCGTAGAAGGTATACGTACTATATGGTTAGTAAAAAAACTCGGTTGCGAGTGATAGAACATTGTGAAGCTTTTATGAGTTACGAGATAGCGAGGACAAACCAATTGAGCCGCGCTAGGACTATACAAGATAGCAAATACGTAAGCCATGCCCGTTACGCAGTAGACCAAGCATACTAGTACAATGTAGTTATCTTCGAAACTAGATCTCGGGTTGTTGAAGAAGTAGAACATGGACAAGTACACCAAAGGTTTCATAATTGTGTTCAAATGGTCCATTGTGTCTTTTGCCAAAAAATGTGCCAAACTACTGATTCCAGCAGCACTTTCTCTCCAATATTGTAGTTTATCTACAGAGAACGATCTCAACGCTGAAATCTTACACAAAAGAGCTACAAAACAAAACAAAAAAGATAAATATATAAAAATTAAGCTTAGTTAATGGTCCATGAATATATAAATCAATATTTTAGGTGTGTGATTTTAGAAACTTACAGACAGCTATAATGGTGTATGTGTAGCCAAGTGAACCAATTGTCTCGTCGTTCACCTTCGCAAGAGTTCCTAAACAAGCTCCTGCAACTAATAGTATCAGCAAATCTAGCGCTTGTAGTCTTGCTTCTCTAAGTCGCTGTTTCCCAACTCTGAAAAACATATAAACAAATTTTTTAATATAGAAATTAATGAAAACTATATAAGTTGTCGTGGATTTTAATTCTATCAAAGTCTAGAAAACCATATATACCTTCCAACAAAATATCTATATTGTCGACCTAAACTAGGAGTTACTCGATTAGAATTGTCTTGAGAATTGGAGTAATTGTGTTGTAACTGATCTTTGTGGATCTCCACATTAGTCTTCACATCTTGCCATAGATCATTACTAAAAGAGTTATGAGAGGAGTCATCTTGATGAGCTGATCCAGATGATGATGGGAGTCCATCACAGAACTTCAACATATCGTGTGGCACAGGATAACCATTGTGCAGCATCCATCTCACGGGAAGTTGTTCTATAGTGATGTCACTGTTTGGTTTCACGATGCCTTCAAGAATATCTATATAATGATCAGGAGGATTGACACGATCAGGAACCGTGATACCGATTCCAGCAAAATATTCTTCGATTTTCTTGACAGATCCATGGTACACGGTAAGGCCACCTTTTGCTAGTATTATCATGTCATCGAACATCTTGTACATCGTATAACTGATCAAAGAAAAAAAACCATTAGTGAGTTTACACTATAAAACAAATTTCACAAAAAGTACCGTTTGACACTTTTATGGTGACTAAAAATTATTTAAATATCCTATGCTCTTGTTTGCTATGCTATAATCACAATGAAATTCAAAAAAAATTAGTTTTAACTATATGGTAAATTTGATTACTATCTTTATAACTATTTTTATGAAACGGAAAGATTAACATAATTCATCATGGACATTGCGTACCTAGGTTGATGCACGACCATACAAATGTTAACTCCTTCAAGTGCTTCACGTCGAAGTGCTCTAAGAAGTAATTGCGAAGACGCACTATCTAAACCTGTGGTTGGTTCATCCAATATCAATAGAGAAGGTTCCATGACCATTTCGACACCCACGTTCACTCGTTTCCTCTGCCCTCCAGAGATTCCTCTTTTTTCCACCGTACCAACCAACGAGTCTCTTACATGTTGTAGTCCTAAGCTCTCAATCACTCTTTCAATGATCAGCACTTTGTCTGCTTTTGACATATAAGCACTTAGTCTGCACCTTGCGCTAAATCGAAGGTTCTCCTCGACGGTAAGATTTCCATGGACAACATCATCTTGTGGCACAAATCCAGTAATCTTCTTGTATGAGTTTATAGATTCATTTCTACCGTTTATGAGGATTAGACCAGTCCTCGTACATCCAGTTGCTTTGCCTGCCAAGGCAGAAAGAAATGTAGTTTTTCCAGCTCCTGATGGACCCATGACGGCGGAAACACGGCCGGGCATGATCTTTCCGGTAACAGATCTCAAGATATGCTTATGTTTACCCTTCAATGTAAGAGTTAGGTCCTTAAACGCAACCTCTATCACAGGCCTAGTCCTAATCTCAGTGTCAGTGGCCATAGAAATAACTCCTGAGAATGTCAAGTTCTTGTTGTTTTGCTCCATAGCTTTCTCCTTCTCAATCTGACCATACGCGTACTTAAAGATCTGGCTTTGAGTATGTAGTTGTTTACCCTTTGGAGCTTGTGGCTTCTTCCCATGTTTACTTCCAGTCCCAACATTAAACCCTTCATTGTTGCTCGAGTTCTCCTCCATTGATTTCATCATCTTGGTTAGATTACTCGGTTCTTTTTTCTTGTCCTTTGACTTTCCAGATGCTTTATGATCAGGTGCATCTTTCTTAGATTTCATGCGAGAAAATGTTTGAGATAGCTGTGCAGACAATCCCATCTTTTGGTTCTTGGCAACATCTCTTGCACTTTTCCACCTTTCTCGAGCTTGTGTTGTTTCTTTTGCGTGTCTCGCTGCTGCTTCTCTCGATTTTGCCTGTCTTTTTTCTCGAGTGGCAAGAACTTGATCAGAGCAGTTATAAACCATGATCATCAGAAGACTTAGTGACGCCTACATGTACAACAAAGACACTCTAATTAATTTCCCAAAAAAATATTAAAGCAAAAGGTATAAATTAATTTTCTTATTATCAACTAACTTACAATTAAGATGGCTCCATAGGCATGAATATTTTGGTTTGCAGTATTTGGATTACAAGTTGCGAGCTTGAAACATGCTAAAACAGCCACCAAGAAAAGAGAAATAATTATCAACTTCATATGTATTTTATATTAAAAAAATCATATCTAAAACTAAACGTTTTTTTTTTTTTTGGTTTTAGAAACTTACGTTTTTGTGAAGTAGAACCTTGCCTGCAGTAGTGTCTGAGTAAAACATAAAAATATTTGATCAGCTCACTAACTATGTAAATAAAAGGAGAACTATGTTTTTTTTATCGTCACATTACATTCTTAGTGTAATAAAAAATTTGATGAATAGTTCACATATGGACAATTAATATTAATCGGAAAGTAACAAAAGTTGTGAGGTGAAAGAGTCAATACCCACTACTACAAGTGACCTTTCGAATCGTGGTTGGGCAATATGAACCTGGAGAACAAAACATATCAGCACTACTCTCAGCATCAACCCAACTATCTGCAGAACCACATGTATGATTCAACTTTCCCGGAGGAATTTGGTAATTATATCTGCAATGAAAAAAAAATCTTTAATCAAACCACTCATATTATTTTCCACTATATTGTAGCTAGTATTAAATTAAATCTATAGAGAGAATTAACAACTTACGGCTCGCAGAATCCTGTTGTTTTATTGAGCTTGGCAAGTGGGCAATATGCGCCTAATGGACACGCTCCGTTTACATAAGTCAAAAGAGTAAAACAACAATGAAGATGTTAGATTAATTTTTTGGTACTTACAAATTTTGATAATAACATGTATGTATTATATGGATATCTTACGTATCATGCAAGCGAGACCTTGTGGACAAAAGAAGCCCTCACAACAAGGTTGACATTTACGAGTTCTAGATGGAAGAGCTTTCCCATTGTTGAGATCAAATCTTTTATCATCATCTGCGTTACAACTCCATCCAGGCTCGCATCCGGAAACCCATTTAGCCAAATTGCAGTTGACATTAGGTTTTACATGAACCGTTGTCGCTTCGTCCCTTCTAACAAAACTATTGAAATAGAACTTTATCTCAGCGGCTGAACATAGTCTTAGTGTGACGTCACCTGCATAACAAGGATATGAAATCTCAATGTTTTAAGTTTTTGACTCAATGATTGTTTTTTTTTTTAAATGACCACTTCTCTCTTTTTACCATCGTTTTTCTTGACACAATTGCTTAAGAAGTCCAGATTTTTATCAAAATCAAATGCTTCATCCCAATCGTTCTTCCTGAATTAATCAATAAAGTATAGGCAGAAGATATATAAAATGTAAATATGTATATGCTGCATGGAACTGCATTGGCGGATTGTGAGGAATACTTACAAATTTTTGATGCAATATCCTAAATCCCGATCAATGTCAGCCTTTAAGACATTCTTTAGATTCTGAAGTCGGTTATATACAAGGTTTGTAACGGGAACAAGAACTTTTGGGTTTCCTGTTTTGCTGTAATCATCTCCGTCCAGACATGATGCAAGCGAAATGAAACCCAAGCCACAAACAAAGAACAACAACATGTGTTGTTGTAGCCAACCAACATCAATCCTAATTATTCTCATCGCTCTAAATCAAAAGTTCTTGAGATAAATCAGAACCGTCCGAACCAAAATATCTGAATTGTCTGAACAAATAGTAGAATGGATACATTGGAAACTACCAATAGAAATATTCCTAGAGATGTCGTATGTTTCTCTATCATGATGTCTTGAAAAACAAAAACAAAAGTAGCCGTCTTATGAAAATCAAGGCAATAAAACTAAAGAAAAAAACTTTTTTTTTTTTTACATGGAGATCAAGAAAGAAAGGAAAACTTGAAAACGTAACCGATGAGATCAGAGTTGGAAAGAGACTTGTGTGGGGAAAAGAAAAAGAAAAAAGATAGTTGAGAAGGGTCATCGTAAGAGTCATGGAAGGAGATCCATGTTTCTAGCAAATAAAAAAATGAGTGGTCTTTTATATTTTGTTTACCAAAAATAGAAATGGGTGCCTATATTTATGGAGCATGACAAAGATCATTGCTTAATGGATTTTATGAGATCACATACTTTGTGAATTTCAGACAATGGCTCTGTCTTAGGTTTTTGCCAAACAAGTGAGGGCAAACATTATATTAAAATTCACAAAACAATAGAGAGAAAAAATCATATTTACCTTCAAACATAAAGACACCACCAATATATATATACATAAGATGGTGAAACAAGAAATTTGAAAAAACTTTTGCAACTTTTTTGTTTTGTTGACCAAAATAACTCTTCTTCTAACACTATCAAACTTTATTGTTTTCTACAGTTTCATTATTATCCATACATATATGTCACATTACACGTAGCAACAAAAGTAAATGTCTCCTCATTTTCTTATAGTTTATCAAACTTTTTGTACATACATATCGTTTGATATCCTCCGAAACCTTAAAATCCTAATTAAAAACTCCAAACCTACAAAAAAAAACTCAAATCGAAAAGCTTAACTTTTACTGGTGGTGATGGCTTCTGCGATCCTCCAACGCCTCTCCCTGTCTCCTCTCACCAGCCGCGATCTCAACGCCAGACTCCGCCAACGCCGCCGTGGTCATCGGCTGTAAAAGCATCGCCGTGAACGGCATGTGATTGTAACCGTTTAAGGGATACTGAATTCCAACAGGCTGGCATAGATCTAGCCAGCAGCTCGGCGGTTGCTGCGGTTGCGTTTGCGTTTGCGTTTGCAGCTGCGATTGCGATTGCGTTTGCGGCGCAACCATTGCGAACATCATCTGCGGCGAGGAATCATTAACCGCCGCGACGCCAGCCGACGAGGAAATCGGCTCGGAAGGATTTGTCCCCGAGCCCGTGGCGGCAATAATCGACGGCTCGGCTTGGCTGAGAAGCCATTCGATGGTTTCTCCGTCAGATCGGTGGCCGAGCTCACGCGTCAGCTGGAAAATCCGAGCGGCGGCGAGAGCCGGCATTCGAACGCGTCGGCCTCTTCCGTTAACCTTAGTGTGACGGTCCTTGGACGAGGCGGAGCGTTTCGAAACAGCGATCTGCGATTGGGGACGCAATTCGGGAGCCACGGCGTTGAGGTTGGACTCAGTCGAGCTCAATTTGTGAAACACCATCTCTGAACTCATCGATTCTGTTCCTTTTTGTTTAGCTATTTCAGTGATGAACAAGCTTTTTTGTGATTAACAGAGAGATTCGGAGAGAGAATCTATCTAGGGTTAAGAAAAGAGGTAGCAGAAGGAGGGAGATAGACGATGATTCGAATGATCCCCACTCTCTGACACGTTGACCACTTCCCTCGGGAAATGGACTCTTATGTTCGATTTTTATCCTAATCAAAATTTAATTCTTTTAAATATTTGGGCTTAGGCCCAATCGGATCCCCCAAAGTATAGGGAAAAAAAAAACGAACAAAATCTGACTTCCATGGCAGCACGAAGATTTGTTTAAAAAAAAAAATAAAAAAAATAGAGTGTTTTCGCCTTATCTGTTCGTCATGACT
The DNA here is from genome assembly GCA_020283515.1 of Alliaria petiolata. Taxonomy (NCBI): domain Eukaryota; kingdom Viridiplantae; phylum Streptophyta; class Magnoliopsida; order Brassicales; family Brassicaceae; genus Alliaria; species Alliaria petiolata. The sequence goes on from JAHZTW010000001.1 coordinate 302,535,429, forward strand.
CAGTAGAGTAGCCTCATGTTCTTATTCGTCTTCCTTAGCCATTCGCGGAAGCGGAAGCAGAAGCAGAGCCTGTTTTCTTGGTGATTTCGTGAAATGGAAGCTACGAGGAGCTTGGTTTCTTCATCTCCTTCGTTTCCGACGAAGACCCATCTCAAGAGCGGCTTCTCTTCTCCTTCCTCTGGTACTTCTTAACCAGCATTTTTCAATTTGAATTCGTATATACGTTCTGTGTCCTGGTTTTACCATGAACTTTCCTCTCTCTGCCGATTACTAGAATTCATAGATTGAAAAAATTCCGAGTAGCGGAAACTGTTTCGTGATTCATTTCCCGCTTAGATGATCGTTGGTTATGATATTTTCAGCTCAAATTGGGCTCTTAAGTAAAAAAAAATGTAATAGCTGAGACAGCCATGGCTGTTCACAATGTTTCTGAATTTTCTTTTCAAAAGAATTTGTAAGTGTTTGTTTTGATTATCCTCTTTCTTTTTGGCTATTTTTGCAGTAGTGATGCTTCATGAACAAACAGCGACTCATGTAGTTAACTCACGTCATCTCGCCTCTCTATCTCGACATTTTCCTGCGTCTGTTCTCTCACAGGAGCCACGGGAAGAGTCCAGGCCTCTGTCACATGCGTATAGAGAAGACAGAACATCTCAGGTTCATTTTGTTGCTTGAATCATAAAGTTGTCAACTTTCTAGTCTCGTGTTTGTATTACCGCCTTCGATTGTAAGTGACGCCGATTTTTTGGTTCCTTGCAATTTTAGCTGACCCTGGAAAGGAGGCAGTTTGATGAATTGGTTTCATCTCGAGAAGATGAGAAATTTGAACAGCAACTGCTTCAGTCTGCTGGTTTATGGAATTTGTAATGTCTCCTTCTTTCTAAACCCGCCTGTCTGGATTTTCATTCGACCTATTGAGTTTCCTGAATGATGATGTAACCTTTCTTTCTTGCAGGTTGATGATATCACCTTTAACAGTTGAAAAGCAATTGACAACAATTGTATCGCCCTTAGCAGATGCGGAGCCTTGTGACGTGGTTGCACTAGCTCAGAAGGCTTTATCAGCATCAAAACAAGCTGCATTATTAGCTGAGGACTCTGAAGCAGATCCATCATCTGAGAAACCCGGGGATTCTCTCTCCACTATGTTGCTTCTCTAAACTTTGTTTGTCTTATCTCATCAATCTACTTCTGCTACGTGTGGACCTATAATGCGAATATTTCTGATGCTGGATGTTGGTTTTATAGCTCTTCCATGTCCTTACCAGAAGTGGGAACAATAGTGAGATCGAAGCGGCTACTGGAGAGACGAGCAAGGAACAGAAGGGCTCCAAAAGCAAATAATGTGGACAGTGAGGGTTATGTTCCTCTGAAAATCAATGCCAAGAAAAAGTTGAAACAAGGGATTGATACGGATGATGCGCTCCAGCTCTTCTTGTGGGGACCTGAGACTAAGCAACTTCTGACTGCTAAAGAGGAAGCTGAGCTGATAGCACATATACAGGTTCGTGCTTCCTCTATTTCTGTATCCTTTCACTTCCTTCTTGTTGAGCTTCCTTGGAAACTTTTCTCTGATGATGCTAACTTCCTTAAATTTTTGATATATCAGCATTTGCTAAAGTTGGAGAAGGTAAAGACTAAACTTGAATCTCAAAACGGCTGTGAACCAACAATAGCCGAGTGGGCTGAAGCTATGGGGCTAAGTAGCCCTGTCTTGAAATCTGAAATCCACCGTGGCAGAAGCAGCCGGGAAAAGCTGATTACAGCTAACCTACGTCTTGTAGTCCATATCGCTAAACAATATCAGAACCGCGGACTCAACTTTCAGGACTTATTGCAGGTTAGCTTCAAACGAACCCATTGGTTTTATCCTCTAAATATCTCTGAACAATATAGTGAACTATTTTGCCTAGACACAGAAGATTTCTTGTTAAAAGATTTGATCCAACTTGAAGTCCATTCTTATGGTACATCTTCTTGTGCTTATGCAATGGTTCATAGGAAGGAAGCATGGGGCTAATGAAGAGTGTAGAGAAGTTCAAACCGCAATCTGGATGCAGATTCGCTACTTATGCCTACTGGTGGATTCGACAATCAATAAGAAAGTCTATATTTCAAAACTCGAGGACAATCCGTTTGCCGGTAAATACACTCTTCTTAAAGGATTGATCAGATCTGACATTAAAAGGATCAACTTTTTTGGTAAAAATCTACTCATGTGAATACAGGAGAACGTGTACATGCTACTGGGAAAAGTATCCGAAGCCAGAAAAACGTGCGTGCAGGAAGGGAATTACCGTCCAAGTAAAGAACAACTCGCAAGCCACGTCGGGGTTTCAACAGAGAAGCTGGATAAACTACTTTACAATACAAGAACACCTCTTTCGATGCAACAGCCCATTTGGGCTGATCAAGACACCACGTTTCAGGTATAACCCCTCTTTGAAGATGCCGCTTTGACTTGGCGTAACCTGGTAATAACCGTTTAATCAATCCACAGGAAGTAACACCTGACAGTGGGATTGAGACACCGTCGATGAGCGTCGGGAAGCAGATGATGAGGAACCATGTACGGAATCTCCTCAATGTACTGAGCCCGAAGGAGAGGAGGATCATCAAGCTGAGATTTGGGATTGATGGCGGGAAACAGAGATCATTGTCGGAGATAGGAGAGATTTACGGGCTGTCGAAGGAGAGGGTAAGGCAGCTAGAGAGCCGGGCATTGTACAGGCTTAAGCAGAACATGAACAGCCACGGACTCAATGCTTATGCTGATTTGCTTGTCTAGCTCATGGAGGAGATATTGGCTTCTTCTATTGATAGTGTTATGTGTATACAAAATATATTTTCGTTTTATAAGGGTTTTGTTGATATTTTGAGGAAAATAGTTCTTGGATAAAAGAGTTTTGTCTCTAAAAACTTTTTTTTTTCTTACCAAATTTTCATAATCTGATAATTTATGAAAATAATTTTACTGACTTTTTTTTGGTCTTAAATATGTTTAGGAAAGGAGGTAAACAATTTTGAACAAAATTTTAAGTACCCCCTCGCATACCCAAAATACCTCTCTGCAGTCTTCACGGCAAGGTCAGATTGATGGTTACATTGATTTTTAATAATTTTTGATGATGTTTATTGAAGTTAAATAAAGTGGAGCTCCTTTATAATTTCGCTAACTCAGTTGCCTGTGTTGATTTTATCAAATGTGCTTACTATATTAACAGCGAATATAATGTATATATACCAGACAGAACGAATATAGGTTTTTGAAGACCGTTATAAAACATCGTTAGAGAAGGTGTATTGTATTTTAGGATGCTTCCCCATATGTGTTACTGTATCATATGACTTTAAGCACTATCATAGTTCTATTGATCAGTAGTTTGATTCATAAATTTTATAATGTTTCTTAAATGGTGGTACATTACTATCACAACTTTAGATAATGATCAATTAGCATAGTTTCATGTGTTAGATCGGTTTTCTTGTTTGTAAAATCTTTAACAATACTGGTAGGTGATACACTCATGACTCATATATATATCCATTGACTAATGTGATTTAGGAAACTATGGATTCACATAAAATTGTAAACCAAAATAACATAATAATTAACACATACATTTCTATGGTGTCGATCGATTGCACTCTAATAATATACACATCGATAGATCATTATCTGATATAAAAATTACTCTATAAAATACAATCAACGCTATAATTTTATCAAATATAAACATCCTATTTAGTTCATTACAAATATATATACTGGTGGTAGATATGATTTTTTTTTTTTTGTCAATCATTTTGAGGTAGATATGTTAATATATGTCTATTTTTGTTGCAAGATCTTTGAGTGCTTTGTCAACAAAAACAACAAAACTTTGATTAAATCATATATAAATAACATTTGAGTTGTCTTGTAACGCAACATTTTCACATGTTCATTCTATAGTATATTGTCAAGTTAAGGTCTTTTATAAAAAAATTCAATTCAAATTTGATTCGCAAGACAATCCAAATTTGATTCGCAAATTTATGGAGAAAGCGTGTAAAAGGTAATATCGTACGAACCAAATAAATTGCAACGAAGACGACAGTTCTTACAGATGGTAGGGTTCGGCTTACACGGACGACCACTCACGTTCAGGTGCATGCCAATGCGGCAAATGCCTCAAACCATTACGTGGCTCAAATGTTGATTTACATTAGAGGTCGACCCAAAATAAAAATAAATATTAAATTTTAATTTAACTGTGCATGTTTTGTTTGTTTTCCTTACGACATAACATAACAGTGTAACTCTTCTTTTTTCAGCAGTGTCAGTGTTTTTTTTTTCTTCATAGTTGATAGTTTTACTTTGCAGAGTACATCTATTTCATGAGTTTTTAATATTATTATTTTTATTAGTTATTTTGGTAACAACTAAGTATTCAATCTTGCTTTTACATCGACGTTCACATTTTAGTATAAAAGCCTAATATACCATATTTATGTCAATTACGATCAACATATCTAGTCAGTAACACTCAAATAATCATTTCATTTGCAACTCCAAAAAGAATGATAATAAGCACATTATATTTGGATTTGGCGTAAGTTTCTTTAGTTTATTCCAAGTCTCTTAAATTTTTGAGTCAAAGAGACTTTTGTTTTTTTAAATATATACTTCCAAATAGTTTTTAATAATATGCAAAAATAAATAAAGTAAATATTCACCGCGTATGGTTGGTTTAATTTGGAGAGTTAGTAAGAAACACACTTTTGAGTTTTTGATAATTCTTGCCCCCTCCACTTGACAACTATATAGTATATACTAAACTCGATCCATCTTTGTCTCTCTTCCACAAATCAAAAAGCTCGTAAGCAGAAACCTTCAAACTCTTCCATTTCTTCCACTTTTTTTTTTTTTGCTTTTTAAAAGTTTTTATATTGTGGTCGGACTCACGAAGAGAAGAAACCAATCAATGGCACCGGAGGAGAATCCCACGTGCGAGCCTTGCAAGACTTTTGGGCAAAAGTGTAGTCATGTTGTGAAGAAACAAAGAGCCAAGTTTTATATTCTTCGACGTTGTATCGCCATGTTAGTCTGCTGGCGCGACCACAACCGCGACAGTGACGACTCTTGATTGATTTTTTTTTTTCCTTAGATAAATTATTTTCCTTTTCTAATTAGCTTCTTTTGTTTCGACCAAGATATGTAGTTTAGTAATTTAGGGTAGTGTCGTCTTTGTCACTATCAGAGTTCAAACTCCGCATGATGCATGTTAGCGTTTTTTTGTGTGTGTGTGTTTGTGTGTGTGTGTGGTTATCTTAGGTTATCATTTTCATATTTTCAAAATAATATATATGCATATCAATGTCCATACGTAAATTAGAAAGGCTTAAGTGTCTTTTTTTCTTTGTTCCAATGGGTAGCTTTTGGATACGTTTTGGTTGTAAGTTGCTACATCATTTTACGTTTTATTATTTTGTCAAGATTTATATAAATATGATTAGCTCATCTAGTTTGAAGAAGTTTTATATGATGATCAGATATAAGCTTGAGCAGAGAAACTAAAATTTGCAATGTAGAAATGTTATTCGTGTTGGTAACGGTTGATCTTGAATGGGAAATTGCAAAACAAATTAACACTTAAAGTAATCAAGTATATGCAAGATATGTAACCTTTGAAGTTTGAACTATGAAAAATACAAAACCACTCTTCATATAAATTTTAAACAAAATCGAATTCATCAACCCATTCAATTACGAGATACGTCACCAACTGGCCAGTCCATCTATCAGTTAAATAAAAAAAGTAAAAAACGAATATCTAAAGAAAATGACAAAATCACCAATCGCGACGGCTAACATTACCACTGCAGTTTTGTTCAAAACAAAAAAAACATTACCACTGCAGTTGCCACCACAATCGTCGCCACTGCCACTGTTGCCACGGCTATCATGTAGTCGTGAAGGTTGTGGCGTTGCATGGCATCAAGGGCAACAATCGTGGACTTGTGGTGGTTGAGGCGACGACGGTCATGGAGCTAATTACGACATTAGTGATGTTGGTGGTTGTGGTTGGTGCAATGCTATTTTTTACCTTTTCATATATATATATATAATTATATTATGTTTGTTTGTTAGTTAACTAAAAAATGGATGGAGAGAATTGGTAACGTTTGAAATTCATAATGTATTGTAGGTTTTAAATCAGATGAAGAAAAATGATTAATTATTTTAAGGCTTGTGTTGCATATATTCCATCTTGAATCTAAGGGAATTATTGGAAAAAAAAAACAGATATCTTTTTCTGTCTAAATAATCAGCCTAAAGCCCTGAAGTACAGAGAATAGATGAAACGTGGAAAACTCCTGACCTTTTGTATTTTGAAAATTTCCTTTTGTTAGTTTAAAGTTGACGATTAAATAAATGCTCTATCATCTATGGTAAATATTCACTGAATCAAGATAAAAATAGACGATGTCACATATTCTAAAGATAGAAAAATTCTCTGCTTCAGAATACTGTATAACACATCAGAGTCATCATCAGATTTGGAGTCACATACTCCATCTCTTCTGCGCGTGTTGTTCTTGTCCTTTCTTAATTCTCTAGATATATATGCAATTAACTTTTCTTTCTATAAATATTTTGTTATAAATTTGATGATTAAATTCGTATGTTTGGATTCGGGTAATGATGATGATACTTCAGACTAACACTATTATAAACCATTAGATTATGTATTATAGTCATTTATCTTGATGTTAAAAGGAGGATAAAACACATGAATGATATCCAAAAGTCATATGGACACGCACTTCAACGGTCGAAAATATGTGATTTATCCAGCCACTCGGCTTATTCAACTCATTGACAAGATGGTCAGGAACATAATTTTTTTGATTCAAAGATTGTATACAAAATAAGATATGAGGAGATACTGTCAAATGATTCGAGACTCGTGGCTAAATTATATTAAGATCTATTTTGATTTGGTAAAGTTTTAAATTGATGTTGCACTAGATATAAAAACGTTTTTTTATTTGAATAAATTTAACAATCTCTTCAAAAAAAAAATATGATTTTTGTTCATATAACTCCATCTACAATCCATGCATATACAGATTAAACACTTCAGTACTAATAATATTGCATATGTATATTATGTTGAGAAAAAGAAGCAAACTAAGCGATCATATATTACTTGATTAATAATTCAATCGAGATTAATAAATTGTTCTCAATGACTGTTTCTCGTACACGCACGCTTTCAAACTAGATAAAGGCAAACTAAGTGATGTTGACAAAAAAAAATTAAAAAAGCAAACCAAAGTGATGATATTGCTCTATATAAATCGATCGAGGTTAAGTAATTTATTCTGCATGACTGTTTTTTTCCACACGCTTACAAATCATTTAGTGCGGCTGCAAACTCTGAAAATTTTCGACCATAGAAAGAAAGATAATGGAGTAACACTGACTGACGCAAGAAGAAATAAAGTTGGAGAATAGGGATAGATGATAATTCAGTACGACCTATAAGAGCCCACGTGATCTAGTCAAATTCGTACGAATTATATATGCAATCTAAATTTTGACTAGTAGGTGACAAATGATAAATTATTTGTTTTAATTGCATGACGCTGCTTGTTTGAAAACACGAATTGTCTTCACACATACTTGCTCTGCTTCTTAATAACTTATGCTTTGGAATAGAAATAAAGATTCACATTGATAAAAAAAAATGTTTTGTATTCTCTATGTACAGTTTGTGTCAAATTTGTCTATTTTATTTCTATTGGCTAGAATGAAATAAATGAGAGGGTTTATTAGATGTGTGTAAGATTTTAAACATCTAACTTTATGAAACGTATGGAGTATTTTTTTAGGGATAATAGTGGAGGATGCAAAGTTATTATACAGTCTCCATGAGATTATTTACTTCTGTAGATATGTTGCTTTTCTTTGCCAAATCTTGTGGACCTAATTCTGATTTTTCATCTATTATCAAGCAGATTCTCAAGAATTCAGAGGAGTAACATAGCTCAAATCTTTAAAAAAAAATCAGACAAAAGAAGAAATGGAAATTTACATGGAGATATTAAAATGTGATATTTTGACCTAATAAACATGAACTAGTGTCCTAGTAGCTACTAAAAGATTTTAAGCATGAAGGTGTTTTCTTCTCAACCATTTATCTCCTCACATCTTCTGCTTCCTTCCATAATTCACTCGAGCAATACAAGCTAGATTCAATAATCACCATGTGAAAGGGGTTCTATTGAACCGGTTTATTTCGGTTTAGAGTTTGGTATATGTATACATGATAACCAAACCAGACATATATCTTTCTTTTATCGATAGATTTCGTCTGCAAGACTGCAACATACATTAGCTACATGTCTGACCGACTTATATTACCAGTCCATTTACATTATTACTTAATTTAGTTTCTATTCTATCTCCGACCTCACCAACGAACGAGTTGAAATTCGTCTCCGAAGATCCAACGGCTGTAACCGCATCTTTTAGATGACGTTTAACTTTTCCAACGTTGTTTCTAAGCTCACTCGAAGCTTCTCCGTTCACCATCAACTTTCTAACATTAGCCGAGACTTGGTCCCTTGTGATCGTCTTCTTCTCACAGAGGTTAATCCCAATGCGCCAATCATCGACCACAAGCTTCCTGTTCGTGAACTGATCGGTCAAAAGCGGATAACACAACAACGGTAAACCGCACCAAACGCTCTCCAGAATCGAATTCCATCCACAATGTGTTAAAAACCCTCCGATAACCGGGTTTGAGATCACTACCATCTGACAGCACCACTGGACCAAAAGGCCTCGTCCTTGGGCCTGGTCTACAAACCCGTCCGGAAGAAAATCCGGCACGTCGGATCCAACTATATCCGGACGTAAAACCCAAATGAAACTAAGACCACTTAGTAAAAGCCCATGGGCTATCTCAACGATCTCCATCTTACCAACATGTGCGTAGCTACCGAACGAGACGTAGAGGACCGACCCGGCGGGCCTGCCCTTGAGCCACTCAGTACAATCTGACTCTGCCCATAGGCTCGTGGGGACAACCGATTGGGTTGAGAAAACCGGACCGATAGCGTAAACCGGTTGTTTGGCTTGTAGAGCTGAGAGAGAGTCTGGCTCGAGCTCTTGTACGGTGTTGCATAAGACGAAATCGGCTCTCTTGACGTCTTTGAAGGCCTTGAAAATTATTCTATAGACCACTGTGTTTGTGTCTACGTCTTTGTCGCTCACTTGAAGATATGACATCAAGTCCTTTGGGTCTATTCCCTTTACTCCTGGTACGTAATCGATCACGTCTTCACGATTATCTACAAATGATGTCATAAAACCATATCATATATAACAAAAGTTATCAAAAAAAATTCATCAACTTAGTCACCGATTTCCACAAAAATACAGGAATCATGATGAGTGGCAAATTTTCTTCCGAAGTTCTAATTATTTATGACTAGCGGTTTTCAAAATAATTGATATTTAAATTATAAAAATATAGACCCAAAATTGGGTGATATTTATGTATTTTGTTTTATATATAGCCAAAATAAATAATAGTACTGTACGTCTTTCCGGCGTTTTATTATAATTATCGTTTAAATTTTGTTCACACATAATACAAATCTATGGAATTTTTATTATATCCTTCATTAATATACCATATAGTTTATTTTTATAATTAACGATATTTTGTGGAAAAAAAATCATCTGCGAAAATATCACTTATTATGAAACAGATGAGTAATAAACACATAATTGATATGATTAATTAAGATTGTTACCGAGAGATTTGAAATGACCGTTGGATATGAGGAGATCCATGTGATAATAGAGATTAAGGACCAAGGCAGGTTCGGTCCAAAACGAGACATTAACGAGGTTGAATTTGTCGCAAATCATAGATGACCAAACGTAAAACGTGTCGGCGATCAAGCAAGTCACCGGAGGATCATCACCCCGGCGGGAGATTTTGGAGATGAGATCATCTACATGGGCAGGGAAGACGTGGAGGATGCCTTCGAAGAATTGATCATGGTTAAGCGACCAGTCAAACCCCAAAGGGAAGCCGTCACTCACGGTGGTGTAACGTATGTCGAGCTGGCCGGAGCTGCGGGCGGCGGAGAAGATATCTCCGGCGTCACCGTGACGAGCGGTGGAAATGTGGTGGTGGATGGATTCGGTGTTGACGAAAGTGATGGTGAAGCCATGAGAAGCGAGTTTGATGGCTAAGTGTACAAAAGGGATCACGTGGCCTTGAAGTGGGTATGGTATCATCATGGCATGAGGTTTCCTCGACTTTGCTCTCTCCATTCTTCTTGCGTTTGGATGAATTTTAATTTTTTTTTTGGTCTTTCGAGTGGTGTATATGACTGTATATTTATATATGGTATAAGTGAATTTCTGATGGATCATTTTTTTCTCTACCATATCATTCGTACAAAACATGAATGGATATATATTCTTTTGGAAAAAAAAAACTTGAAACACTTGACCAATTAAACCAATTCAGCATAACGATTTTCATATCAATAATATGTCTTTTGTATGATGGAAAAAAAAACCAACGCATGATTACTAGATTTATATATATATATATATATATTAATTAACCGTTTGTAGAGTCATTCTACTTATAGACATTCTACTTATAGATCAATAATTTGAGTTTTGACACCATATTAAATTTCATGAAACTTTTAACTAAAAAAGATTGGTTGATCAGGTATCTTATATATCATCTCAATTCCAACGGGTGATTCCTAAGAGTTGAGTTGTGAATGAATGTCAATTTGAAATTCGATAAATATTATCTATCATGATGTTTGATTGAATGATTGTGTTGTACTGATTGCCTAAGAAAATATCTCGTGACGAGAAGCCGTCAAATTTGGTTTTTGGAAAATATGCTGAATATTCAATGGGCCGCCACTTTGAGACCGTATGTTCGTGTACGAGCTCGACGTGATAAGAAAGAGTAGGCCAGTGTAAAGCGGTGTATCATCACACTAAAGCAGATTTGTCATTATATGACAAGTTGGCTTACATCAATTTTGCAAGGGACTTGGTAAGTATTACCACTCATAGCAAATATGTCATAATTACACAAATCAATGTATACATATTTTTTTCTTTTTTTTAGTAATCAAAATGATAGCCAATTAAACATGTAAATAATACACAGAGAAATATGTATCAAAACAGAAGAACGTGTGAAAGAAAGGAAGAGTTAAAACCTAACATCAGATATTTTTACATTGAAGCTATCAGTTATGAACTTATGATAAAATGATAAAACTACCCACAACTCTAGCAGTATCTGTTTTTTTAGGCTTATACAGTAAGGTTATAAAGATTTGTATTCAGTATTAGCAAGTTAATAAAAGTATTTCTAGCACGTCTGATCCAACTATATCAGGACGTAAAACCCAAATGAAACGAAGCCCACTTAGCAAAAGCCCATGGGCTATCTCAACGATATCCTTCTTACAAACATGTGCATAGTTACTGAAACGACGACGTCTAATAGCAATGTCATTTAGGGTACTCACGGTCACGGTGAATCTTTCTTCGTCTTTCAGCAGACACGATTTTGATTTTTGAGCATTTGTGAAAGGATCGTGAATCGAGTTAGTTTCTTGTCGGATCACTCCTTCTTCCACTTTCATCACTGCACAAATTCACAATCAATTCATCATCACTGCCTTCGAATTCGTTCAGTCGCCGCCGGTTAGATTCTGCTAGTCTCTTTTTTTTTTTTTTCTGGGTCTGCATCACATGCTTTCCATTTGGGTTTCTTTGTTTTAGCTTTTAAAATCGAATTCGTTGAGTCACTTTGCTTTAATCGATTTTATTTGTTTGTGGGTTTGTGAGCTGCTAATCATTTGTGCGTTTCTAATAGTTGGTCTATTCTAAAGTTATCTCTTTATTGGGTTTTCGTCGAGTTTATCGTAATTGAAAGTTAAAAGTCTTGAGCCTTTTTACAGAAGAATCCTGGGTTTGGAAGTTGTTGCTTAGATAATACTTTTGTGAGCTAACTTATATTGAATTTGATAGTTTGTGTTATCTTGGCTCAGCTTGTATTTTGTTTTAAAAGTTGGCTTATATTGCATCTTTGTTAATTGAGATACTTTGTCCGGAACAAGAGATGAATGATTCTCTTATTGGTTAGTAGATTTCATAGTTCAGTTTGTCTTAATTCACCTAATTTCATAGTTCATGATTCTCTTATTGGTTGGCTTCCTCGAATTTGCTCTCTGCTTTTTGGAAGAATTTTTGTTTCTTGGTGCTTTCAGTGGTTTGCATGGACTGAGTATTTATTAGGGTTTATAGATTGAATATGGTATAAGTAAATTTGAATGGAGATTCTTTTGAACAAACTTGAAACACTTTACCAATTAAACCCATTCAACATTACGATTTTCGAAATCTAGTTCAAAAAAAAAAACATTACGATTTTCTAATCGGCAACATGGCTTTATTTTTGGCACTTATGATAAATTTTTTTTAAAGCATCATAATACGATGATCATTTTATTGGCGTCCAAGAATACTATATTTATTAAACAGTTTCTAACATTGTTGTAACGTTTGGTCCAACTTTAAACAAATTGATTATATTAGGGTTTTCTTGACTTGTATATTTCAGACACGTATATTATTTGCATTCATTGTCAAATTGTTTTTGGATTTTTGATTTATTGTTAAGTATGATAGTTTCTAATTCAGAATTATTTGGTAATAAGTAAATTTGTCTATATATCTCATATACTATCATTTTAGGTCTTATCTTATATGTGATGTGAGATTTTTAACACAAGCCATCATCACTTTCTATCGTAGGAATTTTAACATATGCATTTGAGATGATGATTTTTCTGATTAATTTTGTACCAAATTCGGTTCCTTTCTGTTTTCGATTAAATATAAATAAAACCCTAAATTCTGATTTGTATCCCCTTGTCTTCTCTAATTGAAAACTTTCCACGGCTGCACTATCTTTCTCCACATCTCGTTTTCTTTTACACCTTCGTAAAGCTTCTCCCTTCATATATCTCCGATATTCTTTATCTCCATCGTCTTAATTGAGGTAGTTTCTTTGTTCAGTTTTTGTAACAAAATTTTCGGACCAAGTCGTGTATCGAGTTTTTTGGTGGTCCGTGTCGAGTCTATCGGATATGAGTCGTTGATAACTGAGTGTAGTCCAAATCTGAGATTAGAGCTTCTTACCGTAAAATTGTTTGTTGTTGGAAATTGGATTGATTTTTTTTTCGTACCTCTTCTTGCACTTAGATATATAATCTGGCTGTATCTTTCTTTCCTCTGGTTATGGTATCTTCAATCAATTTCACTTCTCAGCTTGCTTACTTTTGGTGTATCAGGTTCTTGTTGCTACACTTTAAGCTCTCCCGCTAAGAAAGATGACTTCTCGTTTTTTCAATCAGGTTTGTTTCCTTAGACCTTGTTTACTCATCAAAACATGTTTCATTATATAGTCTTTCAATTCTCCTGTTTGCTTTAATTTCTTAATGAACTTCTTGCTATGTTCGTTCATAGGGTGGAAGTGACAGTGAAGATGACAGTGTTTCTGAAGAAGAGATGGAGGAGGTTCAGAAGAAAGACATCAGTAACCGTTACCTTGATGCTGGTAGTGAAGATGATGATGATACGGATACCAAACGTGTCATTAAGCCAACAAAGGATAAGCGTTTTGAGGAGATGACCAGCACTGTGGAGCAGATGAAGAATGCCATAAAGATCAATGATTGGGTCAGCCTGCAAGAAAACTTTGATAAAGTCAACAAACAGCGTGAGAAAGTTATGAGGATTACAGAGGCTGTGAAGCCTCCCACCTTGTATATCAAAACCCTTGTCATGTTGGAGGATTTCTTGAACGAAGCTTTGGCAAATAAGGAAGCAAAGAAGAAGATGAGCACTAGCAACTCCAAGGCGTTGAACTCAATGAGGCAGAATTTGAAGAAGAACAACAAGCTGTACGAAGAAGATATCAATAAATATAGGGAGTCTCCAGAAGTTGAGGATGAGAATGAGCCAGAAGAAGAGGATGAGGATGATGAGGAAGAGGAGGACGAGTTTCAGGACGATGTTATCATAGAGAATGGGTCTGACGAGGAGGTGAAGGAACCTGCTGATCAAAGCTGGGAGACGATGCTAAACAAGAAAGATAAGCATATGGAGAAGATGCTTAATAAAGATCCTAAAGAGATCACTTGGGATTGGGTTAACAAGAAGTTCAAAGAAATTGTGGCTGCTCGTGGGAGGAAAGGAACTGCTCGATTTGAGCTAGTTGATCAGCTTACACACTTGACAAAGATTGCCAAGACTCCTGCGCAGAAGCTTGAAATCCTGTTTACCGTTATTTCAGCACAATTTGACGTGAATCCAGGTCTCAGCGGACACATGCCTATCAAAGTCTGGAAGATATGCGTGTTGAACATGCTCACCATACTGGACATTCTTGTCAAGTACAATAACATTGTTGTGGACGACACGATTGAACCTGATGAGAATGAAAGTTCAAAGCCAGCAGATTTTGATGGAACAATTCGTGTCTGGGGAAATTTGGTTGCTTTCATAGAGAGGATTGACACTGAGTTTTTCAAGAGTTTGCAGTGCATTGATCCTCACACCCGTGAGTATGTTGAGAGATTGAGGGATGAGCCCATGTTATTGGCCCTTGCTCAGAACATCCAGGACTACTTGGAGCGGATGGGTGATTATAAAGCTGCTGCAAAGGTAGCCTTAAGACGAGTTGAGTCGATATATTACAAGCACCAGGAAGTTTATGATGCTATGAGGAAATTGGCTGAGTCGGTTGAAGAAGATGAAGAAGCTGAGGAGGCCGAAGAGGAAAATGGACCTCCTTCTTCATTCATTGTTGTTCCAGAGGCTGTTCCCCGTAAGCCTATCTTCCCAGAGAGCGGCCGAGCAATGATGGATCTTCTTGTGTCCCTTATCTACAAAAATGGAGACGAGCGGACCAAAGCCCGTGCAATGCTATGTGATATCTATCACCATGCTTTAATGGACAACTTTGTGACTGCTAGAGACTTGTTGCTGATGAGTCATCTCCAAGACAACATTCAGCACATGGACATCTCAACACAGATTCTCTTTAACAGGACAATGGCACAGCTTGGTCTTTGTGCCTTCCGGGTTGGAATGATCACTGAGTCCCATAGCTGCCTCTCCGAGCTGTACTCTGGTCAAAGAGTGAGGGAGTTACTTGCCCAAGGTGTCTCGCAAAGTCGATATCATGAGAAGACACCAGAACAGGTAATACTTATTTTCTGTTTTTAATTTTTCAACACAATAGAATGTGAAAAATAATTTTTTTTATCGTATAGTTTGACTGAAACACGATTGCAAACACTATAATTCTGACAAATTAGATCGAGTATGATAAAACTATTTAAAAGACCTGAATGTATAGTATCTATTATATTCTGTTGCATTTGAGGGTTCTACATGTTTCCTTTCCATACAATCTGTTTTCTCTAACGTGGATGCTTATATTCATGTTGTTTCATTCAGTATATATATTTATATGTAAAACTCTTGATTTTAACAGGAAAGGATGGAGAGGAGAAGACAAATGCCGTACCATATGCACACAAACCTCGAGCTCCTGGAGGCTGTTCACCTCATCTGTGCTATGCTACTTGAAGTCCCAAACATGGCAGCAAACTCGCTGGAAGCCAGACGTAGAGTGATTAGCAAGAATTTCCGTCGCCTGCTTGAGATCAGTGAGAGGCAAGCGTTCACTGCACCACCTGAGAATGTACGTGACCACGTCATGGCAGCCACCAGAGCGCTGACCAAAGGGGATTTCCAAAAGGCGTTTGAAGTTTTGAACTCTCTTGATGTCTGGAGACAGCTCAAGAACCGGGATAGCATCCTCGATATGGTGAAAGATAGGATCAAAGAAGAGGCTCTAAGGACTTACCTATTAACATACTCGAGCTCCTATGAGTCTTTAAGTCTTGATCACCTGGCTAAGATGTTTGATGTCACTGAAGCACAGGTTCACAGCATTGTGAGCAAGATGATGATCAATGAGGAGCTTCATGCAAGCTGGGACCAGCCAACACAATGCATTGTCTTCCATGAAGTGCAACACAGCAGGTTACAATCATTGGCTTTTCAGTTAACCGAGAAACTCTCGATTTTGGCAGAAAGCAATGAAAGGGCAATGGAATCTAGAACGGGTGGAGGTGGTCTTGATCTGAGTTCAAGGAGAAGGGACAACAATCAGGACTATGCAGGAGCAGCATCAGGTGGTGGGAAATGGCAGGACAACATGAATTATGGACAAGGAAGACAAGGTAACAGATCTGGGTATGGAGGAAGATCATCTGGACAGAATGGTCAGTCTAGAGACTGGTCGGGCCAGAACCGAAGAGGAGGATATGCAGGGAGAGCTGGCTCAGGAAACAGAGGTGGTATGCAAATGGATGGCTCAAGCCGTATGGTGAGTCTTAACCGAGGTGTTCGCGCCTAAAGAGGATGAGGAGAAAACTGCAGGCAGTGTTGAATTTGAGCTCTTTTAAGACTTTTTGTTATGTTTTCTTGTTCGTTGTTTGAAACTTTGAATCTTTTTTTATCACGTTGCTTAGAGGCAGTGTAAACTTTTTAAGACCTTTTGTTTTGTTTTCTTTTCCGTCGTTTGAAACTTTGAATCTTTTAAGAAGTTTAAATTACATGAATTCTCTGCAAGTTCAAGCTACTGTTGAGTCGTGTTAAAGAGTTTTGTTTGCTAAAATTGTGGATTTTCTTGGTCTAGACTACTGTTTTGAACCTGTAACACTCTGGGTTGATAAGCCAACTAAGCATGTAAATAACAGTAAAAGCGTACACATAGAACCATGTATCACCACAGAAGAATGTGTGAAATAAACGAAGAGTTAAAAACTTACATCAGATTTTTGTACAGTGAAGCTATCAGTTATGATCAAGCTTATTCTTTTAAAGGCAAGAGTCACTTTCTTTTTCAGCTATCAACATTTTGACCCCATGCTTTTGCTTTGGTTCCATTTCAGACCATGTTAGACTTATCCTTCTTGTTGTCGAACCCAAACAGCGAGCAGTTCTGAAACGCATCAAGACTGGTCGCTATCAGACGGCTCAAACCCCCGAGGCTCTCACTGAGGATCAAATCCTCGCTATACTTTGAAGATCTAATGTCTAGGTCTAGTGGTCCTAGCGAGTCGGGCTGCAAAGACAAGTAAAACAAGTGTTTTAGAATATACTATGATTATATTTCCAGAAAATATGAGATTTCGAGATTTACCCAATATACATCCGCAAGCCCACAATGGATCTTCCCTGGAGAATCCATCGTATGAGGGTCTTTTGGACCCTCTTCCATTTGATCTCCACAAGGCCCTTCATCACCGGATAAAGCCTAAGAGGAAGTATTGAATCAGATAGTTTAGTTTTGTAAGCAGTTGTGGAAATGGAGTTTGAGACTGATATAGTTACCTCCACCAATTGAGAAGGCTCTGCATTTACTCCACCAACACATCCAGGAGAAGCAACATTGGCCAACTCATGAGAATCTGCGAGACGATTCTTTCGGAAAGAGAAAGCATCGCGTGTTTCTTCATCATCCCATAGAGAGGAAGAGCCAGTAGTCATCGGTAGCAGAGCACTTGGCTTGTTCTGGTGTCTTAGTATATGAGCAGCAATCGCAGCATCAAAAGAGTCAGAGGCAAATGGGACATCTCGAAGGAGGCAATGTGAACCCTCAGAGGCGGGTGGATCCACACAATCGCTATCTATGTCATTGGGCACTTCAGAAAGTAGATCACCTATACTTATGTTAGTAAGACTATCAGCCCATTCTCCAGCTGATAATGCATTACCGCTGCTTATATGCTCAAATGGAGTAATAGTCGCTGAAGCAGGTTCATAATTATCTCTACATTCTGCAGGACGATCATGGATTTCACCAGAGACAAATACAACAGATGCCGCTTGTTCAGCAGTTGTAGGCACAGATAAGGGTCCTGGTTCAGTGAGCATATTGACTTCGTTCACCTCATTCGCCTCATCCACATTCATGTCATCCTCGAGTGAGGGACAAGAAGCTGAAGTTGGAACTTGGGAAATCAAAGAACCTGATGCATCATGTACGAACCAGCCATACCTGCAAATAATATAAAAAAATTAATATTGGCTTATCCTCCTGTTTGATATATTGATGAAAAGAAACCTGCACAAGAGTAGGAGAATATGAGAGCAAACCTTAAGCGGAAAATTGAGGGACTTCCAACCATAGAATGCACTTCTGCTGCGCTTAGAAATGAGTCATGGGTCCACCTCTGATGACAAGTTACAGTTTCTTTCCTTGCATTGTAAGGGAACAAAATTAGCTCTCCAGTCGCACAACTTGAACTTCCCCATTTGCGATTGAGATGTTCCAGCACAGAAGATATCTTCTTGCGATTACTAAGAGTAAGTTCCAGATGCGGATTGTGCTGTTCCTGTTAATAGATCAAACACCGTTTCATGTCTCATAAAAATATTGCTCAAAACAGTATAATTCTTATCTGAAGCTTACCATTTCCAAGGATCTTCGAGTAGATTCATCAATTGGGAACAACTGAAGTTTCAACTTGGCAGAAAACTGCATATTGGCATCACTGAGAGGAACCTCACCAGAGGAGCAAAGAGAAAGAGGAGACTTTCCGGTTAAATATCTTGTGGGACCTAAGTCTGAGACAAAAAAGAATCTGATTTAGAATTTGCACATGTTATTCCTCAATAAACAAACATCTAAGAAACATGAAATATCACTCAATTATAGCAAGTAAACCTTTTTGACCATCCATATCTTTGTCGATTGATGTTCGTTCTAAATGCTCTGCAGCATCAGCAACCAACGAGACTCCATCTATAGCAGCCTTTTCCCATTTTCTACAACCTGCTGAAGATGGAAGAACTGCTTCGAGTCAAGTAAGAACCCGGAACTACATATCAAGTTTTTCAAATAGCAACTTAAAATCTAACATAAACATGGAAGATTAAAAGCACATAATGTCCAAAACTGTATGAACACTGAAAGCACACGCACAATATGAGGCCAAAGAGAACTGCCTATCTGACAAACCTGCATAAAAACTAGCAGAGAAAGTACCTTGTTTTCGTCGTTGCCTTCCACCTCTCCCAAAGGCTGTATCTTCTTTTTCATCACCAAGGCTAACACCTAAGCTTTCACCATGTTTGGTAGATGATCTTCCAGGCCCTAGCTTTTTAACGTTCTGGCTGTCGCAAAGAATAAGTTTGAATGGACGGTTATCCAATCCTCTTTCCCTGCTATGACTTGAGATGTTTCCAAGGGAAGCGGAAGAGAAATTTTCTCCCTGGCAAGCCCGTTTTCTTGTGGTTTTTCTGCGGTCTTTCAGCAATTGGTGTTCCTTCACGCAAAAGTGTGTGTTAGAAAATAGTTTAAAAACCAGTCCTTGTCAAATACAAGATGGTTTTGACTTAAAACGAAATTCTCATTTGCCAACTAACCAAGGCTTCTAGGAATAGCTTGAATCTCCGGGGTTTGAGGTGAAGTTTTGAAGCTTTGCAGCTATACTTTTCCAGTAAAGACCACCTGCAAGACACAAGAAAAATTATGTTTACATAAGACAGAAGAGCTGATGGATATTTAAGATCATGATATGTGAAATCATGTCATCCAGGAGAAGGGAAAAAAGAACGTGATGTCCGAGATCTATAGGTCAGTTGCTACTATCTGATCATGTAGCTGGCAGATATTCTCAGTGCACACGATAAAATCAAAAAAAACTTTTCCAAACGTTCTTTTGTCACTAACCAGGAAATGCATTCCCATACTACAGAAGTTTTTTTGAGGCGACTAAAACCCTTAAATGAATGTGATATTTCCTACATAATACTCGTAGCTTCATAAAACCTGTTATCTAGACAAACTTCACAGAGAGTAATGTTCATCAATTGCTTACGATAATGTACTTCCACAATCTACAATGGCAGCACAAAGCATAACAGAAAAGAAATGTATCTGTAAACTGTAAAGTACCATCGTAGCATTGCAGCATTTGTGTCCTTTGGATTTTTGGCATCAAGACTCAGTTCCGGGCCCAAGAGTTTGTTCATACGCCTCACCAGGCGATAATAGTAATGCCTAACCTGCAGATGACAACAAGGTTTCCACACCCATGAGAACTTAAAAGCAAACACCAGCAAGTGCAAGTGAAGAGAAACAAAACCCCAAGTTCTATCAACCAACCTGGTCCTTGTTTTTGCTTTGGACACGAGAAGTAATCTTCTCAAAATTCTGCAAAATCAACACAAAGATAATGTCACTCACACTGTCACACATGACCCAAAAAAACAGAGAAACAAGAGGCTAAACCCAATTCAACTTCAACAGCTGATACCTTTCCAACTTGACGAAGCGCAGTGAAGAAACTTTCCTCTTCTTGATGCGTCCAAGCAGCCCATTGCCTCGTCGGCTTCTTAGCTGCACTCCGAATGATACACAACATAGCCAAAACATGACTCAGCTAAAAAGATAAACGTACAAACAAAACCTCTGAATCAAAGCAACATACCAGGAAACTGAGCAACACTGATAGAAGCAGAAGAGGCTATATTCGGATTGCTGTTCTGGTTTGATATTCGGCCCTCATCTACAGGACCTTCGGTGTTCAACAACACCTCCTTCTCGGCTTGCATTGCACAATGATGCGCTATCGGTTTAAGCAAACATGCTTAAGAGATTCCCTCAGGAAAGAAAATGAAAAAAAAAAAGTTGCAGCTCTTCCTTTTTGCTTTCAAATTCCTATAAATCAGAGCAATCATAACCATGAAATTAAAATCCCCAAAAAATGCGAATGCATAATCATGGCGATCATCAACCAAGAAATTGAGCAACGTAATTCAACTCCATAGAAAGAAGATATTTCATAATTTTTACATTCACGACACGAAGTGAAATTAAAAAAAAAACCTAATTTCGAAGCTGCAATGAAGGACAAACAAATCAACCGTCAATAAAACCCTAAATCTAATTTCACCAGATCAAAACGAAACGCCCAATTTTGACCCAATTCGATACCCTAATTAGCTTAATAGACATTATATGCATTTGAATCTCGTAAGCGAACATGAAATTAAAAAAAATAAAAATTAAGAAGTAGGGTTACTAAATACATACTCAAACAATTTCGAGCTTTTAACAGAAAATCAAAAGAGAAACATGTTTGACCCCCAAAAAAAAACACGAAAAAGAAGATAAATTTTACCTGAGGAAGATGCAGAGCCTGGGATTGAAGAACAGCAGTCGAAAATTTAGGGAAAATCTAACGAAATTGAAGCCGAATATATTTTTCCGACGAACACCTACGGTTGAACAAGAGAGAGAGATTTTTTTTTTTTTCCTTGTTTTACAATCGCATAAAAATTAAAGGAAAAATAAAATGAATGTAATTAATTAATTACTTGTTATCTAAGGTGTAAAAAATATCCAATATATTTTACTGGTTGGTTTGGTTTTGTACAAATTTTTTTAATAATACTAAATCAGAATTATATTCTTGAAATTAAGTGAGTTTATTTTTACTTTTGGAAAGATTCAATGACATTTTTAGGAACAAAGGGAAATATATATATATATATTTAAAATCCTTATAATTGATTTAATCAAATAAAGTTCACAAGGCCAGTTGCCTTCGTCACGCTAAGTATTATTTAAACAAACAGATTATGAAAACTCGGAAATTAACATAATGGAGACATCTTTTTCAGCAATTTAATGGAAATGAAAAGAAAAGGATTTTCTACTATTTTGCCTCTTTATAAAAAGCCAAAAAGAAAAAGAAATTGTTATGAATCGTGTAATGCACGTGGCTCGGGTTGGCATCTCGCAAGTCGCATGTCCACGAAAAAGAAAGTGTTACAAATTCAATCCACATAATAAAAATGTAGGCTTTTTTTTTTTTTTTTGCCTGAAATTGTCTCTCAGGCCCTATAAAGGAAACAAGTCTGGTCCAATATATATAATAAATGCATGGGCTTATTTTTATCAGTCTAGTGATAAATAATAGAAGATCATTTTCTTAATTTGTTTGATTTATGATCAAAAATTGTCTGGATCGTGTTTTTGGTTGCTCATGAAAATTAATCTCCATTAGTTTCAACAAGTCAACAGGTCAAAACAGTATTGGCATATCCAGACCGAAACGGTACCGTTTTGGAAGTCTGAATAGCGAACCTCCGTTTGGTTACGTGGTACTCAAGGGAGGTTTCTCTTCCTCGTCATATTTATTTAGTTTCCGATAAAGTTTCGGTTTCTCCGGTGAGAGAATTAGGTTTTTGAATCTCGAGGTAAATGTTTATTTACCCATTTCGAAGTTTTTCTCTACCGAATTACTAGTTCCAAGTATCGGGATTTGAAGTTGGTTCAAAAGAACCAAATAGAGCATTTTATGGATTTGGGTACGGGAGATATTTAAGCTGAATTTTTGTAGGAATGCAAACAAAATTCGGCAATAATCTGTTTTTGTGTAACTCTACTGTTTATCTCTCAAATTTTGTTGGTTAGGATTCGAGAACTAAAGCGTGTTAATTGGTTTTGGGGAAAAAAGTTATACGTTTTCTTTGTTAATTGTTGTTATTTCTTAAATAGCCTCCCTTCCACAGCATTTGTTCCATCTTAAGCATGTTTACTAGATTTTGCATAAAACCATTTGCATTTGGTCTATATCGCAAGCAGAAAAGTAGTTACAGTTTGATTGATTCTATAGATGGAAAATGCTACATTAAGTGGAAATGAACAATGATTTCTGAGAATGTATTATTGATTATACAAAAGAACAATATATGAATCATTAAACGGTCTTTTACACATTTTCTTCTGTTAAAAAGTCATTTCTTAAATAAGCCACAGCATTTGTTCCATCTTGAGCATGCATGTTTACTAGATTTTGATCACCAGCAGAAAAGTAGTTACGTTCCAGCTAGTTTGATTGATTATATACTTGGAAAATGCTACATGAAGTGGGAATGAACAAAATGATTCCAATGGATTCGCTCAATATTTTGGTTTTGATTATCGTAATATCCAATATTTGCTACAATATATATCTATAGGTTTCATTTCAATGTCTCAGAGCTTCCTTCTCAGGACAAGAACAAATGTGATGGGTCTTATGTCTTCCTTAGCCAACTCTTCCTCGACCATTCTACCATATGTATCAAACAGCTTGTCGAGAATCTCTTCCCCGAAGTGCTGAGCAAGCATTGATTCTTGAACCGCTCTTACCGTCTTTGCAACCGCCTTACCGTAACAGATACCATCCTCGTCGCCTTTCTCCTTGTCCACTTCTAACATCTCTAACATCTCTAACTCGAAAGACCCTTCTTTCTTCACTTCACCTTCTATCTCAGCAGCACTCGGGGCGTAAAACCGCATCTCGTATGAATCGAGCTTCTCTTCCTCGGTTTCTCCCTAGAGGTAAAAATAGAAACAACAACATAGAGTTTCTAAATCAAGATCCATCTTTGTGAAATCAACAGATGTATGTATATACACAATATATACCTGCGCTACAAGATCCGCTATGGATCTAGCGAGAAGTTCCCAGAAGAAAGAGTTTCCTCTATCAACATGATCAGGGCCTTCTCTTCCGAGTATTATGAGCACCATTCTCCCTGCAGCAACCAGCTCTTTTGATCTATGCCGGAGGAAAATGGAGAAATCTTCCTTGAATTGACTGTAGTAAGCTTTGGAAACAGCTTCAGGGCTCGAGGAGCAGATATTAACACAACCTTTGTTTATGGACTTGCCTTCATCGTCATATATATCCGTAGGAACCTGCAAAGACAAAAGAAACAACTCGGTATGTGTATACATACATAAACCTCAAGGTATCTATCTCTCATTCACCTTGGAAAGCCAGTGTAAGCTGTAAGAGGAATAAATAAAGTGGATGGTTTTTTCAGGGAAGAGCCTTCCATAGAATGATCCAGGGCATGCTGCAATGAAAACTGAAGGGCAACCCCCATTGTTTGTATCTCTCCTGATCTCTATGTGAAAGTCAGGCAAGGACTTGAATATGGAGTTGAAGTCATTTCCGGGGAGATCGTTAAGGAAGAAGCTGAATTCCGGCAAGGGATGGGTTGGGATCTCCCGGTGGTGAGCAGATTCGACGGCTTTGACCATGTCTCTAACGGTGGAGAGAGTGTTTGGCCCTGACGAACATCCCAGGTCAGCTATTCCTAAGCTCTTATATCTTGTCTCTTTATAGAGTTGTAGCAGTGTCTCTACCGTTATGTGTTTTGCCTCATCAGATGCTTTCTTCTGCAAAGATTAAAACAATTAATACACATAATTTGAGAGAGTTAAAGATTATATGAAATTAGTGAAGATAAAGTCAAAATCTCAAAAAACCTGGAGGCAAGAGTTTCTAGCATAGCTAGTTCTCCCAACTGCTCCTGTCATGTGAAACTCTCTTTCTAAATCCTTCTTATCCATCACAATGAGAAAAAAGGGCTAAATTCTCACTAATTTCCTGGGTTAGGGTTTGTTCTTTTGGTGTTAGGATTTGCTTTTCTTAAAGGAGTAGTCAAGCCTGTCACTTCAATTTTCCATTACCCTTCTTTTCTTTCTTTTTATGCTGTTTTGCATTTTGGATTTCCCATAAACTCTTTATTATTCTTATTACTTTGTTTTACTATTTGTGGGATTCTTTCATCATAGTTCATGATTCAACAAATAGAAACTTAGATGAGAAATTTTTCTTTGGGTGGGTGAATTGATGAATTCAGTTTAGAAGGAGGAATGGTAGGTATAGTCCAAAGTGACCAAAAATAGGAAAGAAAAAAAAAAGATAAAAAGGATAATATAAAGAACAAAAAATAGAAAATTATTATAACTACATCATGATGGCTTCATGTTATGTTTGTACTTTCTTTACTCTGTTCTTGCTATCAGTGCTAGGCTCTGTTGCTATCAGTGCTGAATTATGTTGCCATTTACTTAAGGACTTGTCAATGGACCTAAACTAAGTGTTTTCTTAGACTCTCGCTAGAATATATTGGGTATTCACATCATGGTCTCTCAAATTCTGAATTATATATACTGTATTTTGCTCCCAAAAAAAAGAAAAAATATTGTTGAACAAACTAGGAAATATAACTATATAGTGTAATGTAAATGTTACAAAACATTATAGAAAAGTAGGGAAAACTTTGGGACAGGATATGATTAAGGAGGAAGAAGATAGATTGACTTTTAAAGGCAGAAAGCCAAACAAGAATAGGAGATGATGATAGGTGTTGTGTGTGACCACCATCTTCCATCTCTCTCTCTCTCTTCCTTACCACACACACTCTCTCTCTCTCTTCCTTTTTAGTATTCTTTTTTTCTCTTTCTCTTCTCTCTTCATTACCTTTAAAACTTTACTGGTGGTGGAATGCTTGTTGAGTCATGAGTGTAGTGTATTATGCTTTGTTGAGAGAGAGAGAGAGAGAGAGAGAGAGAGAGAGAGAGAGAGAGAGAGAGAGGTGATAGTTTTTGGTACGATATGGGTTTGTGTTTAGAGGGGCACGCACGCGTGTCACTAGGGATTCATGCAAATCTGTAACGTATCGATCTTTTTCGTGGTTGGACTTTTTTATAAATGTGGTTTCTTCTTTTTCTTCAACCTTGCTTTGGGTTCTTGTTTTCGTTTCTTTTTCTTTTTGGATGAAATGTTAATCTCTTTGTTTACTTTCCTGTTAGATGTGTAGAGATTTCTTGATTGATCATATTCGTTTGCATTTTGCAGATTTTAAACTTAGTCACTATACCAAGGTTGGCTGATTCTCTAAAATCCAACTTTGGTATGACTTGTTTTGGACAAAAAAGTAGACCATAATGTTTTGGAATTTGGTAAAGAAGTCCCATCCATCGTTTTGTTCGCACTTCAAATATTTCCATCGAAAGTCTAACTAATATTCCCTTCTAAGTTTGTTTATTGGTTCCCCATCACTCTTTGCTAGTATGAATAATGTATATACTTTTTTTTTTAATAAACTCCAGCTTAGAAAAGACATACAAGTTAGAAAAAAGAAGATAGATCGAATATATGAGTGGTTCTATATATATGATAGAGCGAGAATATGGACCAAGTCATGATTTTCCACGAGAAGCAAAGAAAACATGTGAATCAAAAACACTGTCTGCATAATCTTATGAGGGATACGTGACACACTAAGTGACTTAATATACCAAAAATATAGTAATCAACATTTTAATAGGAAATGACATTAGTTAGCTTTATCGACATTTTAAGCTTCAAAGAGTTAGGAGCCTAACCGGATAAATTATTTGAACCTCCTTGAGTTCGATCGCGCAAGAATGAATTTAGAATGTTTTGAGAGGAGTTCGCTCTATTTTTTTGTTTTTTTTTTCAATTAGTCTAGGTCAAAAATAATCAATTATCGGATAAGGTAGTGATACTGATTAGCTAATGTCTACGATTAAGCTAATGTCTAAAAAAACGGCTTAAATATAGCTCTCCCTGATCTCTCCGTTCAGTTTGGTTCTTTCGGATAATATGGGTCATGCCTAGTTCTAAGCTCCGATTGGTAACATGTATTTTTGAAGTTGAGTTATAGTTAATGTTGTAATTCGATGTAACTTGCAGTAAAATTATGTGATATAAACAGTAGATTTATGTGGTAAGTTTGCTTTAGAAATTTGAGTTAGCATTTTTGTTAAAATAGATGACTGGTAACTTTTCTGTTGTATAAGTTGCAGTATATGTTATTTAAAACAAAATAAGTTTAAAACTATTAATAATGATAATATTTATTAGAAGATTTAATAATAAAATAGATTAATACTAACTTAAAACACATCAAATTAAAAAATATTGATGGTAATAAAAAAAACTAAAGTGCATTTATATAATATAATTATGTGTAAATAATTTTTTTTCTTAAAAAATTATCAAATAAAAGCATCAATTAAGATTTTATAGGAATGTCTTTGTTTTAATAACTGAAATTTAAAACAATTATAAAAAACTTTGACCAATGATGTTAAACAAATATTTGATTAATAAGTAAACTGTATTTTTCAACAGAAAAATTTCTGGAAAATAGAGTTATTGATTATATTTTGTTAACAAAAAATTAACAAATATTAAGATAATTATTTAAAATAGAGAAAACAAATATTAACTCAATCTCCAATAAATTAAAACTATTTAAAATGTTTTTTTATTGAAAATGAATCTCATTTGTTGCGTGGTTGATGGTGATCATATCAAACCCATCGATTCTCATTAAAATACCTATCAAAAATGTTTTATTAATAAATTAAAAATCTCTAATGCAAAATAAATATCTAACTCAACCTCTAATTCATCACAATTTCCATGATTTAAGAAGTTGAGTTGAGTTATCAATTTTACAAAGACATAACTCAAAATTTTAATGCAAACATAACACATTGTAACTCAATCTCTAATGCAAAACATGATTGGTACCATGTTTAAGTTATGCTCATAACTCAAACTAAATCAAAGATGATCAAAAGCCATAAGCTGTTGAAATATTGGGCCTATATAAAACCCATTATCTCTTTATGGAAACCTCTGGGCCCATAAATTTGCTGGCAACATGGAGGAGAGATGATCCGCCCGCGAGGCACCCAGCTCGTCTTCTTCATTTCCAATTTTTCAAATTTCCTTCTAATAATAAATCTCTGTAATTGATTTTTTTTTTAATTTTTCCTCTGCCCACTCAAACTTGCATCTGCGAATTCGAAAACACTCCTCGTGTGTTTGACACTTTTGTGGACACGATATCTTCTGCTCCTTCGATTTCCCCCCCAAATCAATTGGGATCAGGTTACATTCCTTGATTTGTGATCGGATCTATTGTAATCATATATAGTTTCCTAATCTGATTTCTTCTTCTCGATCCCTGCAATGTCTACCTTTTCCCCCGAAATACCGATTTCGCACGAGGGTTTTCAACTTTTCTCGTTGTTCAGTGATCTGATAACAGATCTTTGCTGATATTGGCTCCCTTTTTGTTGTAAAATTGTATTCGAATTGCCATTTTTGTTGTCTGCTGATCTGAATTGTGGGAACTGTTGTATACTGATTTAAAGATTGGGCGTTGTATACAGAGCTTTTTTTAGCAATGGATACGAATCTCGTGGAAATGTTTAATGCCGCTTTAAATTGGGTGAAAATGATTCTGGATGCTCCTTCAGGTAGAGTTTTTTTGTTCGGCGTCCCAATCCAAGGTTGATTTTAGTGAAAACTTTGCCTTTCAAGTTTTGGGTGCTATGGAGGAGATTGATTACTAAAGATTTAAACTTTTTCTTCCCCAGGGCACATCTTTGTGGAAGTAGTGTTGGGTTTTGTAATTTTCTTCCTCCTCTCTCAAAAGCCCCAAACGACCATTAACCGAGCAGGTTCTTTCTCCATCCGATTATGTTGTCGTTTTGATTTTAGTATACCCTCTTGAGATCCATAGGATTTGCTTCTTGTAACATCTCTGACTAGCTTTTGGAAACGACCCATTGTGTGGTTTTATTTGATTGTGCGTAGTTCTTAACTGTGTTGAGTTTTCGAATCTTTTTGTACTCAGGGAATAGGCGAGTTATGTGATGAATGGGTTCCTGGACCTCTTATACCGCCGATTGCAGAAGACATGAAAAGCATTAGCCACGAGTTCTTGAAAGGTGTGGTGGGAAACTTCTCTGTGTTCTGTCTCATCGCCTTTTAGTCGTTATGCTTAAAGATTCTATGGCACTGTTGGTAAGAATTCGAGAAGGAAACCATTTGTTTTGAAGGACTCCTTTTTTTCCTCTATTAGCTTGCTTCAAAAGGATTTCTTACTGTTTGACACTTATGTTGGGTACTCCTGATACAATCCTCTATTCTTATGGACTTTCCACGATGTTCAGCACAATTCCCTGTTTCTGTAAAATACACAATTTCTTAAAGCATCTTTCAACTTATTGGATTACGTTTGTAGAAATCCCGGGAACGAATTGAACTTCTTTGTCGATACGTCTCATGT
The DNA here is from genome assembly GCA_020283515.1 of Alliaria petiolata. Taxonomy (NCBI): domain Eukaryota; kingdom Viridiplantae; phylum Streptophyta; class Magnoliopsida; order Brassicales; family Brassicaceae; genus Alliaria; species Alliaria petiolata. The sequence goes on from JAHZTW010000001.1 coordinate 302,564,536, forward strand.
TTAAGCTGACACGGGCAGCTAATGTTGACTGGGAGGAAACAACAGAGGAGAGCAAAAGGAGATAGGGAGGATCATGAAGCCAAGAAGTTGCCAAAACACCTGGAACGAGAAAGGTAGCATCTAGGCATAAGAGGGGCATGAGGACAGGCTTGCTGAAAAGGCTCCTGAAGAGCCAAAGAATGAGATGTTGAGCTGCAGTTTGAGATAGGCAATAATTTGCATGATCATGGTGGGATAAGTGAAACACAGAAATCTGCTTAGACCGGAAGAAAACAAGCCCTTAACTGAAAAACACATACAAAATCAACAATCGGATAGAATAGCACATTGGTGAAGCAGCTGAAAAGAACCAGGATTGTGTGTTTGATTTGGGAACAAAATGCGAGAAAGCTCAGGGAGGCTCTTGGTCTATCAGATAATGAAAGCACGCTAGAGGTTTCCCTGGAATTGTAAGGAAATGGTAAAAATTTGGGAACGCGTGGCGAAACGGACGAGCCAAAAAGAGGAAGAAACCGACAGGAGAGAAAGAGAAGCTTTTGAGAAGGCAGAAAATGAGAAAAAAAAAAGAGGATTACAACAATGTTCCTTGGAGGTCTACTTCTTATTCGCTTGTTGTAGATGGAAATGTCGACCCATCGTACCATGACTTTCAGAATGACCCGTTTGGAATCCTACGGCCTTATACGAAGTTGGCTCATCAATCGCCTATAGTGAGTGCATACTCTGCATTTGCAAAACTCCCACACACAAAAAAAAAGAAGAAGATCTTTCTAAGTTATTGTATCTTTTTGATCTTTTTTTGGAGTCCTAGTTAATTTGTGACTTGCCATTCTAATCTCGTCCAATAGTTTTCAATAATTTGTATTGTGTAGACGTAGATCTTGTTTTTGTCTCACGGTTCAACTTATGGTACCCATGCAACCAATGTTATTATATACGCACGTAGTTTCTATGTACTGTAAATAGTTCAAAGGAAAAAAAGAAGAAGATTAACATGCAGTTCATTTTGGTTAAAGTTGACTTATCGTTTTGTTAAAAACCGAGCCCAACGATGGAGAAAGTCAGAGGACGGAGTTACGATGCGATGAATCCAAGTGACTTTGGCTTTTCAGGCTCAATTTCAATTTGTTACACCAAGCGTAGAGATTTGACCCCAAAATATTTGCATGATACATGTGGAGAGATATATTTTTCTTATTACTTCTGTACAATGGTTTTACCGGTGGGTTTCTTTCTATTATATAGAACTTTGTCTTAAGCCAATTATAATTTCTACCCCAACAATTTGTTATTACACTTTTGAATACTTTATCAAAAAATAGTCTTTTTAACATGATAAATGAATACCGAAAATGAAGAAGAAAGAATGTATTCTCATTTTCGTTATTCAAGTCATAAACCCAATACATTTTAAGACATAAACAACTTATATTGTATATAAAACTCTAAAGTAGTATAAATAAATAATAAATATATTTGGATGTTATTCAAGTATCTCGCTGCATCGTAGTTTTTAAACCATTTTGTCTCTCAATCACTTAGTTTCGTTTTTTATTATTATTGGATTAAAATGAATTTTTAGATAATGTTTGAAAGCAAATATTAGTCATGCCGCCCTTAATACAAGATTTATGGACTCAAAGGCCATCAATTTTTTATTCTTCTTTAATTGTATTTTACAAGACCATGTGTTTTTTTTTTTGTAAGAATATGCAAGTAGATTATTTTTATAACGAGAATATGCAAGTATAGTTGTAAAAGAAATGTTGGAGCCGAGTAAAACCGGTTCTAAACTAAAACAATATACTTTGTTTACTTTCAAAACGTCAGGGTCGGCCCAACCATGATGATTGATGGAGATGCATCATCTCTCACGTAGACGTATAAGTCAAACCGAGAGATTCCAAATCCGAACCCTTTTCAGATTCCGGACATAAACCTAATTTTGGCGCGGACACCATTCAACATTAACTGTCCCATGCTTTACATATCATACGTGTTAGTACGTATACATAATGTCTAGTATTATTGTAGATTTTTTGTAAGCACTTGAATAATTGTATATAGAACCAATAAAAGAAAATACAAACCTATAACCTTTATCTTTTGTTGACATCTGTATAACAGACAAGCATTATTCATTTTTACCTTTTTTTGTCAACCGACATTTTCTGGCAAAAAAGTGTAAACTGACTGACTTATAAAAAAACATAGCCTATGAAAAGTAACTATCTAAAATATTTGGTCATAATTCATTATTTTTGAACCATTATAATCACTTGAAATATACTTATTACATAATTACCTTTTTAGTTACCATTTCATTAGCTATGTTATGTTTGCTTTATTTCTTCTATACTAATCACACTTGTTCCATTTACTTACATTCATTAATGTTTCACACATGTCTTCCATTTTTTTTACTAGTGAGAATTATAGAATCGTGGTGAGTATACTTTATCTACGTGGCAATATCGTAATGCAATCAACAATAAAATAGATAGATATATAGATATCCACTAATTTGCAACCACAAAATAGATATCCACTAATTATTTGAATATATTTAATTGCTGAGTTTCTTGTATTTTCTGCTGCCAGATCCATTTCCATGAAGGAGACATGGGTGGCCTTTGATTGGATTTTGCAACCTATCACCTAATTCATATCATCACTATTATTATTATTTGTCAATATATGTTCATAGTGAGCAATGACATAACATCTTAGGTGGATTCCCATTTTGATTAAATAGATTAATTGGTCATTCAAATGCATGATATTACGTACTTATATATATATATATGTATACCCATTTCTCTAATATTATTTAGATTCAGAAAATTCCAAATACATTTCTAGGTAAAGAAAAACCTTTTAGAAAATTGAGGCTATAAACAAAGTTTTATTATCCAAACAACCATGGAAAGACGTTTTATAATCCAAGAGGACGAAGATACATACACTTGAATGATTGGTGGCCGCTGGCCAGCGTTTTGCAGACTTAACTCGCAAAACTTTGGATTGGTCTTTAAAATTTAAATATGACGATTTCATTTGTACTATTTAGTTTAGTATGGACAAAACAATTCGTGCATGGTCTAAGAAAGCTTTATAATTGATTTAACTATACAATCTACAATTTTCCCAACAAGAGAATTGACACGATACTATTATATCTAGTCTGAAATAGGATTTGTAATCTTATATTCTGTTGAACCAAAAAAAAAATATATATCTTATATTCTCCTCGTAACAAACGATAAAAAATATATTAAGACGTTTGGTTTGTTTCATTTTCTGTAGCCCCAAATAATAAAACTTCTTTACTTTATTTGTATTGTCACTTTCTTATTATATCTCCCACTAGCTTACATCGTTACGTGAGACCAAATATTTGGGTCATATGAAAACAAAGAAAAAAAAGCTGACGGGAGCATGGGAAATCAAATACTTTTTATTTTATTTTCTCTATTGCGACAAGAAGTGATCAATTTGGCAACACGTACATGTACACATGCAATTATTTGCCTATAGAGGAGAGCTCAACGCTATCCACAACGTATGTTATTAATCTTTATGCTTAAATATATTTATAAACATATTGTAATTCGATATGTTTGTTTCCAAAGATAAAAGTTTGTAATAATTGGATTATAGGGTATAGAGGATAGATATTATATCTCCATTATTCCATAAATAAACCTCAAAATAGGGTGTGCGCCTGTGCGGGTTTAATTTTTTCTCAGCATCCAATGATTGATGTATTGCATGATTTTGATTTTTGAGAGATAGAATAAAGTATCGTTTACATAAAATACTCTTACAAAATTTCAAAGTTAATTGTGTGTATATATAGAAAAAAAAAAAAAAAAAAAAAAAATAAAAAGAAAAAATAGAAAGTGACGGAATCATTATCAACATGACTTCGTTTAGTCGGTTTGTCTTTGTGCAACACTCTAGAAATACTATACGTAAAGATTAAGTCACTATTTTTTTTCCTGTCAAGATTAAGTCACCATTAATCATGCTAAATCATGTAGCTAGGTATATAAATAATGTCCATATATAACAATAATGCACTCATACACGTAGAGAATGCAAACAAATGCTATATGTTAAAAACGCTTGCGTAATTGTGCAATTAACAAATTCATTACCGCATATATGTATTTGTTATACACATATAATGACAGCACACGAAGATGGCATGCAATCTGCTTAAATCTAATTAATGAGGATATTAATATAAGTATTCCGTTTATAAGCTAATTCAATAATAGAGAATTTTGATACAAATCAGTACGAAACAAGAGGGGTGGAATTATTTTTTTGAAATGATATTCCTATGATCTTCGATAATTTTTAAGCGGTATATCAATACATATATATAGATGATCAGATTTAACTGTCAATTAAAAAAGAAATTAGACATGCTGAAATCTTAAATAAATAATAAGAGAAGATAGAAATACAGAATGCGCTGGAATAATCAAGCAAAGAAAATATACATGGAATGAAACGTTTGATGCAAAGTCCATGTGTGCAAGGTTTTACTTGTTAGGGTTAGCGAAATATCAAAAGACAAAAAAAGAAAGAGCTTTTGATTTTTTGGAGGGTCTATATTTACTCTATTTTCGAGAAAAGTTCATGTGAAGCTTAGTGTGTTAACCTACAGTTTTGTCATGTTAGATCAGGAGTTGTTTAGTGACAAATAAAAGTGTGTTTTGGTGGCGCTAATCCAATTCGTTGTATGTAAAACAATAACCTAAGCGATTTATAGTAAAGAAAAATTTAGATTAAGTGAGCTAGGTCTTGGTATATGGTGATTCGTGTGTGTGTGTTCAACAACATGTTAAAATCTTGCATAAGGAGATGGAACCACTACGAGAACTGCTTACAGTCTAGAAATACTGGTACTCACGACCAGTTTTTTATATTAAGTGAGCTATAAGTTGTGGATGAGATGCGTTTCTCCAATTATTGGCTAAAACTCTTTTTCTTGATCGATGCATATCCCTAATACACTCAACAATGTAGGTCAAATAATGATATAATGAAATCTTTTTTTTTGGGGTCAAATTGATATAATGAAATCTATTAATGGATTTCTGAAGTAAAATTATTCGAATTCCATCAGTTCAATTCGATCTTACATTTTTTGTTCTTTTAGATAGTTAGTCTATACGCATTAAAAGGAAAATAAAACTTAGATGCCATTTTCGCTCACTGTATGATTTTTCATAATTTAATTTTCCTTATGAGTTCACGTACATCAACATATACCATTTTCTAGATGTTAATTTATTTTCGGTTAGCTAATATATGTGTGTGTATGTTAGTATGTATATGTATTATCATACTTTTATATATTACAGGCTTTTTTTAGTTTTTTGAACTTTCATGCTTTTTTTTAGTTATTAACTGAACTGAACTAAGAACCAGAGCGTTCAAAATTTGGGGGCCTAAATCAAAAAAAAAAAAAAATTTAAGGAGTTTTAAATTTTTTTAAAATTTTGGGAATTTCTTGTCAATACTAAAATAAAACTGGGGTTTTTTTTAATACTGATAATTTTCAAAAATTTGGGAGCTGTACGCCAATGTTTTATTGGGCTTCTCTCAGGGACGTTCCGCTCTCAGAACTATATAATTTTGAAATTAATTAATGGATTATGGAAGGAAAGACTAATGATTCATCCAATGCCATAAAGATAAACTTCACTTATTAATTAAAGGGTAACAATAATCACCATGGAGATAATAATATCATAGTTGATCGAGAAAATTGGCTTTAATGAGCTTTCCACCAAAAAAATCATTAACTGTTGTTCATCTTTTCATGATTTCGTACCAATATAATCATTTGAATAATCTTTCTACAATAATCTTTCTACATAGACCAATCAACCAAAATGATTTCCTAAAGGAAAAAAAAAAAGAAAGAAAGAAAAGAAACCATCGTCATTCATAAAAAAAAACCCGTCATGAAACGTCAAGAACAATGATAGCCTAGAGAAAAAAAAAGAAGAACAATGATAGTTGCCAAAATTATCCGTCTCGAAAGATAATTATTTTCCTTTTCATTATTGTACACTATTTTTATTTACTTGTTTACTTGTTTGCTGACATTACAATTAAAGTAAGTAAAGCGAATAATTATTTAAAATTAAGAACTAACTAACAAAGGAACGGTGTTACACGTAAGAACCCGCTGGCTCCATAGTCCATCCATATCAACTTCAAAATTTTTATCTAAAGTCACCACCATTTGTGAATGTTCCACATTTTAGGTTTCGACCCTTAAAGTTTCGTATATTTACAATTAAACCCCATAGTTACATAACGGAGCAACCATTGGGGTTCTCGTCGCTGAACATTCCAGGAGGCGCGTTCATGTTTGGCTGCGAGTACGGCATGTAACTCTCACTCGCGTAATTGTATCCTGAACCTGGATAGCTCTGACCTCCTATCGGATAACTCTGACCTTCGATCGAATAACTCTGGCCGTACACGTGTCCTTCTTGCCAATACATTGGAGCCGTCGGATATGAGTACCCATGATAATCCATCTTATTCACCATCGCTACCGGCGCACCTCCTCCTCCGCCGCCACCTTCCTTCTTATCGCCGTCTCCGGCATCTTTCTTCTTCTCTCCACCGTCTCCGGCATCTTTCTTCTTCTCTCCGCCGTCACCAGCTTCTTTCTTCTTCTCTCCACCGTCTCCGGCCTCATTTTTCTTTTCTCCGCCGTCTCCGGCCTCTTTCTTTTTCTTTCCGGCTTCACTACCTTCCTTCTTTGTTTCGATAACTCCGGCGGCCGGACGTTCTTTCTTTGCGGCGGGAGGAGCGGCTTCTGCATTCTTTTTCTCGGCGGCTCCGTCGTCTTTTTTGGCTGGAAGAAGAGGCTCGACGGTTCGTTTGAGCTTTTTAGTGAGGAGAGGCACAAGTTCTTTGACGTCCATCGTTCCTTTCACCATCACCACGTCTTTGGCTCCGTCAATAGCCACAGTTTCGACCCCTGTTCAATTAATATTAATTTTGATTAATTAGCATAATTATATTGCTTTTTAGTTTTAATTTTAGCAACTTCGTTGGTTTATTATCTAGGCCCTTTACCTTTGATTTTCAGAATTATTTTCTTGATTTTCTGAATACATCCCTCGCAATGTAGTCTGATCTTTAAAGCCACCGAGCTCTGAACAAAAAACAATTTAAATCCAAATCAGTTATTCATACTACTTTGTTTAGACAATTAAATCTGGTTGTACTTTTTTAGCTGCCTACTTTTTTTTTTTAAGTAGCTATTATTGTAAGCCATCAAAAACTACTAAACTAGCGTAGAATTGCAAAAGCATAGTTGTCTCTTGTCCTTATTCAATTAAATATATACCTCTTTGGGAGCGGCCGGAGGAGGAGGAGGAGGAGTAGGAGCCGCCGCCTTATCTACACCGTCGGATTTCTTCTCTCCAACGGCGGCGGCGGCGGTAGATGTGTCTACCTTCGGCGGTGGGTTTGCGAGGACCACCTTTCTCTTCATTCTTTCCTCCAACTTTTCCTGGAGTTTCACCGGATCGATCTTTCCGACCACCATGAGCTTGTTCCCACCCATATCCGCCGTCACATCTTTCACTCCGTCGAAGTACTTCACCATTCGTTTGATTTTCTTGGCGCAGCCTCCACAGTGCATATCCACTTTGTAAACAAAGGCAGAGGAGGCCGTTGCAGCCGGGGCTGCCGTGGAATCTCCTCCGCCGCTCTTCGGCTTGCCGTCGGTCGTCTCAGCAGAGACTACGGTGGCTGCCTTCTTCTCTTGTTCAACTTTAGCACCTTCTTGTTTCTACATACACATAATTATTAGAGAGATATACATCAAGAAAAGTTTGGATAATAAAATTTCAAAATCAAAGGAAAAAATAGAATTTTCACTGACCTCTCCCATTCTCGGTTGAAGATAAGGATATTATTTTTTTAATATCGTAATTGAAGGATGAAGAAATGTTTGAACAAGAGGAAGTGGAGGCAAGTGCTTGTATTTATAGAGAAGAGAGGAGTCGGTTTATGCGTGGAGATTATTGGTATTATATTATCTGGTACTGAATTTTACTGAATATTATATGGTTTGATGTTACATGATGATTCATGTGACGCATATGATAATATAATGTGTGTATTTGTTTTGGGGGGGGCGCTGAGGTCAGCGAGAGTGGGCGTTTGACGCCCGTTTGACACAAGTGATGGTACGAAGGCACCATGTTTCTGACGAACATTAGTTTTTGTTTTTTAGGTTTCAAGAAACATTAATTAAACATGTATCATTATTATTGGTCATTGCTTCTGAAAACAAAAAGGGTATCATTTTCTCAGCTTTGACTACTTCATGACTAGAGTCTAGGTTAGCTGAATCTTAATCAGTTTAAGGTAAAATAAAATGGGATATATACATTACAGAAGCTATATTTTTATTTGGTTGATAATTAAATATATTCAACAATTAACAAAAACGTTAATCAAAAGCATAAGCATATAAGACCATCTTCGATGAAGACACTCATCTCGAGTGTCTTAAAATTTATAATAATAAAAAAAATAATTTTTTTTTAAATGATTTTAAAAAAAAACAAAAAATGTGACGAATCCCATTCCGTAAAAAAAATACTCCCTCTGTTTCATAAAGAGTGTCACTTTGAAGATTTTCACACATATTAAGAAAACCATAAAAAGTTCTAATTTACCCCTTATTAATACTCTAAATAAATTTATTTCTCTTGTTAATACAATAAATGAATAGGGTTAAAACTGGATTTTTATTCAAATTTCTGCATTGAAAATATAAAACGACACTCTTTGTGAAACGAAAATAAAATCCTAAAATGACACTCTTTGTGAAACGGAGGGAGTATTAAATAAAACACTCAAATTTTAAATAAAACATCCAAATATTGCTTTTTCATTATTTTATTATTATTATTATTTTTATGACTTAAAATACCCAAAGATGTTCATTGGGGTTGCTCTAATAGCAATAGGGTAAGTGGATCGATACAATATTCACCATGTCAAATGAAGGAGCAATTAACGGCTGATGCGAAAATAACTGAAAGATACGAAACCAGATGATTCGATAACATAGCACGAAAAATAAGAGAACAGTTTAGTTCAAATTTTATATCACTGGATACATTAGATCGTTATAATTTATTTCACCAGATGTAAATATGTAATACACAAATGATACATTAGATCGTTACGATTCATACACGAATGTAGCCATCTGTATTTGCTTTCTCTTTCCATCATACGCATACCTATAGAACATGATGTGAAATGATGTGTTACATCGACGAAATAAATTTAAAAAAAATGTTTAAGACAACAAATAAAAGTAAATTTTGAACTAGTAACTCTTTTTTTCAAAAGAAATATGAACTTTCAATTAGGTATGCGACAATAATTCTCAAACTCTTGCTATGAAATTAGATATGTGGAACTTTAATTTTTAATATTATACGAGTTTGTCTTTGGCTGATATAAAAAAAAAATCGTTTAACAAGGTTAACGTTTACCACCTGCAGTTTTATAAACTAAAAACCTTTAAACAAAATTTCATCAAACCATCAACTAAAACTCGAATATGTTGAATTACAAAAGTTATGTGCCATGATATTGCCTTCAACTATGATCTCTAGAGACTTGTTGATTGAACCAAACTTTTCGAGGACATCATTTCAAAAAATTATACTTTTGAAATATAATATGTATAAAGATGAATTATTTTCTTCTGATAAATGGTAGTCGATAAAGTTATTTATCCATTCTGCAAAATGCATAGTCTTGTCTTATTCTAAGTGAAGCTATTGGAACCTCCTCGTCTCTTCTATTTTTCTGTTTTCTATTATTAGAAATTGTAAACACCAATATATTAAAATTATTATGTATTTTAGACTTTTATCAAACGATCCAAAATATTGGATCTTCAAAATAATATTTACAGTTGGTTTTAGAAAAAAACATATTAATATATACATAATCGGAGTAGACTTTTGGTCTGAAACCCATATTAATTTTCAAAATTTGTAGAATTAGATATTTTTACCACTTACATCTACAATAACTAATACAAAATCCCGAATGATGGTCGTAAATAGACATCTACAATAACTATCTTTGAATTATCGTTTGAAATTTATGCTACTGTGTTTTCCAAAATATTTCGTGGTACTTAAAAATGTTAAACCTATTTAACTCACATCAAAACAGATCTAAACTTTAAAATACAAAAACAAAGAATCGCACATGGTTTGTAATTTGTCAAGTAGTTTGACCTATTTGGTACTAGTACATAGAAGAATTCTAGATGTGTGTGTAACGTGCATGTATATTTTTAATAAGGCATCTATTAATATTAATATCTATTTATATGCACATTTCAAAGAAACTTGTATATTTTTAGAGTATTAAGAATGTATTGGTTTCACCTAACAAATGCGTATACGCTACTTTACTCAACTCGTACAGCACTAATAGCTTATATAACTAATGTTTTAATTAATTTTTAAATATTTTTTAAAACAAAATAAATTTCGTCCTTTGCAGAGAAATTATTGATTTTAAGTAACTATAATTTTTATTTCAGCTACATGGAAGCAGCGAGAACTGCCTAACTAAAAAAAAAACACATGGGCTGCGTAATAGAGACAGAGCCCAGACGAACTGCCAATAATAGGCAATTACTTACTGACTTTTGTTTTTCTTTATAAAAACTAACTTATTGAGTTCGGTGAGTTAAAATTGTTCCTTCTTTTTCAAAATTTTCAACTGACTAAACAGTAAAAATAAATAAAATAAGAAAAGGTAAAAAATGTGAACTGTCTAAAAAGAGTTGCGTAATTGCGTTACGTTCTTTTTCACCCAAAAAATAAAAAAATTGCGTTACGTTCTTCATTTTTTTACATTATCTTTTAAACCGGTCCATTTTGTCAACATCATGTTTTGTTTGAATTTTTTTTTCTTATGATCCTATACATGACGTAATAACTGAGGTGGACACATATCATTTTCACATGAGAAATAGAGTTTGATTGAGAACTTTCTTTTCTATTATCTACAATTTCTTAGTTAAAGAAAACGATCAAAATGACCACAAACATCAGCGTAAGTTTTTGTTTGTCTTTTGAAATTATTCGATGTTAGTGTTTTTATGTTTCCAGTGGCTTTCTGAATCTCATCAATAGATTCAATATATATTATATACTAATGTTTGTCCAACAATGTCGACTTAGTGGTTTTGTTCGCCAATTCAATAAACTCTCTCAACAGTGATTTTCTCAAACAAAACAAATTCGAAATCACTTGGTTGGCAATGAAACTCTTAATTTTGTGTACAGTCACAGAATGGAGATTCACGTTCGTCCATATATATAGTAAGTTGGGCTAGAGTCCAAAAGTAAAATATCGGTGATAAATTGATAACTGAGAAGATGTGAAAAAGAGGGGGCATAGAAACTAGTAATTAACTGTAAATTTGCTTGCACAAAAAGTAATAGTACAGGAAGTAAGCTATATCCAGTTACGTGTAGTTTCATATTTTTCTTCCTTTTATCAATCTTAAAATAAAGTGAAACACCCGCACTGAGAATCCAAATCCTAAGCCTAGCATTAGGAGCCTAATTTGTCATGGTGATCAATTCATAACAATCCATCTGAAATATTTGGCTGACGTTCTGATACTCCAAAATATTATCTCTATCAAATTAATACATTCAATTCTACGTAAAAACGAGACATGCCATATTAGGGCATGTTCTTACCAAAGATCTTATAAATAAAATAATAAAAAATAGAAAAATGAGAAATAGAATAAGAAACGGCCCTTAAACAAGAAACACAAGAGACGGTTCTTAAACCATTTCAGTACACTTGTCAATTTGTAAGTGGTTTAATTTTACTTTTAATATTAAAAATTAATTAATTATTTTATTTACACTTAAATAATAATATTTAATAGTGTAGATATCCTTTTTAAGAATCTAAGCGATGTACATGGTCTTAGGATTGGACACGAAGCGAATATGCTGAATTAAAATGATATATATGATTTGTTATGCTCCGTTCAGATTTTTTTTTTATAATTCATAATATCCGCTAAAATTTGAATATTCGACCAAATATCTGATCTATTTCGTAATAATTATAAAAATTCAAAATTTAAACATAAAATTAGTACTCCCTTCGTTTCAAAATAAGTGTTATTTTGACACTTTTTTCTTGTTACAAAAAGTGTTATTTTCGGATTTCAATACAATTTTTAATAAAACATTTCTTTTTAACTTCAACTTAAATTGATCAGATATTAATTTGTTTGAGTATTATTGAAATAGCAAAATGTAATTATCTAAACAGTTGGAGGATATAAAAGAACTTTTTCTTAATATGTGTGAAAGTGTCAAAATGACACTTATTTTAAAACGAGGAAGAACTATTTTCTATTAAAAAAATATATTCATCTTAATTTGTAAAAATAAAATATTTTAATAGTTAGTTTGATGAATAAAAATTATATATATATATATATATATATATATATATATATATATATATAGTGGAACGGGTACCCAACTTTTAAAATTTTAATATTTGTTTTGCTTATAAAGCTACAATTATTTAGATTTCTCACATTTGAAAAAAAAAAACAAATAACAAATTGAATTGAATCTAACGAATATTTTGTCTAGTCTCTTTAGTCTTATATACATATATACACTGCTGATATTTGGCACCCATAAGATTACGCTGCCGTAATTTCAGATAATATGACTCTTCTTTTCTGACCTCAAATGTAATGCGGCCAGGTTAAAAACTTATGGGCCTATTCCGCCTATGTAAGCCTTTATTTTAAGATGGGCCTCGCGCCAGTCTCAAGGTTTTCATTCAAACCGCCAAATTAGGTTGATTACTAATACTGAAAGTGAGATTTCTTTAGGGTTTTCCTCCTCCGCATCGTCGTCGTCTCCAACTCCTCCTCCTCCTCCTCCTCGTGTGGCTTCTTTTCTAAATCGTAAGTTTTCTTTTTGATGCTTTAAATTCGTTTAGATTCTTACAACTAGCCATTAATTTCGAATATTGATGACTCAATTCCACTGCTTGTGCAAATTCACACAACAGCTAGGAGTATAAAATGGGTAGATGCCCGACTAGAAAGGTGAAGAAGAGGCGTCTGTCTCACAAAACAGCTCGCCGGGACAAATTCGAAGTTAAAGATATCCTTTTGCAATGTTTCTACTGCTTTTCCAAGTTTTGTTTTTTTTTTTTGTTGGATTTTTTTATAGATTTGGTGAAATATAATGGATGATTTCAATTGGGGATTTTTGTTTCTCCCTTGACGGAGAATTTTGCCTTCCACGCGACGATTTGGTGTACACTGAGTTGCGGAAACTAGAGGCGGAGGTGAAGCCTTTGCAGCTTGACGAGGATTTGTCTGGAATGGGCCAATTCTACTGCTTGCACTGCGAGTAAGATTAGATATTGTTTCTAATCTTGTGTTTGAACATCTATATAATGTTTCTGGTTTTGTTCCAGATTGATCAATTGTTTGTTTTAATCAGCAATGTGTGTTTCTCTCTGATTCAGTTTGTGTCCGTTGTCTAATAACTTTCATATGTTTCAGTCGGTACTTCTCCAATGCGTCCTTGCGTGATGACCATTTCAGGACAAAAAAACACAAGCAACGGTAAGCAGATTCTTCCTCTTCTTGCTTACCTTTGTTTTGCTGGAACGTACTGAATTCTCCTTAGTATTAATTGTAGTTATCGAAACGGATATTAGGGTTATTGAGTACGTTGAAATTCTAACTGTACTGCTTGCGATGTTCAAGCTAAAAAAAAAGTCTTAGCAGTTGCTGTTTCGATATCTTTCATTGATTATATTGTTGCTCTACGCATGTCTACCAGGTTAATTGCGCCTAATGAGTGATGTTGGTTATATTGTTTTTTTTGCCTGCATTGATTAGAGACTGATAATTTTGTTTTCACCTTTTGGATTTTGTGTGATTGCAGTGTGAAGACTGGAAAGGTGAAGAAGAGGCGTTTGTCTCACATAACAGCTCGCGGGGACAAATTCGAAGTCAAAGATATCCTTTTGCAATGTTCTACTGCTTTTCCAAGTTTTGTTTTTATGTTGTTGGATTTTTTAGATTTGGTGAAATATAATGGATCATTGCAATTGGGGATTTTTGTTTCTCTTGACGGAGAATTTTGCCTTCCACGCGACGATTTGGTGTACACCGAGTTGCGGAAACCAGAGGCGGAGGTGAAGCCTTTGCAGCTTGACGAGGATTTGCCTGGAATGGGCCAATTCTACTGCTTGCACTGCGAGTAAGATTACATGTTGTTTCTAATCTTGTGTTTGAACATCTACACAATGGTTCTGGTTTTGTTCCAGATCGATCAATTGTTTGTTTTAATCAGCAATGTGTGATTCTCTCTGATTCAGTGTGTGTCCCTCTTGTCTAATAACTCCCATATGTTTCAGTCGGTACTTCTCCAATGCGTCCGTGCGTGATGACCATTTCAATACAAAAAAACACAAGAAACGGTAAGCTGATTCTTCCTCTCCTTGCTTACCTTTGTTTTGCTGGAACTACTGAATTCTCCTTAGTTATCGAAACGGGTATCGCGGTAATTGAGTACATTGACAATCTATCTGTACTGCTTGTGATGTTCAAGTTATATAAAAATAAAAGTCTTAGCAATTGCTGTTTTGATACCTTTCATTGATTATATTGTTGCTCTAGGCATGTCTAGAAGGTTAGTTGCGCTTAATGAGTAATGTTGGTTATATTGTTTTTTGCCTGCATTGATTAGACTTTTGATAATTTTGTTTTCTACGTTTTGGATTTTGTGTGATTGCAGTGTGAAGATAATGAATGGACCGGCGCCACACTCACAACTCGATGCAGATTTAGCCGGTGGAATGGGAATGCCGGACAATGGTCCACAGCTGATGGCTGTTTGAGTTTTTGCAGTTTTTTTTGTTCTTTGGGATTTTTATTGTAAAATACCCCTTTTATGTTAATGTTTTTGAAAACTAGCTATTTTTCATATAGCGTATGACATTTATATACCCATATTTCGCTTCTAACTTACGTCTTTGGTATTCTAAATTAAGAAGCACATACCAGACCAGTAGGTCAAAGTATACAAACAAGCGTAAACCAAACCAAGTCATTTTGATTACTCATGCTTCTGCTACAACCATTCTCCGTACTGGGTCATGCATAGAGATATACCATATTACATTTCCATTCTTGTTATCGCCTCCTGATCATAAACCTAGAATATATGTGTAACTCTTAACCTTAATCTGGAAAATCTAGAAACCTCTTCTTTACTTTTCATCTTACCTACTAATGACATTGCATCTGCTCTCTTACCCTCAAATAATACAAACTCATTTAAGATGGTTCATTTTGAGCAAGTATATCGGCCCTTCTGCCTTTCTTGAAATCCTCAATGATTGAACGACATGTGATGCTTTCTTCTCCTCCACTATAATTTTCCAAGTTTGTTCATAAACAAATTTATTGCATTCAACAACTAAAACGAACTACAGTCGTCATCATCATCATGGCGTGTGCCCCATATACGTATATGTATGTATGGTCGCACGCGTGTGCTGCAGAAAGAAACGAAATCAAGAATTGTTGTTCATAAAAGTCATATAAACACAAAATAAATGTTGTCTTTTCTTTTCTTTTTGTTTTGTTTTGCTTTGCTTTGGGTCTCTCATCATCTCATCTAATGTCCTTTTTGGACCCATCTTCTTTTTCTCATTTTCTGTTTTCTCATCTTCATAATTTGGTTCCCCACGTATGTCCGTGCGTCTATATATTTAAGCATCCCTTTTTGACTATGGTGTCATAAATTCTAATAATTATTTATGACTTTATGTATGTATGTTTTACATTGCTAATCATGATCTAATAAAAAAAAAAACCATGATTTACACACAAGGGGATTTTTACCTCATTTTAAAATAGTGTTCAAGACCCACAACATTCAAAACCATATTAACCAATACAATTAAAACCCTTAAAAGGTTACATTTCATCATTAATCATAATATATATTTTGGGATCTCATGATTCCCAAAGTTAGGCTTATCCGAAAATTTAAAACAAACCAAACGAATATATAAATACTAACGAGTGCAATATGACCTCACTATCTTCTTTTTAAATATTATCTTTTTTTCGTTAGAGCTATGCAATGTCGAGTTATCATCACCTCCACTTCACTTGAAAGGCTCATAGATTGACAAGGCATAAATATGGATATTACAGAGGTGGAAAATTAGATTAATCATAATAATACACAATAATAATACTATACCATCAAATCTGAAACGTAGTTCCAAAAATAAGTAACCCCAAAATTACAACAGAAAAAAATGAGTTCGTAGAGTTTTTGTTTTGTTCAGAACATCTTCTGGTGTCTGTTTTTTTTTTTTATGACTCTGTTCTTTCTTCTTCTATATGAATATGACCAAAGTAGTAAGTACTAAGCATCATCTTCCTTAACCCTAGAACTCGAACCCGACGTCATACCAATCACCTGAGTATGCGTAAATCTCTGCAACTGTATCATCCGAGCGTAGATTCCATCAGGATAGTTCTTGAGAAGATGCGAATGCGATCCTTGTTCCGCGACTTTCCCGTCATCGATCACCGCGATCACGTGCGCGTTCCTGATTGTGGAAAGCCTATGAGCCACCACGATCGAAGTTCTACCAGAGCAAGCCTGGTCCAAAGCTTCTTGGACCGACCTCTCGGACTCTGCATCAAGAGCGCTAGTGGCCTCGTCGAGCAGCATGATCTCTGCTTTCCTCACGAGGGCACGTGCGATCGCGATCCTCTGTTTCTGTCCTCCCGAGAGCTGAACGCCTCTCTCACCTACATACGTCTTGTAGCCTTCGGGCAATGCGGATATGAATTTGTGGGCGCTGGCTAGAGTCGCGGCTTGTATGATCTCTGCTTCCGTCGCGCATTCGTGTCCGTATGCGATGTTTTCGTAAATTGTGGTTCCGAACAAGCACGGCTCTTGAGGGACTATGGCGATGTGTTTCCTTATGGTTTTCAGATTGTACTTCCTTATGTCTTTCCCGTCGATCATGACTCGGCCTGAGGACGGTTCGTAGAATCTCTCGATGAGGGAGATAACCGAGCTATTCCCGCACCCGCTTGGACCAACAAGAGCTAGAGTCTTGCCAGCTCTAGCACGGAGGCTAAGGTCCCGGAAAACCTGGATGTCAGGTCTTGAGGGGTAAGAGAAATCAATGTGTTTGAGCTCCACTTCGCCGCGCAACCGGTCTGGGACCGGAGTGGTATCAGGATCATCGGGTTCAATCTCGGTTTTCCGGTCAAGAAGCTCGAAAACAGACCGCATAGCCTGACCACCTTTGATGAAATCAGGAGCCAGTGTGAGCGTCTCTGCTGCACCGTTGGCTGAGACCATCAGAACCATGAAAACTCTTATGGTTTTGGAGAAGTCAGAGATTCCGTGTTTCACAAGCCACGACGCGTACCATAGCCCAAGAGCGTAAGATGCGTAAAGACAGAACTGAGCTACACCATAGCCACTTCCCGCGATCTGACCTTTCCAGAAGCAACGTTTCAATGGTGGCTCGAGGTTTGCGGTGTAGAGACGAACAATCTTTGCCTCCGAATTGAACGCCGCGACTGTCCTGACATTAGCTATGGCTTCACCAGCGAGCTGCGTTCCCTTGGCATGCGCCGCTTCCAGGTCTCCCGAGAATCCAGTCATGAACATTTTCTGTTCAAGAGACAAAAACAGAGTTTCAGAGATCTAAGAACAAGAATAAGAATGTGTGCATTTGCTTTGCAAGAACACAAACCTGTAAGACAGTTGCGGCAACAACTACAGGGAAGACGGCAACGAGGACGAGTGCGAGTCTCCATTGCAGAACAAACCCAGCAGTGCAAGCAACAAGCATCAATGCTGTGTTCTGCACAATGACCGAGATTCTATCTCCAATGGCGGAACTCACGTTATTGGCATCAAGAGCTAATCTCGCCGAGATTCTCGCGCTCTCGTTCTCCTCTTGATCAAACCAAGCCATCTCGTTCTTGAGTACGGCGGTAAGCATCTTCTCACGGACTCTCTTGGTCAAATTCTCTCCCACGATGTCCCAGAAAGAATGCTGGAGCGTGTTGAAGATAAGTGCCGCGGAAGAGAGACCGATCAAGAGATAACA
Organism: Alliaria petiolata; assembly: GCA_020283515.1. NCBI lineage: Eukaryota > Viridiplantae > Streptophyta > Magnoliopsida > Brassicales > Brassicaceae > Alliaria > Alliaria petiolata. The sequence continues at coordinate 302,582,803 of JAHZTW010000001.1, forward strand.
GTATTTATCAATCTGTTTGATCATGTACTCGTGGTTCGGGTTGTAGTAGATGCTTAGCACCGCGCTGAGGACATAAGCAAAGAAGGCGCTGAGAGAGCCACAAATGACAGAGCCAACAGAACCAAACAGAGCGTATTTCCACTCAGGAGAGTTCATTTTCGCTAGCCGCCAGAAAGAATTGGCTTGATCCTTGAAAGCAAGCTTCTCGTGTCGATAGTTAGGATACGAAGAAGCTTCAATGGAGAGGCTGAAATCAGAAGTTGAGAAATCCGAGAGCCTCCGTGAATACGGTGATCTTCCATACGATGAATTCCGGGCTATTATCGGTGAGCTAACCGAGTTTCTAGCACTCGACGGTCTGCAACAAATCGAGCAACATTGTTAAAGAATAGAAAGCATCATCATCAAAGCCAAGCCTAAAATGAGTCAGAATATACCTCGCGCTACTCTTTCTCGCATTGTTCATGGCGGTTTCGTGAGCGGCTTCTTGCATTCTGATAAGCTTAGAGTAGATTCCGTTTTCTCCCTTGGCGAAAAGCTCGTCGTGCGTTCCAATCTCAGAGACACTTCCTTGCTGAAGCACAGCAACAAGGTCGGCTTTGCGAATGGTAGAGAGACGGTGAGCGATGATGAGAGTCGTCCTTCCGATCATGAAACGGTCCAAGGCTTCTTGCACAAGCTTCTCCGATTCAGAATCCAACGCACTCGTCGCCTCATCCAAGAGAAGTATCGCCGGATTCTTCAGCATCGCTCTTGCGATCGCTATTCTTTGCTTTTGACCACCTGAAAGCTGCAATCCTCTCTCCCCTACCTGACATTATTCCACATTACCAAATGAATATAAAACAAACATATAAGGTCGAGAAATATCTATTACCGCGGTAACAAAAATCCATTTGAATAATGGTAGGTTCTCAAGTTAAAGAGTAGCAAGTAGAAAAAATTAAAGGCACATGAACATCCAAAATATTTCAACATCAACACACATGACTGAAACTACTTGTCTGGGTCACATGCGTTGTTGACCAAAACCCCATGTTACTCTGTTATAAATGCTTTCCCATGACCATACCTCTTCACTCTTTTGACTCTTTCAAACTAATGAAATTCAAGAAACCAAAGAACACAGATTCGAAACCGTTTAAACCGGCATTTGTATGAGTGATGTTTAAACTACCAGACCTGTGTGTCAAAGCCATCGGGTAGTTTTATGATAAAGGAATGAGCGTTCGCGACTCGAGCCGCCTCTTCTATCTCGACTTGATCTGCGTCGGGACGGCCTAAGAGTATATTCTCTTTGATAGAAGTGGCAAATAGTGCAGGTTCTTGGCTCACTAGCCCTATCTGTTGCCTTAACCATTTCAGTTTCAGCGTCTTCAGGTCGTGCCCATCTAGTAAAACTTGTCCTGCAGAGAAGATAAAAAAACATGTTAGTAAAACGAACAATGCTTGAAGCAGAACCGCTAGAGAAGAAAAAAAAAAGAAGTAAACAGAGTGTGTTGGGGATTTTGTTTTAACCTGAGGTCGGGTCGTAAAACCTCTCGATAAGCGAAACGACCGTGCTTTTGCCTGAACCGCTGCTCCCGACCAAAGCTATGGTCTTCCCGGCGGGAACAGAGAGGCAGAAATTGTTAAGGATCTTAACATCTGGCCTTGACGGATACGAAAAGTCAACGTTTTTAAGCTCGACTAGACCCGTGACCGAGTCTAGCTCCACACCGGACTCGCTGTTACGCTCTATCGTGGGTTTGTGATCAATGATTCTAAAGATCTTCGCGGCAGCGACCTTAGCTTTCGCAAATGCAGCCATGCTCGGTGCCGATTGTCCCAGTGCCCTTTTTAACAACAACAATCAAAGACTCATAATCCATCAACAGACGCATCTCGATCAAACGATGAGAGTGATGAACAGAGAAGAGTGCTTACAAGCCACCGATCATGACGGCGAACATTGTGGCGATTGCGAGACCACCGTTGGTCAAATGGTGGCGAACGAGATAGCCACCGTACCAGAGCAAGAGAGCGTAGCAACAGAAGACGACGAAGTAAGTAGCACCAAGTCCCATTCCTTTGGCTAAACCTGTTTTGTAACCAAGTTTCTGAGCAATCTTCAAAGCTGATGAGTAAGCTTGTGAAGCTCTTGATTCTCCTACGAACGCCATCACTACCCTGATTTGTACTACTGTCTGCCATTTTTTATAAGATTCAAATCAGACAACAACACCCAGATGATTTGATCAACCAAAAACAAAAAAATAAGGTTTTTTTGTTTCTTGGGATTTGTGAACTCTACCTGTTCGACGATATTACCAGCTTGTGAAAGAGACTCTTGACTCTTGTTAGAGAGCTTAGAGAGAGTGGTTGTGTGGATTCCTCCGATCACGGCTATCAACGGAACCACCGCGAGGGTCACTAAAGCCAGCTGCCACACCGCCGTGAAACCCACGATGAATCCAGAAACAAAAGTCGCCATGTAATGGATGAAATTTCCCAACTGAGATTGAAGATCAGATCAGATGAGGAAGAACAGAGAAAACAAAAACAAAAAAATTGAAGTTTCTTGAATTGACCAGTGCTTTTGTTTACCTTCTCGCTAATGGCGTCTTGGACCATAACTGCGTCGGTGTTAATGGCGAAGACAACATCGGAAGTTCGAACCTCTGTGTCGAAGAACTGAATGTCTTGGTTTAAAGCTGCTTCTAAATACTTTATCCTCATCTTCGTCGTTTGTCTCTCTCCAGTCCACATCCAACACGAAATCTCTGCAACCAAAAATTTTAAAAAAAAAACCCGAATTAAAATCGAATCTCTCTCACGGATCAAGAAACATAAAGCTCAGGTTTTTTCTTCTCTTTCACCTGCCCAAGAGGAAGCCCAGATTGCAGCACCAACCACCAAAAAGTAAAGCGCATACTGTAAAAAAAAGCAAGTTTTCAATTAGTGTTTCAGAGATTGAAGATGGGAAATTGAACAAACACAGGGAAGATTAAAATTGGTACCTTGAGAACTTCTTGCATCATCTTGTCGACGTTATTGGCATTAGAACCAAAGGAATTAACGAGATCGGCGAAGAATCTGAGAAACAGAGGCAAAGAGCAGCCATGGACGAAAGCACCAACAGAGCCAATTCCCATCAGCACGTAATCCAACCCATCCGCGAATCTGAATAGCTCTTTGAAAGCAACCCCACGAATCTCTGCTTTCTTAGGCTCCTCCGCTATTGCCGGAGGAGGAGGTGAAGGAGGAGGAGGAGCACCACCGCCATTTTCCATTTCCGGCGGATGTTCCCGGAGCTCTGTTTCTGGGTTTCTCGAGTTACTACTATTGTTATTGTTGCTATTATCGGAGGAAGCTTCAGGGAGAAGCTCAAGGCCTTGCATTTCGGACCAACGCCATTGCTCCACTGACTTTATTTCTGCTTCTTCCTGATCAGATTCTTGGGACATTTGTGTAGATGTTTTCTTATTTGCCTTTATAGAGAACCTCAAAAACCACAACAGCTCTGAAAAAGAAGAGAAAAAAGGAAAAACAAAAAAACAATATTCTTTTAATTTTGTTATAATTTTTTTTTTAAATTAAAACCTCATAGCTTCTTCTTCACAACACTTATTTTTATAATCTCATCTTCGTTTTTCTTTCGCTCTATTTGATCCCACTTCCGTTTTTTCACTAATTGATTTCCTTAATTATTAACATTTTTTACCGTTTATTTTTTTAAAAAAGATTTATACATAATACCATCCGATTGGCCAGTCAATTTGTGTATTTACTCTCTTTTTACCGTTTGATTATTTTTTTATAAAATAAATATATATACAATACTATCTGATTGGTGAGTCAAAATGTGTATTTATTCTCTTTTATACCAATTTTGTAAAGGAAATATATAGATTACCAAAAATTGTATTCTCGTGTAGTGATTTTCAGCCCACGCTTGATGTTTTTTATTTCCTTTTCCACATTTGTTTCCATGTTCTTGGATCCGTTTGCTTAGTGGGTTTTTATTTTTTTTTAACAAAAAACAATTAATTTAACTTTAATAAATTGTTTTTTTTTTTAATTTCGGTTTCTTGTTGCGTAGAAAACAGAGAAAGTGACAGATGATGGAAGAGAGAGAGAGTGAGATTTGATGGAATCCGACATATAACACTGTTCTGAAATTGAGATAAGTTTTTTGACTCTCAACAGCTTCTGCTCTTCATTGGTCTCAAACATCTCTCTATATATATATTTGTTAAAATTTGTAAGCAAAAAGTAAGAAATAATTTTTACACAGATCAGTCGTCAAAAACTATTTTAAAATATTTTATTATCAAATACATAAAGGAAATAAATATTCAATTCATTTTTATCGACCAAATTTGGTAGGTACAATTATTATCGATTATGATTGTTGTTTAGATCTTGAAAATGTGCACAGTAGTAGTCATAATCCACATCACCGACTGTAGAAAATTACAAGATGAAAACCATTTGCTTATAGGATTTTGTTTTATTAATAATAGTAGCATATAAAAGATGTGATTAATTAGGACTGTGAATGTCAGTCCTAAATATTTTTTTTTTACATTCAAAATGTTAAACAGTCAACTTTGACGAACATGTGAATGGTGTACACAAAATTCACAACACCCACAATCTTTTTCCTATTTAATTTATTTTCTAATAGATCAGATTGATAACCTAAAACGCTATGAAATTTTTAGCGGTAAACTTGATCTTTTAACGATAACTTGTAGTGATAAAGTGGTTATAAAATAGTTGAAAACTGTAAAAAAGAGCTCTAAGTCAAAACAGTACAAAAAAACTGAATGTAATACTGTTGGTAACACTTTCTGTACTGTTTTTGTGATTGGTAACTATTAAAACAATATAACTTATACCGCAGTTTTACGGTAAAACTTTTGCTTACCAATAAAAGCCAATGTTTATTGTTCAACATGTATGATAAGTTTAAACTTATGTAATAATGCATCGTCGATATTATTGCACACTAGTAATCTCGATATATTATGGTCCATTTTATTATGTGATCTTAAAAGTTAAAACTATTATTTAAAAGTTTTAGGATGCAACTATTTTTTGCAATTAGAAGAGAAATGCTGCAATGAATACATTAAATGTTATAGCTACAGTTGCAACTAATCATACCAAAGTTCTATAAAAAAGATTTTTTAGATGAACTCTTTTGTGTTGTTTCAAGCCGGTCCTTTCTTTGGAATTATAAGCAAATTTTTGTGGTTGAGTTTTGTTGTACATTGAATTATGATGGGTACACATTATTTTTACTGATAATACTAATTTTTTTGTTTTTTTTTTCGGTATATCACATTCCAAGGTGTATAAGCAAGCGAGATCTTCCCAAATACCCAAGTGAAAAAAGACCGGGAGTGTGTAAGAAAATATATATGTTCACACATTAGTCCACTTTCCTTTAATTACGGCCTTCGCTTTTTTTTTTTTTAATATAGTTCGTTCTAATTGTTAAATCACAGTATTTTGTTCATCATTAACAATATAAGAAGATAATGGGGTTCACATTAACAGACACCTGGTAATCAAAAACGAATCTAATCGGTTTAGTTTAATTTATATTGAAAAACGAAAGTCGTGAGGGTGAATTATTTTGTGACTATTTTAATAAAAAGAATTAGGAAAAATCAGAGTCAGAGTAAGACACTGTGGTACGGAAAAATAAATAATAATGAAAGCCATATTTTATGGGAAAGAATTTTTTTTTTTTTTTTTGTTAAAGTATGCTGAAAGAAGTTCAGCTACTTTAATCACGCCTCGAGAGATCCTAATTTAATTTTCTAAGTTTAATTCTTTAAGCACGAAAATATTTTCAAATTTCGACTACAAATAAGTGAAAAGTGTAACTTTCTTTCCTAGAAAAACTGAGATTGACAGTTTCACTGTCGAGATCAGTTAGTAAGTAATAACAAAAGGGCATATCGTAGCTGATTGATTAGAACGGCTAACAGTGTGATATATCATATTAAATTAAATGGCATAAATATTATCGTGTGTACGTGTATACGTATATAAAACTCATATAGACCATAAATTTAAGTTTGCATAAAAATAAATCATTCAACTTTTGGCGAATAATGGTAATGTGATTAACAGTTGCATATCCAATTATTTGGTTTTTAGGAAGCTTTAGTGCATTATACACAATTCAACCATCCAGCAAAAAAAGTAAATATAGTACGGAGTTAGTAAGAGCTAGCAATCTGAGATATGGATAGTCAACATCGATTTCAATATTACTAGACGATTGCGTAATTCAAAGGCATGTCAAACTAGTTGGGAAGACTTTTTGAATAAATGATCTTAGACACTCTGAAAAAGAGGCAAAGAAGGAACTAAACGATTCGTAAATACCTTTGAGATTATTCAATGTAGAGAGAAATAATGAAAAATCTCATTTATTAAAGGGAAATTATACTTAAAATCTAACCAATTTCTCTCTCTACTTCTCTCTATTTTTCACTAACAATTTGGTTAATTTCTTAATTTTTTTTTGTTTTTATGTTTATTCAATTAATTGACCTTTTACCGAATTCGTTCTTAAAAAAAAAAAAAACTTAAAGCATGCATTTTGATAGTCAAAAGTGAAAACCAAACATTTAACTACACTTTACCGATAATAGCCTAAAAATAATAAGATTGTATGACTTTGATAATCCCTTCGCTTGAAGGTGAGCTATCTCTCTTATGTATTGTAGACCACCAATCTCAAGCCTTGTATAAAACAAACCAATGTTTCTCACTTTCTCCTACTTTGTTTCCGACCTTCTCTACGCTTTTTGAATAAGTCTTACTATCATAGTATCATATATATTTACTTGAACACTGTAACGTTTTTGAAAACACAACACACCTGTGTTTCGAAATTTCCCGAGTTTGCTAATACTCCCTGCATTCCTAAAAAAAAAGTAGTTCTAAATTTTATTTTTGTTTCACAAAAATAGTTGTTTTAAGTTTTTTATACATTTTTTTTAGTCAATGATAAAAAATTGTAAACTTCAAGAGAATTAAATATTTTTTATAAATTACTATTGGTTTAAATTTATAGGAAATGATTAATTACAAAAAAATAATGCATTTATAGTCAAGTTTTAATGTGTTTTCTTAATATGTGTAAAAATTCTAAAACAACTTTCTTTTAGAAACAGAGAGAATAGTAAATGAAATTTGTCATCAAGTGTTCGGATATATTTTCAGCTGATTTTCTCGCAAAATGTAAGATTTTTTTATTTTCCATATTATTTTCACTATCACACAAAATATATCTCTAATACAAAAGGTCTTATATATTATACATCTTCACTTAATTCAAAAATCAAAACCCAAAACATGTTCCCATCAAAATTCAAACCCTCTAGGCCTCTAACGTAAGTCCGTAACAATGGGTGTGGACTTTTATAGTCCTTTCCTCTTTTTTCTCACTCTGATATTTTTCTTAAGATTTTTTACACTAAAAAACGTTTTTTATACCAAATGGATGGTGATCTATTGGTAATGTAATGGGATTGGTTCAATTGTTTTTTGAATTCAATTATTTTTCGTGACTGACGGTTATTCTCTAAATTAAAACATCTAAAAGTTGACTTCAAAGAGATTATGCACTGAATGTCCGGAACACCTACGGTTTAAAAAAAAAGTATCTCATTTCTAAATGTTTTAATTATTTTATTTTCTACATTTCTTTATATTTTAAATTATTTTCAGCTAAAGGAATTCTTAGAATTGAAACTGTTTTTAACCGAAAGTCACGTCGGTGATTCCTGGTTTGTTGAAACAAAACCTACCTTGTTCTCCTAATTAATCCATTTTTTTCTTTTCTTTTTCCGAACTTAATTTAATAATTTATGCACATATAATCGATATGGATTTGGTTTGAGTAATGAAAACTCCTTTGCTTTAGGCCATCTCCAACGTGACGCTAAAACACTAAATTTGGTGTGGGAAGTACTCCAACCGAACGGCATATGTGACAGTATTTTTAATTTTTTGGTGTTTTGTGAACAGTGACACACCACAACACCAAACATTAAAATATTTTTTTTTTGTTTTTTTATGAAATAATATAATTAAATAGTTAGTCATTAATTGAATAAAATTTAGGATTAAAAATTAAGTATACCATAATTAATTTTGTACTTTTCGTTTTAAATAATAGAAAATTATAATTATAATTAATATTTCACAAAATATTTAAATTAATATGTAAATTGATTAAAATTAAAAAATACATATTAAAATTCAATTAAAACATTAAAAACATAAAATTACAAAGTTAAAACCAAACAAACATAAAAATTAAATGCAACAAGATAATTTCTCAAAACATATTATAAATTTTAACAATAATCTAATCTAGGAAAATCATTTATTCCATCATAATTAAAGTAAGAAGTAAAATTTTGTTGATCATTTGGTGATCTTTCATCTTCACCTTGAAGTTTTTGTCCTTATCCTTCAAATCGAATGAATTCATACTAGGGGATGGCGATGACTCATCTTGGAATGATGGGGATGACATAACATTAAGGCCTTCTTCTTGGATTGCAGCAGCTCGGTTAGTTGTTTGAAAATTTCTCAATGCCTCTAAGGATAGGCCATACATGATCGAATTTGAATCATTTCTTGTATTTAACATCTTGTGCTAATAACATCTTCGCTTGGTTTAGCTAATTTAATATTGAAAAAAAAGGTAACAAGTAGAATTTTGTCGTGCTATTGTTGAGGTGTTTGCCAGCAGCTATCTGCGATCACTTGATGCTAACGATGTTGCACGGCTACTCAGCATTGGTGAACGTCGAGGATTTTCAGGTATGTTGGGTAGTTTAGATTGTATGCATTGGAAATGAAAAAACTGCCCAACAGCTTGGAGAGGACAATATGCTGGTCGTAGTCGATCTCCTACTATTATTCTAGAGGTTGTAGCCGATTATGATATTTGGATTTGGCATGCTTACTTTGGTCTGCCAGGATCTAACAATGATATTAATGTGCTAGAGGCGTCTCATTTTTTTGCTAATCTTGCTGAAGGAACTGCTCCACCCGCTAATTATGTTATTAACGGAAAAAATTATAATATGGGTTATTATCTAGCTGATGGTATATATCCAAAGTGGTCTACTCTTATTCAAACAATTCATGATCCACGCGGTCCTAAAAAGAAATTATTTGCAAAGAAGCAAGAAGCATGTAGAAAAGACGTGGAACGTGCATTTGGAGTATTGCAGTCAAGATTTGCAATTATGGCCGGACCATCCCACTTTTGGAGTAAAAAAGTGTTACATGATATAATGACAACTTGTATCATAATGCATAATATGATCATAGAGGATAGCGTGATGTTGATGCAACAATTGAAGAACGAGCCGAAGGCCCAACTCCAGAAGTTGAGATGGCGGGTGATGATGATGCTCAAGAATTTTTAGCTCAACACAAGCAAATCAAGGACCGAGAAGCTCATATTGAACTTCAAAATGCTTTAATCGAACATTTGTGATCCGAATATACTAATTCTGAGAATTAGTACGATGTAATTTATTTTTATTTTTTTAATTTGTCGATTATAATTTTATATTTAATTTATAATAAATTAGTTTTATAAATAATTAATATTTCTCAAAATGATTAAAAAAACCTTATATTTAATAATATAATAATAGAGAATCTTATTTTTAGTGTGAAATTTGGTGTTTTGGTTGGAGATGAAAAATAAAATAGAACACCAAAATACTAAATTTGGTGTTATGGTGTTATAGTTGGAGATGCCCTTAGAAAGTTACTGCAGTCATTGGCCCACTTGGTTTTTTCCTTAACAGTGAATGGAGACAATATGTGCAGACAGCAGTGAAGCTACTGTGATCCTGACATTAGGTTAACTTAGCTTGACCTTCTAAAACGTTTTCGGCCGGTTGAAAACAAAAACCGAAAAATTTAACAATTGACTTTGAACATATTTTTGGTGTACTGTAATAAATGATTCTTCAGAATCAGCCGGTTTATCCACGAGGTCAACACATGCCTTCTGATACAATCTTCACTCACATAAATATTATTTTTACAAAATTAAAAAAGTCACTGATGTCAACAAAATTCACGGCATATTGTACTAAACGGTATATAAGTTTTTGATATTATTTTACCAGTGTTTACTTATTTCTATCACCTGAATTAGACCCGGACATTTTATGGGAACCCAAAAAACTCGATTTGAATCAGGTTCAGATTTTGAGATATATTTCATCGGATGCTATCCTCAAATATTTGGAATATTAGTTCGGATTAGATATTACATGAGAACCGAATGGATATTCAAAATACTCAAAAATCGAATAGATATTATCTGATTTTTTGGATATTTTATATATTTTTGGGTCTTTTCCAGTTTTTTCGAATATTTCAAATATTTTTGGATATTTTCGGATACTTTCTGGTATTTCGGTTTTCTAGTCAAAAATCCAAACCCGGAGAGTATCGAACTGAACCTGATTTGAAATTTTCAAATATCCGATCGGTACCAAATTTTATAGTATCGAATATTTGAAACCCAAAATATCCGTTTTGAACTCGATCCGGTAATCCGAATGCCCAAGTCTAACCTAATCATGATTAACTATTTAACTCACTTAATTTTAATCACTTTCTGCATTCGGATGCCAAAAAAATCACTTGTAAAGATTTTTATTCCAAAACATTAACAAATCTTTTTCTTTAAAAAAAAAAACATTAACAAATCAGTATTTCTCTACAAAACATACTATTCATTAGGCGTAGGAATAAAAAAATGTTACGCACAACTTGTCAAATAAAATAAGGTCAAAATGACAACACACCAAAAAGTAATCTAATGGAGACTCGAATTGGTACATAGGACACTCACGTAAATAGAAAGTGGTAATAAATTGTAGAATCAAACAGTTTATTTATTTGTCTTGAAAGTAATTTTGCGACTCTTCCTTTTTGCATTCAGATTCGGTCACTTATTTGCATTTACATCTGAGAAAACATAAATCGATATCGTGTTCGTGTGAATATATATAAATGCAAATATTTCTATTATTATACACACATGACACATTGGCATGCATGCATTGACTTATCTTACCTGTTCAGATTGATTTCACCACATCTACTTCATGGTTATTTAATGCTCGATTGCTCATGCAAAGATTATATGCGGAACGAACCGCACAGAGCTCCAACCAATCTCAAGTTGATCACTTGATCATTATTGTTAGGGAATATAATTGACCATAGGCTCTAAAAGTTGAATATCTAATACTCCTTATGTTGCTAAAAGAAATATGTTTTGAAATGTTTACGGGTATTAAAAATATATATTAAAATTTAACTATAAATGTATTATTTTTTGTGATTAATAAATAATTTTCTTTAATTTAAACTAATAGTAATTTAATAAATTCAATTAATTTTTTTGAAGTTTATAATTTTTATCATTGACTAAGAAAAATGTATAGAAAACTTAAAATATTTATCTTAATAAAATAAACTAAAAAATCCAAAAAATCCTTTTTTTTTAAGAACTAAGGGATGATTTTCTGGATAAAAAGAGAAGAAATGTATATCGATAAAAATGGTTAAGAATTTGGCTTGGCTCTGTAAAGTTTAAACTAGAAAAACACGAAAGAGGATTGGTAGGTCGAGGTACGTTAGATTAAAACAGTTGAATTCAAGTATCCCCAGAAGCATTTAATATCAAATAGCTAAGAGGAATTTAAATAGTTTAATGGCAGCAAATTCGGAGCAAACGAGGCAACGACCGTTTATGAAGGTCAAAGAAAAAATATGAGATCAAATAAAACTTTGACACCTACCCCCTTAATAAATAATTGGAGTAAGTAAGAATTGTTTTTTAAAGAAATGTTTTTAAAGAACTTTTTATTTAAATTATGTTCTATTTTTATTTTATTTTTTAATTAACTGACAAACTATTATTCTCATAATTCATTTTGACAAAAATCATCTACACTTAAGCATTTTTTTTTAAAACTTCTACACCTGTAACATCCCGTGATGGTTAGAGCAACTCCATCGCATAGTCTCTCAAATAACGTCTCTCTCAAATAACGTTTCTCTCCTCTTTCATCTCTTTTCATTACTTTTTATTTTTTTTTAATACTAAAAGACTTACCTGAGAGACCAGCGATGGAGCTGGTCTTAAGTACCATTTGGAAAATGTCCCGTAAATTTGAAAAAATTGTAAATTTTTCGATATTATAAAAATTATGCAAAAATGATTTTTCTAATTATAAGGACTCTAAATATGATGGTTTATGTATTGTATGGAAATGTTGTCCGAAGTGCGTTTCGATTTTAGAAACGGATATTTTTGAAAACTCGTTAGAAACACGAAAACACGTTTCCTAAAAACTATAGTTTGAAAACGCGATGGAAACGTTTGTTTTCGTTTTGCAAACACGACGGAAATTTGCTTAAATAAATAATTATTAAAAATAAGATTAATTGATTAATTTGATTATTTAAAGTAAGTTAATATTAATTTGATTCATTATAAGAGATTAATCTTGATATTATCAATTTTCACACATTTCTCGATAAACCATAATTGGAAATAGTTTTGATTGATGAAGCAAATGAAAACGATGATGGAATAAATCTTTGACTTTAAACGTTATAATCTTTTTTAGTTAAACTATTTAATAACTATATACTAAATTTTGTTATTTAAATATTATGTGTTTAATATAATTTAGAAGATTAATATTTTAATATATATATACACGTTTCTAAAATATTTATGTTCTTATGATTTTTAAAAATAACGTTTTCACGTTTCGAAATATTTCGTTTCCGTGTATTTGTTTTTTTTTCTATGCAACCTAGATGTAAACCTTCGATAGGCTATTTTGAGTGGTGTAAGAAGTTATAAAGCTATTTCGGTTTCGTTTCAAAAACATTTTGGTTAATCATGTGTGTTTGGTTTTAGACTAAATTAAAAAGATTTTCAGGAAATTAGGATTGAAAATAGTGGCCAATTTTACATCTTCAGACTTCATAATATATATCTATGACATCTGGTTAACCATTTATTAGTGTGCATAGGAAGACTAGGTGTCAAAGTTCATGTTTAACTATTGGTTATATCCATACTTTGAAAAACAATTCAAATGTAAAAGTTGAATAATTGTAGTTTAATGGGTTTTTTTTAACTGTTTGCTGAATCCAGCATCGTGCATCGATCTCTTTTGATTAACTGGTAAAATTATATATACACGCGCGTGACACACTTATATACTACTGTAAAAGTCGTATACTCGTATGTTAGTTAGTCATATGTTTCAAAATAAATTTGAATTTTGGATTGGAATATCCAATCTTAAAAAATACAATGTTAATCATAATTATGTTCTTCAATAATGATTATATTTGATTAGATGTCAAAAAATGATAATTTTTTATTTATTTCTGATGATGTAGCATAATATATATGTATATATATATATATATATTTATTTATTTGTTAAAGGTGTTGCATAATATTAGTCAAAGGTCATTAATCGATTTTTCTTCTTCTTATTTTATCTTTTAAACACAGCATATTTAATCAAAGATCATGTGCTATTGCTTAGTCTCTCTTAAGGAAAATCCATTATTAAAGTAAACAATTAATTACTTCTATATGATAATATAAAGTTGGGTGGTCCAAATTCCCTCCCCAAACAAAGGATTATAAATTTATATTTTAAAAGAAAACGTACATCATCACACACTCTTGGATATATACACAAACACGTACATGAATATGATATTTATACTCCTAGAGTTTGAATTAGAGACAAACAAAAATACTCGAATGTCACTCAAGTACCTCTACCGAAAAGTGGTGGACGTGACACTCATTGTGCCCCCCAAATTGTCTTATTTCTCGTGACGGGTTAATCAAATGTTTGATCAAGTACTTAATTGGTTGATTGGTTCTAATGGTTTTTGTTCCATAATTTGTTGGAATAGTATGATTAGAATCACCAATATTCGAGGAAAAAACTATAATTTATTAAGTCAACATATTCTTCATTAGTCAAATGATTCCAAAGAATATCATCCATCAAAATTTAAAAAATCAGTAGTCTAATAGAAAAAGAGAAGTAGATGGTTTTAAATATTTAACATTTTCTCTGTTGGAAAATTAAATTTAAAAATAGGAACATTTTCTGAATAAATTTAATGTTTCGAGGATTATAAAAGTATTACAAATCTACTAAAAGTCGCATTCGTTCGTTTTGCTTGTTTACAGTTTTTACAATTGTTATTTTTTGGGTTAAATACAGTTTTTACACATCTATCCCTTGACTTTCTTTTGAAATCCTCTGACTTCTCTCCTACATATTAATTTCTTGAAATTCAACAGTAACAAACAGCCAGGTCCATTTATTTAAAAAACAATTACGGAATAAAACACATTTCAAAACTCAAATTACACAATAAAATGTTTGTTACAACTTATAACCAACACACTCTCGTTAAGCTTAAAGACAAAACTATCTTTCTACTAAAAATTAACTTTTTTTCTCGTTTTCTTTTTCTTTATTTTTGTTGATGTAGCTCTGGTTTTTTTGTTTTATTTTTAATTTTAAAAAAAAAAATTTTAAACACTCTCTTAAAAAAGATGTTGAAAAGCTATTATTGTAGGAAGGTGAATTCATTAGAAACTGTATTCGTTCTTGAGATTTATGGTTTTGTGGATTTCATATAGTAGACATCCGTAAATACGTTTAATTCAAAATGTCGTATCTAAAATATTTGTAGATAAAGTAACATGTAAAAAGATAAGATGAACCCTATATCTATTAGTTAATAGAATAAATATTTAGATTTATTGTTATTTTTTTTTAAACAATCGTTGCATTATTTTCTTTCGAGATGGTATAATTGAGACAGCCTCGATCGCCTTAGCATCAACCTACATGAGAAGTATAGGGTGTGAGAGATATTCATAAGTGGCGAATCATCTAGTGAGATTTCGATTTGGTGGATTAATGATCCCCGTAAAATAACATAAAATTAAGAGTATGATAGGAATATAAATAAAGCAATATGACGACAAACGAACATATAACTCGACAATTGAAAGTTAGTGATATCCAAAAATGACTATTTCTAGTTTAATGACTATTTAAACTCATATATTCTTTTTTTTTGCGTCAAAAAACTCATATATTCTATTTGTTAAAGGTTTTAAAACAGAGCTCAAAACAGACTCTTTCTCATCTTAAGAAGGAAGATATTGTTATGGGCTGTAAAAAGGATTTGGTTGATTTGGGTCTACGGCAACATAAAAAGCCCAATACAACAAGTCAGTCCAATACAACAAGTCAACAATCAACGATTCTCTGCAATTCAAAATGCAGAACATTGCACAGAAAATGTGATGCTCCTGCTTTATCGTACAAGCCAGCTAATCCTGTCACTCTCAATAACATGTTTGATAGCTTGGGATCTAGTGTCACCGAGTGTACCTAAAGTTGAATACTCTTCTTTTAGGGTTTCTTAGAGTTTCATATAAAAGGATAATTAAGTTGTAACTTTTCTTTTCATGAGAAATGAAGTAGCAATGTCTTGAGTTTCTCTCTACTTTTCTTCAAGGTTTAAGCTTTACTTGCTCAAGCTTACATGGTATCAGAGCCATGGACGCTTCTTCTCAGTCCGTGCTCTCACCTGCAGCTCTTTCCATTAATCACGTTGTTACTCTAAAGCTCAATGACAAGAACTACCTTCAGTGGAAGCCACAGTTCGAACAGTTTCTGCAGAGCTAACTGCTACTCGGTTATGTCACAGGAGCAATCACTCGGCCTCCTCCCACTGTTGTTGTTCACACTGCAACTCCAGCCACACAAGGCGTTCCTCCTGCAACTCAAGCCACTCAAAGCAGCAATCCTGACTTTCTGAAATGGGTTCAACAGGATCAGCTCATAATGGCTTGGATCTATGGATCCCTCTCTAAAGATGCTCTCAAAAGCATATATGGTCTCAGATCTTCTCAAGAGGTCTGGTTTCATCTTGCTAAAAAATACAGCAGGGCCTCCTCCACTCGACGGCTTGATATTCAACGGCTCATTCAAACCACCACCAAAGGAAATCGTCCACTTTCTCAGTATCTGTCTGACATAACATCTCTCTGTGATCAGTTAGACTCCATTGGTGCTCCACTGCCAGAACAAGATAAGATCTATGGGGTTTTGAATGGTCTTGGCCGAGAGTATGAAACTATATCTACCTTGATTGAAGACTCTATGGATTCGCATAACAGCCCATCCTTTGAAGATGTTATGTACAAGCTCATTGGCTTTGATGAGAAACTTCAAACCTATGAAGATCCGCCTACTGTAACTCCACATCAAGCATTCTACTCTGACAGAGGTGGCTACAATAGTCGTGGCAGAGGTCAAAATCGATATGCTTCTCGTGGTAGAGGGACTTACAACACTCAAGGCAGGGGCTTTCCTCAGCAGTTTGCTCAGAATAACTATAACACTCAAGGCAGGGATTTCTCTCAACAGCCTGCTCAAAACAACAATTGTGGCTCCTACTCCAACAATGGACAGAGACTCACTTGCCAGATCTGTGGCAAATACGGTCACTCTGCAGCCAAATGCTACAGTCGTTATGAACCTGAATATGAAACCTCTGAGCTTCCTCAAGCTCTTGCTGCAATGAAAGTATCCGAACAACATCATGCTTCTGGTCAAGAGTGGTATCCTGACACTGGAGCCTCTGCACACATCACCAACTCAACACAGAATCTCCAGGCTTCACAAGACTATCGCGGCAATGACAACTTAATGATTGCTGATGGTAACTTCCTTCCCATTACACACATTGGATCTGTTCCTCTGCACACTATGTCAGGTACTCTTACCCTTAAGGAAGTTCTTGCCTGTCCGGATATTACTAAGTCTTTGTTGTCTGTTTCTAAGTTGACGAGTGATTATCCATGCTCTGTTAAATTTGATGCTGATGGTGTTCGTATAAAGGACAAGCTCCCCAAGCAGCTCCTGACACAAGGAAGCAGACATAAAGACCTATACGTTATGGACAATTCATCACCATTTCACGCCTTCTACTCCAACAGACAGCTCATCACTAGTGCTGAAATTTGGCATAGAAGGTTGGGACATCCAAGCTCAGAGATTCTCCAACATCTGGTCAAGATCAATGTTATTTCAATTAATAAGATCGCCAACAAGCTTTGTGATTCATGTCAGCTTGCAAAAAGTGCGAGATTGCCTTTCTCTTCTTCAGTTTATGTAGCTACTAGACCTCTTGAAAGACTTCACTGTGATCTTTGGGGTCCAGCTCCGATCTGCTCTATTCAAGGGTTTAAATACTATGACGTCTTCATAGATAACTTCTCGAGATATTGTTGGTTTTATCCACTCAAGAATAAATCAGACTTCTACTCTACCTTCGTATTGTTTCAGTCCTTTGTTGAAAATCAAATCAATCTCAAAATTCAAGCTTTTCAATGTGATGGGGGTGGTGAGTTTATGAGCACTAAGTTTGTCACTCATTTAGCTTAGTGTGGGATCAAACAGCTCATTTCATGTCCTCATACACCTCAACAAAACGGTATAGCAGAGAGAAAGCATCGACACATTACAGAGTTGGGATTATCAATGATGTTTCAAAGCAAGATCCCACAACAATATTGGGTATAAGCTTTCTTCACTGCAATTTTTTTGAGCAATCTACTACCCTCTTCAACATTGTTGAATCATCAAAGCGCCTATGAAACCTTGTTTGGCAGAAAACCTGATTATTTAGCTCTGCGATCTTTTGGTTGTGTTTTTTATCCCTCACTTCGTCCGTATGCATCCAATAAGCTTGATCCTCGGTCATTACAGTGTGTATTTCTGGGTTATAATAAAAAATACAAGGGATATAGGTGACTCTATCCACCTACAGGACTTGTCTATATCAGCAGACATATTCTTTTTGATGAGTTGGTTTTTCCCTTTGCAACAACATACTCTCCTCTTCATCTAAGTCCAAAAACTTCATTGTTATCCGCTTGGCAGCAGAGTTTTATTGGCTCCTCTTCTGTATCAGTTCAAGAACAGAATGACAGAGACTCTTTCTCTTTTGATTCCAATGATGCTCCTGCTCCTGTACTTCGACTACCTCCGGCATCTTTACCTCAAGCTGCAGCTCAAGATGCACCATCTTCTCAACTTAGTAATGATGAAGCGACTGCTAGCCTCAGTGATACTCCTCTCTTCACAGACAGTGACTTTCCTCCTTTAATGCCTCCTATTGTGTCTACTACTGTGGCAAGGGATAGTTCTGGGTGTACGACGGGCTCTGATTCCGCTTCTATAGGCAACATCATTCCCTTGTCCACTGATAGGATAGACACAACAGTTGGTCCGGTTGTTGGTCCGGCTACTACTTCAGAAACTTCTTCCTCGGCACAAGTTTCAGCTCCAGTTCACACTATGACCACAAGATCAAAAGTAGGGATATCCAAACCAAACCCACGCTATGCTCTCTTCACAATCACGTCAACTCCTCCTGAACCTAAGACTGTCACCTCTGCATTAAAACATCCTGGATGAAATGGAGCAATGACAGAGGAAATAGACAATCTTTCTGAAACTAAAACCTTCTCTTTGGTGCCTTATCAGCCTGATATGAATATTCTTGGTTGCAAATGGGTGTTTCGGACAAAGCTCAATGCAGATGGGTCTCTTGATAAACTCAAAGCTCGCCTTGTTGCAAAGGGCTTTGATCAAGAAGAAGGAATAGACTATCTGGATACATATAGTCCAGTGGTTAAAACAACAACTGTTCGTTCTATTCTTCATGCTGCAACTGTTTTGAAGTGGGACATTAAACAACTTGATGTTAAAAGTGTTTTTCTACATGGGGATTTGACTGAAACCGTGTATATGCATCAGCCTCCTGGATTTATTGATCATGCTAAACCAGCCCATGTGTGTAAACTTCATAAAGCAATTTATGGGTTAAAACAAGCCCCTCGGGCATGGTTCAACAAGTTCAGCACGTATATGACGGAATTCGGCTTTGTGTGTTGTACATCAGATCCTTCTCTCTTTGTCTATCTAAAAGATGGGAATGTGATTCTGTTACTTCTTTATGTTGATGACATGGTTCTTACAGGCAACAAAAATGCTCTCATAAACACATTTCTTGCAACATTAAGCAGTGAATTCAAGATGAAAGACTTGGGATGTCTTCATTATTTCCTTGGAGTTCAGGCTCATTATCATGAAGATGGTCTGTTCCTAAACCAAGAAAAGTATGCAGAGGACCTTCTTCAAATAGCTGGAATGTCAGATTGCACTCCAATGCCAACACCTCTTCCACTTCAATTAGATCGAGTGCCTAATCAAGGTGAGGTGTTCTCGGATCCTACCTATTTTCAGAGTTTGGCGGGTAAGTTACAATACCTTACTCTTACTAGACCAGACATCCAGTTTGCTGTGAATTTCATCTGTCAAAAGATGCATTCCCCTTCTGTTTCCGGTTTTAATCTTTTGAAGAGGATCCTACGGTATATACGGGGAACAACAAACTATGGTTTAAATCTCACTGCCGACACTGATTTCACTATCCGAGCCTATAGTGATAGTGATTGGGCCGGATGCAAGGAAACAAGACGTTCTACTAGTGGTTTTTGTACGTTCTTGGGTTCCAATATCATCTCCTGGTCTGCAAAGAAACAGCCAACAGTCTCTCGAAGCTCCACTGAAGCTGAATATCAAACTCTCTCGGATACAGCCGCAAAGCTTACTTGGCTAGGAAATCTTTTGCGTGAGATTGGCATACCTCAAGAGTCAATCCCAGAAATCTACTGTGACAATCTGTCTGCAGTATATCTGTCTGCAACTCCGGCTATGCACAAGCGATCAAAGCATTTTGAGATCGACTTTCACTATGTTCGGGAACGTGTTGTCATGGGTTCTCTTGTTGTTCATCACATCTCCGCAGCCTATCAACTTGCAGATATTTTTACAAAATCTTTACCTATCCAGTCATTTTGTGATTTGCGGTTCAAACTTGGTGTGGATTCTCTCACACTAAGTTTGCGAGGGGGTGTTAAAGGTCTTAAAACAGAGACTCTTTCTCATCTTAAGAAGGAAGATATTGTTATGGCCTGTAAAAAAGATTTGGTTGATTTGGGTCTACGACAACATAAGAAGCCCAATACAACAAGTCAACAATCAACGGTTCTCTGCCATTCAAAATGCAGAACATTGCACAGAAAACGTGATGCTCCTGCTTTATCGTACAAGCCAGCTAATCGTGTCACTCTCATTAACATGTTTGATAGTTTGGGATCTAGTGTCATCGAGTGTACCTAAAGTTGAATACTCTTCTTTTAAGGTTTCTTAGAATTTCATATAAAAGGATAATTAAGTTGTAATTTTTCTTTTCATGAGAAATGAAGTAGCAATGTCTTGAGTTTCTCTGTACTTTTCTTCAATGTTTAAGCTTTATTTGCTCAAGCTTACACTATTGTTAGTGATATCCAAGAAATTGAATCAATAGTTATTTAAAACAAATGGTACGGACTAATAATTTTTTTTTTTTTAAATGGACGGACTAAATTATTCATAGTGATTCGATAAAAAAAATAGACAATATTATTCAGAAATTAATGGGTAACACTTCAAACCTATCAATTCCAGCAAAATAATTGAAAAAGAAGACGTTATTTTTTTCGGTGCTTTCCACTAAAATCGAAAGCCAAATCACAAGCGTAACTCCACACGTGCTCTTCCTTTGTTTTTTTTCTTTGTTTTCTTCGTCATTCCCTTATTTGTATTTTAATTTTTTCTGGTCACTTTTTAGTGCAATGTTTTTTCCTTCATTCGATATCATGCTTTTGCTCTTAATAATTGGCTCAATATTTTGAAGTTTAATCTACTAATTAGTTATATGCTAAGTGGGCTGGAAATTTTGTAAGTGCATTCACGACTGTTTCAATTATTGTAAAGGTTAAGGAATCTTTGTTTTGCGAATCTCCATCTTAATTGTCAGGTTCGTACTTCTTTTTAGAGAATTATGAGATAGTTCTTTTAATCACTACAAGAAAATAAGGTAATTTCCGACGGAAGTTCTGACGGATACTCTTCCGTCGGAAATTTTCGACGGAATTACGACCATATTGTGACAAAAGAAAAAACCGTCGGAAATCCGTCGAAAATTTCCGACGGAATCATATCCGTCGGAAATTCGTAAGAAATTTCCGACGGATTTTCGATGAAAAATATTCGTTGGTTATTTCCGACGGATTTCCGACGGAATTAGGACCATATTGTGACAAAAGAACATACCGTCGGAAATCCGTCGGAAATTAATTTCATTAATTCTTTTATCTTTAATCTTTCATACCCTAAACCACATTTTAATAGATGCCGTCGGAAATCCGTCGGAAATTTCCGACGGATTTCCGACGGATATGTATATTTCCGACGGATTTCCGACGGATATGTATATTTCCGACGGATTTCCGACGGATATGTATATTTCCGACGGATTTCCGACGGATATGTATATTTCCGACGGATTTCCGACGGATATGTATATAAAAATAATTTTACACGTTTACAAAGCGTTTTATAAGTATTCGGACATATCCGTCGGAAATTTCCGACGGATTTCCGACGGCATCTATTAAAATGTGGTTTAGGGTATGGAATTTTAACTCTAATTTTGTTTAAATCATATAATAACTTTATCTAATGTATAACAATTGTGCAATCTTATCTAAATTTAATCTAATACACATTTATTGGTGTTTAGACAAAAATTTGAAATATGGTTAAGGAGTTAGTAGAAGTAGTATAAGTGTTAGTATATAGTAATAGAAAAGTTTTGTAAAATTATATGTTTGATTGTGAAAATATTAAAACAATTAGAAAATCGTATTGTTACAAGAATCAACTTATTTTGTGAATGTAACATGTTTAGTATTGGTTGATTAACAAAATTTGAAAGGTTGAAACCCTAAACCCCAAATATACCCTAAATCCGTCGGAAATCTGTCGGAATGTTTGATCCGTCGGAAAACCGTCGGAAATGTTACGATCCGTGTGATCGTCGACTAACCAATAGAAACGCATGCAACAAATAATGATATTTTTTAATCCGTCGGAAATCCGTCGGAAATTTCCGACGGATTTCCGACGGATTTCGTGTTTTTCGAGAAGGCGCGTACTTTGACCGCGTAAATGAAATTATTATTTAGAATCCGACGGATTTCCGACGGATTGCGTCCGTCGGAAATCTTTAATTATTAACCGAAAACCCTTTCCTTTTTTCCCATTTCTTCTTCTTCTCTTCTCTCTCTTCCGTGAATCTCCGCCGATTCTCTCCAAAAAATCGCCGGAATCTCGACCTCCACCAACCTAGAACCGCCGGAATCTTGTGTTCTTCAACTCCATAGCATGGATAACTCGTAAGTCTTCTTTTATCCTTTGATTTTGAAGGTTTTTTTTTAATTTTAAAGTTTTTCTTAGATTTTTCATTGTAGATAGTGTTAGGTGGTTAGAAATTATGATTGAAATGAGATTGTTATATGTTAGGTGATGTTTGAAGGTTAGAAATTAGAATTTTTAGTTGTGAATCGAATTTTAGAGGGTTAGGAATTAGGTTTTTTAGATTTGAGTTTTTAAATCAATTTTGTGTATCAAATAGAATTTTTTTTCTTGTTTAGATTAGGTTTCTTACAAATATGTTTTTTCTTAGATTTTGAAATAATGATAGTTTTTTAAAAAACTTTAATGATAATTTTTAAATTAAATTACAATTTTTAATTTTATAAATAGTGTGTTTGGTTAAATTGTTTACAACAATTTCTTTTTTGTTTCACATTTGTTTCATAAGTAGTGTGTTTTTTAATTTTATTTTAAAACAATTTCCATATATTATTTTTATTTTCATAAATTTTATTGTTAATTATATTTTTTATTTAAATAATTTTTTTATATAATTTTTTTTATTTCCGAAATTAAAATCCGTCGGAAATCCGTCGGAAACAGTTCCGTCGGAAATCCGTCGGAAACAGTTCCGTCGGAAATCCGTCGGAAACAGTTCCGTCGGAAATCCGTCGGAAACAGTTCCGTCGGAAATCCGTCGGAAACAGTTCCGTCGGAAATCCGTCGGAAACAGTTCCGTCGGAAATCCGTCGGAAACAGTTCCGTCGGAAATCCGTCGGAAACAGTTCCGTCGGAAATCCGTCGGAAACAGTTCCGTCGGAAATCCGTCGGAAACAGTTCCGTCGGAAATCCGTCGGAAACAGTTCCGTCGGAAATCCGTCGGAAACAGTTCCGTCGGAAATCCGTCGGAAATTCGTCGAAAACAAATCCGTCGGAAACAGTTTCGTCGGAAATCCATCGGTCTATTTCCATCGGTAATCTGTCGGAAACTTCTTACGGATTACCGACGACTATTATCCGTCGGAAATTTCCGACGGATTTCCGACAACGACAATATTTCCGACGAACTGTAACCGACGAACCATTTTCGTCGAAAATCCGTCGGAAACAGCCATTTCCGACGGATTTCCGACGAAAACGGCCGTCGGATTTAAGCTTCTCTCTTGTAGTGAATAGCTGACTACCTGTATTACGATACTGTTTATAAGTAAAGTTCAGATTCTTGAAGAGATGAATGTACACCAGATATTATAATTTGTAGTTGTAGAGGATACAAAATATTAGTAAAATTATCATACTATTTTTACCCAATAAAAAAGGATACAAAATATTATCAGATTAGTAAAATTAAGCTACTGAAAATATTTAATATAATGCAAATAGAATCAACTATCATGATTTTGAATGTTAAACATAAATTTATTTATCATAATCGTGAATTCGTGATACATATAGAATTGTTTATTATTAATTATTGGAGATTTGGAGTGCGGGTTGAATTTTATGCGGTGAACGGGTGAAGTATGAAGTCGTTCAAAGAACTTTTGTTTCAATAATAAAATTAAAAAAACTATATATTGTTTCTAATCTGCATACGTAAAAATAGATTCGTTCATCGTGATAGATACAGGTGAACTAAATTTAAAATACCGTGTCTCTTTACTAAGGGCCTGACTGGTTTAAACGCAGCTGTTGCGGTTGCGGTTGCGGGGGTTCGCGGAAGTTCGCGGAAGCAGAAGATTACGGTTAACAACGTTATTAAGCGGGTTGTACGACTGACACAGCGGTTAAAAATGGATGCGTTTGAGGGATATTTACAACTGATTAACTTGTGGGTGTAATAGCGGTTAAACAATAAATTAACAATATAAACAAATTTTATAACTATAAAAAAATATTTAAAACTATATTATTATAAAAACTATAAAATTATTAATTAAACATACTTAATTATAAATATTATTACTTTTATTAATTTATCAATTTTTTTAGTTTGGATAAAAGTTATGATTTTAATAGAGAAATTGTTTTTTTTGTATGGAGATGTTAAATGAAAAGAATTTTAATTGTTATATATACATTAGTGATGAAGAGAAAATTTATCAAAATAATTAGAGTTTATAGATCTTATACATATAAAATTAGGAAAGATTGTTAATGAATATTAGTTAAAAAATATCAAATTTATTTATTTATTTGTAATTATAATATTCAAATCTTATTTTTTTAAAGTTTCTTATACATATATCTTAATTTTAAATAAATTTTGTATTTTTTTTAATTTTTAATTATTTAGTTATTCACCCGCAATCGCCCGCAACTGCAAACACTAGCTGGAAGGAGCTTTTGATTTTGAGCGACACAAAGCAGTTCGCAGCGGTAGAAAGCGTTTTGTGTGATTGTTGCCAAACGCCAACAATCGCTACCATCCACAAAAACTGCGTTTGCAGGTGCTAGCGGGAGAACCAATCAAGCCCTAAAGCGTTAGCTTATACAGATTTGCAATAAAACTTGTGCTATTACTTAATTTTTTTTATTTATTATACAATTTTTATCAACTAAAGTAATCTTATCTATTTTTTTTGAGACCAATATAATACATTTTTTTGTTAATGACCAATATAATACATTTTCATTAAATATATAGAACTTACATACTCGGGTGGGGATGCATGTGTGAGCATGTTAGTTCTAAATTCATCTGTGTTTGGTTTGTTCATATGTGTCACACCACTAGCTTAGTTGCTTTATACCTTTTCTTCTATTTTATTTTTCTATTTCTCCGATATCTCTCCTAGGTTCTGAATAAATTAGCATGTGATCTCCTCTAAACAGATGGTAGTATCTAGCTCGTACACCACGGATAGATAATGTCAAAATGTTATTGTTGCATCTGTCAGCTGTTATAATATTAGTATATTAAAACCAACTGTTAACTGAAATGTTACATTGGCCGTTAATTACCCATATCATGGTAATCTATTAACTGACAAACCAGGATTTTTTTTTTTATTATGAAAAAGACATATATTGGATATAGATATATATTATTTGTATATGATAAATCATCCAATTGTCTATAAATATGATAAACTGTTAAGCAATGACATAGTATGGCTACATAACTTACGTTATCCAATAGTAAAAAAGATCGTCTAATCAATCTCATATTATAATAATACTTCATCTGTCCTATTTTAATTGATGTTCTAGATCAAAACACACATATTAAAAAAAGTAATTCATATTTAAAAATATCATTTAAAAGTGGAAGGCAAGAAGGTAAAAGTGGATGTATTCTTGGGAAACTCAAATAGTAATATTTTTTTAATCAAAGTTAGATTAAAATAAAATGAAAATTTGCATAGATATATGAGAAAATCAAATAAATTGGAACAAAACAAAATCTTTTGAACATCAATTAAAATAGGACAGAGGGAATATAATTTATTTTAGGGTGATTTTAATATATATATATATATATATACATAGATAAAATGAAAATATATTATACACAGTGATTTTCTTGTTTAACATTTTCTCCTAAGGTTAGCTTGCTCGATGTATATATTTTCATTTTCTCTATACATATAACTGAGACTTTATTTCGAGTGAATTGTCTTTCCAATCAATGATTAAATATGCATACATATTTATAAGATACTATAAATATATTATACATATTTTTCTTCTTTTGTGCAAGTTTCTATTTGCATGTTAAATCCCTAATTGTATGGGCTGTACCGTACGGTCATGAAATGGCATTTTTTGTTTGTTTGCTGATGCCTTTATGATTTTATCCATTTAGTAGACCACTCAACCAATTTACACAAAACTATCTTTATTCCCAAAATATACCCAACACTTTTATATGTTTTCAGCATTAAGTACGAAATTTATACTTAAATGTTATCAATCATCACTTGGGAATAAGTTGAAGACTCGTTCACAACTTAATTTTCTTAATTTTGTTAATGGTACAGCTGGTTCGGACTTGTTGGATTCATCCTCCCATAGTATGCGACAACTTTATAATGCCCTCCCTGAAGAGATTGAGTTTAGTGCTAATAAACCATCATGAAACTAAACAGATGAAAAGCTATCTGATTTAACAACTATGACATAGATAACTTATAAGATTAAGATTGAGATCCGAAATCATCACTTGAATATTATCGTTCTTCCAAAAGTCGAGGGTTTAACAAATTAGTTGGATGTATGAGCGTACGGTTCCGGTGGTAAAACATGTAGATTTTTTGTTTTTTAATAGTTTTTTCTTCTTATAAAATCAAACGCAATTAGTCAGTTAGACGTTTTGTTAATTGGTTAGCAGTTGAGTTGGCCTATCTGATTAGTAAAATAAATTGTTCCTCCTAAATTAATATCTTTGAGACATTTGATTTAGCGAGTAGCTCCTCCTAAAACATCTTGGCATACTATAATCTGATGAGAAAAAATTCGAAGAGAACCGATAATTGAAATGTCAATCACGAAGCAATGAAATGGAGACCATGAAAACGAATAGGGTGAGATAGAGAAACAAAGGTTGGCCCTTTGGCAAATGGACATCATGTGCACTTCACGTGTGCCCTAATCCTCCTTCATTATCATACTATATATCCTTTTCCACCTTCTGTTTTATTCTATCATTTTGTACTTTTAATCTATCATTATTGTACTTTTTACTCTAAATTATTATTATTTACTCGATATACACTACCAAAAAAAAAAAAAAAAAGCAATATGGTGGTAGTAGCTAGAGTTTCAAGGGTCCATACGTCTCTGTGACATCTAGCGAATGGCTAGAAAATATATGAAACGACCTTATTGTTTTTGGTGAAGACAGCTTATATGAAATGACTAGAAAGTATATGAAATGGCATAAGTATATATATGTCCATATCTGATCATGTCTGATTGATTGGACGAACTAATACAAAGACTTATTACCATTGCTAAGACGATTTCTAATTCTCTTCGTTCAATGAAATTTTTTTACTTACCTAGAAGTTTTGAACCATTTTAATTTGTATTTTTACCTGCATTTACATAATTCATAATCGTTTTAAATCTCATATATATATATATACACACTTTCAGCATTGATTTCCTTAAATATCATTTCAGTTAAATATAACCAAAAAAAATTCAGATCCGTCTACAAATATCTAGATTCGCCTACGCGATATGATTTCTACTTGTACATGGTCGAAGCTGCATTGTATATAATATACTATATAAACAAATGTAACTAGTTTAGAGCTCAACTAATTTTGAAGAGTATATTTTTCAACGTACCTGGATTTGTGAGAAAAAGAAAGCCTGATGTATAACAAAATATTGCGAAGGAACTTTATAATATCATTGACTGTATGTGAGATATCGATATGCACATGCATGTGAACCTGACTTTTGTGATTGTGAAATGTGGTAGGGCAGGGCGTTTTTGTGATAAGTCATAGGAAATGTAACAATGAACAAAAATCAAAGACAGCTTAGGTTTTCAATTTAAGTATATAGCCTATAAAAGAAAATATTTCACTTTTATTCATTTTGAAGCTGTTGTAACTTTGTTGAAAAGAAAACAAAAAGAAACGACATATAGCTTTGGTGTTATTCAAAGAATAAAGAGTAACCAAATATTATTTTTAATTTTTTTATCCAAACTTCAAAAATCATTTGGCCTTCATCAGAAGATTGTGGAAAATATGATGCCTAGACTGATTATTTTTCAAATAGTCAACATTATCTTGACAAAAACGATTCTTATTTCAAGTATTTCTTAAAGAATATATAAATACAATATGTTTTTGTTAGCCAATTAGATATAAGTGTATATATATATATGATTAGTTTGATACTCTGATTAGCAAACCATTAACCAGTTACAAATGATTTATCATATAAATCGAGTTAGTGAAAATGATAAAATTTAGTTAGTAAAAACGGCATTTAGACTCCCATTTTTAGTGTATATTTATTAGTATAGTAGTTTATGGCTTAAAAATGATCTAATTGCCACATTTTATTAATTGCGATCATATTTTCGACACAGTTCTACATATTGTTAGTAATAATAATTGATTTTGTGATTATTGGAAGAGCAAGAAGAGGAAGTGTACATATGAAATTGTGTCGAAACTAGTTAATTGTATTTGAATTTTTGGCGATTGTTTCATTATTTATATAAAAATTTAAATAGGGAAAAATAAAAGTGCAAAAAATGATTCAAGGGGGAAGTCCACTCAATAACATGAAACATCTTGGACCACTCAATTTCCAATCTCACTATTCTTATGAAACAACCTTGTACCTAACTAGTGAATATTGAGCTTTCCTTGATCACACAAAAAGAATCATTGAAATTTCTAAAGTTTATCACTTATCTTCCCTGTAAACAAAGTGAAGCATTGAAATTTCTAAGGTGGTATATTCAGTCAAATATATTAAATGATTTGAGTTTTGATGTTTTTTTCGGTGAAATCGGTAAAATTGTTATCACTTGTTAAATTCTCAGAAACATAACTTAAAACTATTGAATTTAAAACTTGGTATTAATATTTCACTATAAAATTCCTCTAAAGCACCCTCTCAGACCATTATAAATCCAGATTCTATTATGGAGAGGAAGAAACTTCTCCAAAGTGGTGTTTTTCTTGATGGTTTACTGGACGCTTTCTATGGCAATGAGTTCCTTATCACGGTTGTAACGAGGTTGCAGGAGATAAAATATAATCTGGTTTGATCGGAGAAGCTTTGAGAGATGAGCCGGGAACGTACGAGAAGAAGAGGGTGTCAAAGGACTAAGGAGGATTTGTCGTCGGACGTCGGGTCGTAAGTTAGTTTCTTGTCCGAGTCGCAGTATGGCCACTAGTTTTCAAGATAGAAATATTTAATTTAATAATAACAGGGATAATAAATTCTTCTATGTCAAATCTCTGATTTATGTTTCTTCCTATGAAATGCACTATACGTCTCTTTTTGTTTTGGAGAAGAGAGAAAGAAGATAAGTTATGGAACACATACGTACACGATATATTTTGGAAAGAGATAACTCAATCATATTGGCCTTTTTCGGGGTTTCATTTTCAACGCAGGTATTTGAAATTTTAGCTATTACAATGCGTTTTTTGTTTCTTCGTCCACCGCTATTTCAAGAACAAGAATATCGTATTATTCTTGCTCAAAAAAAAAAATATCGTAATATTTTACGACTTTACTAAAGATATGTGGCTTTGTTTTCAAAGTTTTTTCTTTCAACAGGAGTTGGTAATGTATACCTAGGTGATTCTTTTTCTTTTTCTTTTTCTTTTATGTCTCTATCATTCTAAAATATTAAATTTGACTGCGTTAAATATAGTGAAATGATAGAGACATTTACAGGATTACATCAATTAATAAGAATGTAATTTTATAAAAATCTATCTGAATGTTAGGTTATATACGGTAGGTTATATATT
Source organism: Alliaria petiolata (assembly GCA_020283515.1). Classification (NCBI taxonomy): domain Eukaryota; kingdom Viridiplantae; phylum Streptophyta; class Magnoliopsida; order Brassicales; family Brassicaceae; genus Alliaria; species Alliaria petiolata. Next base: position 302,612,732 of record JAHZTW010000001.1, read on the forward strand.
TATATACCGGCATGATACACGAAAGTTAAGTCTTATCAAAAAATATTCTTGAGCTTATAGAATAGTAGTATATAGTTATCATCCACTTTGTCCCCTTGTTGGTACACATTTTAATAGGATTCTTCAGCTTCCACTAAGTAAATATGCGAGAAAAAGAAACATATTTTTAGACTCGAACGAAAAGTTTAGTTTTTTTTTTTTTTTATAGAAAAGGGAAATGGGAACATTGTGGATTCCACATCATCTACGTAACTCTCACCGAGCTTATTGTACAACAGAAATGAGTATAAAGATCAACCTATATATAGGTCCGCGTTGGCCCAAGTTATCAATTTATCGGATATCATTGGCGTCTGCAAAAACAAACATGATTATTTTGGTCATTGATGTCGTCATCGACTATCAAACGAAAATGACCAAGCTCAAAAACTAAAACAAGAGTTGGTCCAATAGCCTAAAATGATGTATAAAAAAATGGTTATGAGATGCATACAATAAAACTCAAAATAGTATTACATCTCACTCGATGCTATAAAACATGGAAAAGTTTGTTCCATCATGATAATATCCTCAAATCTCATATGTAGATTTACCTTGAGCAGGCCTGGCCCTGAGCCCAAGCAGAGCAAGCATGGGCTTGCGGCCCTCTTTTTTATAATTTAAATTCGATCCACAATTTCATAAATGTCTCCTTAGGCTAATGGCATAGATTCATTAACTTCTTTTAAGATATCATGAGATCGAACCCCGCTATTTATTTTCTTATGTTTTTATTTTATTTGGTTTATTGAAAAACATTTTTATGATAAAAAGAGCCCACACCCAACATCAATACAACTTTAAAGCCCAGTTTAACCAACTAACTAACAAAGAAAAACATAAGAAAATAAAAAACGGGGATACAATAAAGAAGTCCTAATTAAAACCTAATCACCTTCGACGTCCTAATTAAAACTCTACTCACACGATTCTCATTCTCCTTTTAAACCTAACATTTGAATTGTGACTCTTTTTAACAGATATTTGAATTTCAGACTTTGCAGTCACAAACATGTCTTCGAAACGAATAAGAGCGGTGCAGAAAAACGAAGAGACAAACTCTTTAGCTAATTCGATGGTGAGGTATGTAACCCAAACTGAAACTTCTAAAACGGCCCATTTTTTTCTCTAGCTTGCGGCCTCTCAAAACTCAGGGCCGACTCTGACCTTGAGAGTTTGATTTTGAAGAGACAAAACTATTCCAAGGTTCGAAATTTGAAATTAGGAAAAGTTGAGTTAAAAAAACAGAGTTCGAATACAATGAATATGAAATATGATCAAGTGAAAATCATTATAAAAAAAATTACGTGGCGGAAATCGATGGTAATATAATTTGGCATAAAAGAGAACTCCCTGCAGGCCCATAAAATATATGATGGGCCTAACAAAGCATCACACAAGCCTTTTTCTTGTTATTCTCTTTCTCCGTTAAAATCTCGATCACTCTCGTTACATCTCCGATCAATTTGCTGGCGTAAATCCGGCAGCCATTTCCAGGACGGCGCCTCAAGACGTAAGAACCTCCTTCTTCGTCTGTCTCTCGTCTTCTTCGTGATTTTGATTTTCCCCTTTTCGATTTTTGATCCGCTCTCTTTTCTTCTCCGGACTTGCTTGTTATTTACCCATTGTATCGATCGATGTTTTCTCTGATTCAGAGGCAAGCGCTCCGGCGACGAGAAACATCTTCGGTTACCTGATTTGAACGGTGTAATGGCGTCGGGGATCGTCGGAGGGGGTGGATCCTTGTCGGAGGTATATAGCAGTGCGAAAAGGATTCTACTCAGGGCTCGTGACGGAATCGAGAGGCTAGAGAGGTTCGAATCCGCTGCTCCTATGGATTCTTCCGATCTGTCCTCCTCCGTGAAACGAGACATTACTGAGGTCCAATCTCTCTGCTCCAATATGGACAGTCTCTGGCGCTCAATCTCTGTTAAATCCCAGCGCGATCTCTGGAGAAGGTGATCAATCCGTGTTTTACATTCTTGATCTATTCTTCTCTTATCTAATTTCTTGCTGAAGTGAATCACGAAATATCAAAATCATCGGAGAATCTTAGATTAAGGACTTCGCGGATCTGTAGATTTTTCTTGAATAGCAGCATCCAAAAGAATGGTAATATATATGCTTTGCCACTTTGCATTTACGAATTCGTCATTGGTGATCTGAGATGAATGAAAAGTTCCAAATTTACACACATTTTCAGAGATCATCCCCAATGGCGGATATCTCTGAATACATCTTTGAATTCTTCTGTACTCTGTGTTGAAATCACAAGCATTTGGGCGTTTTTTTTATGGCAGAAAGACTGAACAAGTGGGAGAAGAGGCAGAGTATCTGAACCAAAGTCTTGAAAAATACATGTGGAGGAACCAGAGAAGGATGTTGGAAGCTAAAGAGAGAGCGGATTTGTTAGGGAGAAGGAGCGGAGAGGGAGCACACATTTTGCAAATATTTGACGAGGAGGCTCAAGCAATGAGCTCTGTGAAGAATTCAAAGAGATTGCTTGAAGATTCATATTCAAGTGGAGTTGCTATCCTCTCCAAATATGCTGAACAAAGGGATCGTTTGAAGGTGAACCTCTAACCAAAGCTTAATCTGCATTAATGAATATTATATGGCACAAAGTCACATTTTTTTGATGCCATTAACATTGTTTTGTTTTTGTTTTGTTTTTGTTTTGAAATTCACAGAGGGCACAACGTAAAGCTTTGGATGTTCTGAACACCGTAGGGCTCTCCAACTCTGTACTGAGGCTCATCGAGAGGCGCAATCGTGTCGACACATGGATCAAATACGCTGGTATGATCGCAACGATTGTCATATTGTATCTGTTCGTAAGATGGACACGCTAAACGGCTAAGGAAAAATTGGAACGACTTAGTTACACAGATTGTATGTAGAGAGTTATGTGACTTGGATCTTACTTCTTGTGCGTGGGGTAAAGGATGCAATTTGTTTCGTTTATGACTCTTGCAAGATATTTTCCGGCATCTGATATAGTTCATCGAGTTTGAGATAATCAAAATAGTACCCATTTTCGCCGTTTCCTTTGCTTTTTCATTTGATAACCACTTGTTTTGAATAGTGCCTATTCTTCTCAATGAGAGATTCTACAACTACACTTGTATAGTTGGACAAGCAAACAACAGAGTTTTGTGATGATGTCTCATAGATTGTGTGTATTGGTCAAGTGGCTAGAACAGAAAGAGGCAAGCCTATGAGACTGTCTAGAATCGGTTGGTTTTATACCAATAAGAGATTATACACCTAAACTGATAGCAAGTTTACCATCGTTAGCCTTGACATTCAACTTTTGTTAAAATTTGATAACTTGACTAATATAAAGACAATTGGTCAAAATTTCATATAAATTTGTTCCTGATTCTCTTGTGATCTCGCTTCACACCATAGCACACCATGTTTATTTGCAATCTTATTTAAAAAAAACCTAGACAAATACATAAATACACACACTTAGGTTAGTTAGATTGTGGAGTTGTTTCTCATGAGTTGAATGGGGGTATTCTAGTACTTTTGGCCAGTTAAGGGTAAGATTTACAAATAATTGAAAGTACGAGGAATTTTTATGCAATTTTCCCAAGACAAATTCAGACACTCGACACGTGGCAGCATCGACTTAAAAAGCCTGTGGCGTAGACTCGCTCTCCCTTCTTCCTTTCTCGTCCACCTCCTCCTCACGCGTCTCCTCTGTTTCTGTGATTCTCTTGGTTATGGCGGAGACCTCTGCGCTTCTCTTCTCTCACCTCACCATCTCTCGCGTTTGGGACACCGCTTCCTCCCCTCCCTCCGCCGCTACTCCTCCTCGATTCTCGGTCTTTTCTCGTGCTCGGCCGTCTCGTTCGACTCGATTCACCGCTAAGGCATCGCATTACGGTGGCTTCTCCGATGACGATGCTTTCAGCTTCTTCCCATGGTCCGATGGAAATAACGGTAACCTTCTCTCTCTAATTCTTGTTTCTAACAATTGCCCTCGTTGAATCCTACTGATCATCAATTGGTCGGAAATGTGATCCTAAAAATTCGATACATGATTTGATCAAACTAAGGATGATACTTTCGGAGGCGATCGGGTTTAGAATTCGAGATTGTCCAAGTCGAATTAGGGTGATCTGATTTCAATCATGCGTGATTTGATCCATAGGACGTTTGTTGATCATTTCTTGACTTGTGTAACCAAGCCAATGTAGCTTCTTGGTGTGACATTAGTGAGAAAGACCCGAGCTTTGGAGTTGTGATCACAATGGGATTTTGCTGATTCAAAAAACGATTGCATTTATATTTGTACAGCCATTGAATGGGTTCCTGAAGAGAGGATTACACTTTTCACCTCCGATGGGCTAATTCAGATTGGAGGCAATATGGTTCCTCGCCGCGTCAAATCATCTCATGTATGCATTTTAAGTTCCTGTAACATTTGTTTCCTTGGCTTTGATTAACCTTCTTTTGCGTGTGTGTGTTCTTGGCTGAAATTTCTTACAAGTTACAAAAAGTAGTCAGAATATAGAACCGGTATCAAGGTTTATAGGATGAGACCGTGTGTCACTCTATCTTAGCCTAAGAGTTGTGTCATTTTGCTCTTTATGTAATCAATCATCTCCGGCGAGAATGAATCATATGGTTTGTGACAGAAGAAACATGGGAGATCCAAATCACCAGAAAAACACCCAAAGTTCCAAGAAAGTTCCTACATGGATCCTGCACAAGGTCTATGCCTCGGAGCTCTTTTCGACATCGCAGCTACAAACGTATAGCAACTCTTGCGTTTTTTTTTGTTTGTTGAAAAAAAAAAAGGCACAAGTATATTAGTGCACTGTTTTTTAAAATGTCAGGGACTTGACATGGGAAGAAGACTCTGTATCTATGGGTTCTGCCGTTCCGTTGAGATGCTCAGTGATGTTGTTGAAGACACTGTCTTAGAATACGGTGGAGAGGTTTGGGTTGAGAAATCTCTCTCTTATCTCCCTTTAACATTCTTTACTCAACTCAAGTCTAAACAAACTCCTACTTTGTGTTGAATGAAGGTTGTTGCTACAGAGAAAGAGAGCAAAGGAGGTTTACAAGAGAAGCTGACAATGACAGTGGCGGTTCCATATCTCTGGGGTGTTCCTCCGGCTGCAGAAAGGCTTCACCTTGCCGTTCGAACTGGCGGAGGCATCGTTGACAAAGTTTATTGGCAATGGCATTTCTTGTGAATCTGAAAGTTTCTCCAATAATGGGTTTCTTCTAANCCTACTACTTTGTGTCGAAGGTTGTTGCTACAGAGAAAGAGAGCAAAGGAGGCTTACAAGAGAAGCTGACGATGACAGTGGCGGTTCCATATCTCTGGGGTGTTCCTCCGGCTGCAGAAAGGCTTCACCTTGCCGTTCGAACTGGCGGAGGCATCGTTGACAAAGTTTATTGGCAATGGCATTTCTTGTGAATCTGAAAGTTTCTCCCCAATAATGGGTTTCTTTTAACTCACACAAGTCTTTATATAACATTCATTTGTACAGAACCATTACATTTGGTATAAATTCCCCTAAATCCCATAATTATATTCATCTATTTACTTGCATTCTTCCTAAAAACGACTCTGACCTCCAGCATTTCATGCTGAACTCTCTCTTACTTTCTTTAGATATCCATTCTAAACTCTTATATGTAATAAAATTTCCTTAATAAACCTAGTTCTTGTATTTACTAGGATCTACTTTATTCCTTCCTTGTGTATCTCAATTCTAAAATTCTAGAAATATCTATTGCTTCAATTTGAGCTTTCCTTAGCTATCTCTTTGTAAACGATTTTGCCAAAAAATTGTCATTTTAGGCTTTCATAGCAATAGAAGCCAATAGTCTTAACTTGTTCCAAATTTTAGCTTAGTGATTTAATTGTAGATATAACATTCTTGTCACTAATATTTATCAGTCAATCTATTAGTGTTTCAATCCATTATTATTAATTTATAGCACAATGATAGGCATCTTTTATACAGAGAGGCAATGTCGTCGCATCTTTTGTCAATTTCCTCCTCTCCACTCAAAGAAGATATATTCTTTCTAACGCCATCTTCCTCATTCCCTTACTGCAAGCGTATTTTAAACTAGACATATATATTAATGATGCATGTAGAATATATTTATTTTAGTGAGAATTTTAAATAAACAAATAGTGTGAATCATCTTTTCTCTAAATCGTCGGTCGAATAAGAAAACAAAATTTGACGGAGAAGTCCAATCTTGGTCCGACTCTCTGAACCGCTATGAAAAGACACTATAATGTTAAATAATCTCTGTGTTGCCAACTTTTTTAATTAATCATGTGTTAGAATTTGAATCTCAAATCCGATCTTAAAACAACAATAATAGAAAAATAAAAAAACATGCGAATTTTAGTTCATCTCTAATGTGAGAATTACATGAATATACATACACTTTCTCCCTCGCTGCTGATTTCATTATGATCAAATTCAAAGTTCTTACAGGTCATTCTTTATTCACTCTTCAACAAAAAAAACGACTACACAAAATAAATAGAGATATCTTTGACCAGTTCCGATGGAAGAACATGATTGAGTGGCTTTGTAATGTGATTTGGATATGTTTTTATCATCCATATTATTTTGAAATTCCCGGTCTCATACATATAATAGATGATGGTAGTGGATATGATTATAGAATATATATAATATAATCAGTCTTTGATCAATATCAAGTATAAGCAAAGAGCATGAAAATAAAAAATATATATACAGTAAAGAAATGCAAGTGGGAACAATTTTCGCCCTTTAGAAAAGCAAGATACAAGGTATGCATGCATGTGTTTTATTTTGTGTTTATTGATAAGATTCTGAGATTCCCTAATGAGGGTGAGGAGAACAATCCAAAGTAGCATACCAAATACTTTGTTCATATAGATAACCTATTCCAAATCTGTTATCATAAACCTATATGAATGTTGTTATGCTCCTATAAATTAATTTAGTTAGTTCAATATGTTCCTTCGAATTAATTTAAGAAACCCGAAATAACCTAGCTAATTAGTTTTTTTTTTAAGGAATCATTAGGATAACTCATTCAAAGTTTGATTACTCAGATAACATACTTATGATTTGATCGTTCGTTTATATAATTCTAAAAAATATCCTTCTAACATACTTGGGACTTTATAATAGATCATTTATATAATTTAAAAATATCCTTCTAATTATAAGTATTCCCCCATATAATTATGGCAGACTAATATACATAATCTATTAGAACCAAAGTAGTATGCAATGCACAATTACTCACAGACTTTCACCTATAAATTTTTGCACAAGTCTACCATAATGATAAGGAACTAATTAAGTTTAAGTGTGTTGTTACTTGTTAGTCTATCAGAGTTGTGGCAGGCTAATCCAATATATCAAATTAGTAGCAGAATACATCTAAGTTTTTCTTAAGTATGCCCTACTATCTGAAGAGTCTACTAATAACACTGAATAGTCTGTCATAAATATGACATACTTAACATATACATAATCATAAATAACCCCTTGTTGTCTGCGCAACTGCTCACAGACTTTCGTGAATCTCTTGTTATTTAGTATATATGCTAAAGATTTGGCAGACTTAGCTGGAAATTATTTGAAAGATTAATTTTGGTGGAGTCATTATATTGATTTGATGTAGATAGTTTTTGGTAAAAGGCAGCAGCATTATTTGCTATAATGTTTTGATTATAATTTTATTTTAATAAAGTTGTTTGATTGACTCTGTAAAGATAGTTATTTGGTAAGCAACCAATTTGACATATGTAGACGTACTGTTGATCATCAAACAGGAACCAACCTTGAGATTGACATCCCTTGAATTAACGACAATGATAATAGTGTAATGTTCAAAAAAAAGACAATGATAACAGTGACTATTGTTGTGGTGATGAACCAAGTACGACGGAGAAACAATCATTTTTTTCTAAATGAGTTTTTTTCTTTTTCTTTTCTGATTTTATATCAATTTTTTTTTAATGTGGTTCATTAAGAGTTCAGTTTTGTAAGAAAATTCAAAGCTAAATATTAAAAAAAATTCAAAGAACAAATAGTACAAAAGGGGGAATAATTTGACATGAAATATTTAGAAAATGATGTAACATTATTATGATATGATCAGGTTTCTGTATCACTCTTTAATTTCATGGTATATATAAAACTTTTCAAATATATTTTTTTAGTTTAACAACATGTAATCTCCTTAGCTTTTAGACCCCGAATCTCGAGACCGTTGCTGATAGCTTGGCAAAAATTGCCCTATATTTTTCTACTTTGATGCTCCTGTTTCATCACACTTGATTACAATTGCTTTGTAAGAGAGACAAAGAAAACTTATCCCACTACTAATTAATGCATCGGATTATTATTAAGAGACAAAGAAAAGTTAAACATGTAATGTTAGCTTAATGGTCATAGAAATGTTGGTTGTAGCCCTTCTAGGCAGAAATCGATTTGTTAGGCACAATTTTTTCTTGATCACTAACAGTTTAACATAACAGCTATATATAGGTTCAACATGATATAGAGTTCTCATTCAGAATAAAAATATCAAACTAAACTCATTAATAACATTTACACACTCTTCTTAAAAGCAAAGTTTTAATAATTCTTTTTTTTAGTTTTAAGAGAGTATATGGAGATTGAATCATAGTTGGTAAGAGAGATCAATAGTACGACATGAACTTATCCTCTGCCTTGTTTTCATCAAACCACAAGCTATTGTTACTACTACTCGTACAGCTACTACTTATTAATTGATTGATCTCCTCCATTCCATAATCCTCTATTGATCTCTCCTCCTCTTCATGATGATGATCATGATCATGTTCCATCTTCACTCTTGTTACTGTACTTGTTGTACTCGACCCACTTCTTACATCACTCAACAACATTATTCCCTTGTTTGTACTTTGCTTCTGGCTGTATTCTTGATGGCCCATTATGAGCTTATTGCTGTTTGGAGAATCTACCAAACTGCCCATGTCTTCTTGGTATAATAGTTGTTGTTGTTGGCCCATCATTGTCATCATCATCCCCTGATGAGGTGTGATCAGCTGGTTTGTTGATATTGATTGGTTATACGGAAGAAGGCTATTGATCATGTTGTAGTGTGATGATGATGATGGTGATGATGGTGATGATGATGATGATGGAGCAATGGCTAAGAGGTGATGAGGTGGAGGAGGAGGAGCCATGGTGGCCATGAGCTTCTTCTTGAGCTTGGTGTTCCAATAGTTCTTGATGTCATTATCAGTCCTACCATGCAAGTGAGCTGCTATTACTGACCACCTGCATTTTCAACATGATTTTCTCCTTTATGTAACCACAATAGTTGAATAAAAAAATACATTTGTAAGCATAATTCTCCAATAATTGTCAAAGTGGATTTTCTCTCATTTGTTTTCATAATTTATGAACTAAAGAATATACCCACAAAAGGAGGCAATTATACTGCACAAAAGGTGGGTATGTAAAAGCTAATATCAATTAAGAAAAAAAAATAAAAAATGAGATTGAATCTTCCTTGAAACATGCAAAGTCTCTTGCTTTTTGATACCCACTTTCTCCATTTCTTTCCCATGATTTAAACAAGAGTTATCTCTATTTTTAACATCTCTAAGATCAGATATACGAAGACCAAGATTATTAATAGTGGGATCATATATCAGTTTTAGTAATAGAAGTTGAAGTTAGACTTTCTTTACCTGCTTCCAATGGTGGCAAAGAGGCTGCATATAATATTGTCTTCTTGCTCAGTGAAATCTCCATGTCTTATGTTTGGTCTCAAATAGTTCAACCATCTCAGTCTGCAACTCTTCCCACATCTCCTTAAACCTTTATTCATCATATTATAAGAGATTTTAAAAAAAAAAAAAACAATAAAGACCCATCAAAGGAAATTAACAAAAATCCAAAGAAAACCCATAAGGAAAACAAAATCCAAGAAATTAGCCCATTCGAAACATGAGATGTAAAAAATACCAGCTTTAAGAGGGAGAGAAATCCAATTGCCACCAGTGCCCTGATTCTCTATGTAATCTTTAAGCTTTGCATCTTCTTCAGGAGACCATGGACCTCTCTTCACATTTGCCTTGTCACAACATGGAGCCCTCCCCATCTCTCTCTCTCTCTCTCTCTGATCTCTCTTGGTCCTTAGCTAATCTATGTGTTTTGCTTGAGAGGAATCTTTGTTTTGTTTTTTGAGAGAGAAGAAGAGAAAGAAAAAAGTGTTTTCTGGTTCTGTAATTATCAAAGATAAAGACATGTATTTATTGCTCTATGTATTGGAAACCCCCAAGTCAATGAAAAACCTATTTTCTAGTATTTTCTTTCCATTATGCTTTTCCTCATCTCCCCCATGTGGATTAACTTCATTTTTTTTATAAGTATATATATATTTATGTGGAGAAAGAGAGAGAAATAGTGTATACTAGTATAAATTATACTAGATGTGTGTGTGTTTTTGGTCAGCAAAGCAAAACAAGAACAGCTGGTTTAAGTTGTGAAAGTGTAGAAAAAAAATGAAAAGAACAAAACAATTCGTGAAGGCGAAATTAATTATTTTAATTAACAAGTGATTTAGTGCTCATTTATTTTATTTAAAGAAATTGGACAAATGGTTTAAAGTTTTCTTTGCGTCTCCATTTTCGATTTAACGTACGTGTTTGTCATTTGAGACCAAACAACCGTTTATCGACCCATTTTTTTGCCGGTTTTGGGTCTGCATTGAATTAAACCGAATCAAACCAACCAGAATCAACATGAATCTCAGTTTACTTCTGCAGATTTAGGATTAGTAATAAACTACTGTATAGGATGTATACACTAAATAACCTTCTGTTTTCATTGGTTCAATGCCTTAGTATGGTAAGAAGTACGATTGTAAATGAAAAATATGGTCCATGTAAAGTCAAACACATTTATGCATGGTATTAAATTTTCTTGGGTTACAACCAATAAAAAAGAAGGAAATAACTCATGGACTGTCGCAGCCCGAAGGTCGTGACTAGTGATAAGAAAAAAGAAAAGAAAAAGCAATTAAATAAAAACGAGAAGTTGACATTAAACCAAAAAAATAGAGAAAGCATGAAAGTGACGTGTGCTTATTTTCCAAAAAACCAAGTGAAATGTTTGACTAAGTCATTTCCCACAAGACATTGTCAAAGTGATTGATCCCGAGGCCACCACGCATAACATATATTCTTACGGGAAGAATATATGTACATTTTTTATTTTCGTACAAAGACATGTAATACATGTATGTATGTGTATATACATACTAACATACAGATACAGTGGCAAAAAGATATTGAATTTTTTTTTTCTTGCTAAAGGTAAAAGATATTGAATTTTGGTAAGTTGGTGTGGCACTTTTCAAAACAATATTTAAGAGGGTTTCCGAAAATGAAAATATAACTTGGTTACACTCGTTTCTTATTTTAGAGATCGAGGTACACACTTATCAAATCAGTAAACTCTAAGACTTGTCACATTATCTACCTTTATTGTAGCACACGTCACATACCAAATACATTGCTAATACAGTCACAAAATGGATGTATGATTCCTTACCACTCGATTATCCATCTGAGATATTAATTGTCAACTTGTGGATTGTATGTTTGTTGTATTGATTTAGGTCTAGATTGTTACAAGCAAAATTTTGTTACATATATACAAAAAAAAAATGCATTGTAAGTTACAATTTGTATAATTACTCATGGGTCCGCCTACAATGTGTAACGGGTTCTTATTATTGTTACATTTTCATGATTTGTGTACTACTACTAATTATTAACAAAGTTCATGCTCTTTGCTTATACTAATTATTGAGAAGGAGCCCCTCTATACCTGAAAAGATGTTCAGTGACTTCATGGTTATACCGAGTGGCGAGTGGTCGAAATCTATATATCTACAATAATACATTTTAATAAATAGATCTAATAATTGATAAAGGGGTTCTTTTATAGTAACATGCAATAATATTCCACTCAAAATTGGTGCCTATCCTGTGAAGGTAGACGTGTAATAATGGAAAAATCTCCTTAAAATGGTTAATCCTTACAATTATGAATTATTAACTATCTAATAGTATAATATTCTCGGTACTATACGTATAGAGTCGTAGAGGAGTGAACAATTTTAATTTTTTTTTAAATTAAAATTTGGTAATAAAAGTGTTGGAAAACCTCTAAACCATTGACAGTGTTTTAACTAAGCATGGGGGGCACATGTTTGTTGCAGCAACTCATCTGAGTCCAAGCGTTATAAGAGATGAGGATCGAGCTTATTAGTGATATTATATTGATCCTGTTTTCATAGTATAGCTCAGATTTAGAGAACTGATTCTTCAAAATCTTTAATTAATCTATGAAATTTCAACAACAAATATTAAAACAAAACCTTAAGCCAAAAAAATAAACATCCATGGAAGTAGCATATGTAGAATGGGACATGGGAGCGTGTTGAGTCCACGCGAGAAAAGGGTATAATACGACAGCGTTTTAACGTAACGTCGTGTCACTTTCTTCGCCTTTTCTTCCCAATTCCTCAGACTATCATCTCCTTCTCGACCGCTTCCCTCACTTAATACCAACACACACCAGCTCTCTTCTCCATTCAATGGCGGCCATTACCGGATTCTCCGCTCTCTCCACCTCCATTTCTCCTCCTCCTCCATCACTTCCTTCGTCGCCTCTACTCAATCCCCCTCCGTGTCTCTCCAGATTCCCAAATGTTTCTCCGTTTCCCGCGCTCTCTGCCTCTCGCCGGAGAAGGATTCCGGCGTTTTCCTCGATTGGCGACGGAGATGAACCGGTTGAAGAAGCAAGAGATGATGAGACTTTGATGTTATCAGTCTCTCCTTTGCCTCTCCTCCTCATTGCTTCTCTCCCTGGAGGTAAAAGCCCCCACACAAACTTCTCAGCTCCAATTTATAGACATTAAGTAACCATTGGTGACAAATTGTGAAATTGGCGTATTCTGTGGCTTTGTGACACTTGTTGAAGTCAAATCCAAATATCGTTTCCTCAGATACTTTCCCTAATTCAAAAGCTGGACTATGAATGTTGTGACAAGAAACATGATTATGATAATGCGTATCTCTCTTGTGGCAGCTGCAACTGTAAGATCAGTAATTGGACCCTTTGTGGAGATTGTGAAATCCTTGAATCTACCTGATTGGCTTGTTCATTGGGGCCATCCGGGAAACATGGTAGCTTCCTCCTCCAATACCAATTTCATGCTTCTTTAACCTTTTTTTTACCTCATGTGCAAGATTCAACTAACCATTTGTGTGAAAGCCAGTTCCTTTTAGTCATAGGACGCATGTCCTGTTTCCGCGGATGAACTTGTTCTTGTGTTTGTTTGTGAACATTCGTCTGTAATGGTCTGTGATGGTTTTGGATTTTTGTCACCTGTTTGTTTCCTCTTAGGCAGTGGTTCTTTTTGCTATGGGTGGCTATGGGACATACCTAGGCTTCCGGATTCGTTATTCAGATGACATTGTAAGATAATTTTAACTTAAACAATCTGTCTATAATATTATAAAAAGAACCGTTGTTTAAAGAGCGTTTTGTTTTGTTTTGATATGTCAGGAGGAGAAGGCAAAGGCAAAAGACCTGCACCCGAAGCTTCTAGCCGGAATGTTTTTATTTTTCTCGCTCGGAGCAACTGGTGGTATCACATCCCTTCTCACCTCCGACAAACCCATCTTCGAAAGGTTTCCTTTTTTTTCTTACATAAGAGGCTCGTCACCAAGTAGACAGACCATTGGGTTTGTGCTGGTTCGTTAAGGTGTTTCTGTTGAAATTAGATAACTAAAAACATTCATTTACTGACTCCAAAGTTGAAGAAACAAAACGCTGTTTAATGAACCTCTTTTCTTTTTTGAACTTAGTATTGAGTTTTCAAATACTCTCGGCTGATATGGTTGCTGATTTATGCAAATGTGTTAGCCCGCACGCTGTTACGGGATCTATAGGTCTTGCACTCTTGACGATTCAAACAGTCTTGCCAACATTGTTCAAGGTAAAAAGAGGGGAAATGCAGAATTTTCTGGACTAAAACCTTAATGATTTATACAGTTTTTTAGGATCAAGAAACTCCTTGTTTCAAAACTGTGCAGGACAAACCCGAGCTGAGGAACGTGCACGGGATCCTCGGGAGCGGGATAATGGCGCTCTTCCTCGTCCATGCTGCTCTCGGCCTTCAGCTCGGTCTCAGTTACTGACGGACTATTCTTTACTGACCTCTTCTCATATTGTTTGTCCTTATAAAAGAAGATATATATATAGAGAGACAACAAGCTTGTGTGTAAAATGATGTGAACATTTTAGTGTTTTGTTTATAATTTTTTCCTATTATAACATGTGAGGTTTTTCTACTTGATGCTGAGGTATTTATTAAAAGAGAATTTGGGTTTTTTTTCCACGTGTTATAAGTTTTTTTTCTTTTTTTAACAAAACACCATCACCAACCAACCTAAATATGAAAAGACAAAAAAAAAATCATGTTGCAGAGTTATTCTGTTTTGGAAAAATCTAAAGGATCCGGTTCGGAGTTATATCTATGATCCAATTACGATGTCGATATCGGGTCGGGTCATGTCGGGTGCTCTTCTCACCAACCACACACACCCACACCAACGACACCGAGGTTGGTGAGATTATCGTCGGCAACATCCCACCGTCCGTTTCTTCTTCACTCGAGATCAACGGTGTAATACCATTAGACGACTGTACACCATAAAACATGTGATCACAGCTTCGCCAACAATATAAACCGAAGAGAGGAGAAGCACGAGAAGAGCGGGCAAACACACAGAGCGAGTCGAACTCCGAGTTAAGCGGCGAGTTTCTCTCACTCTTATCTCAATAAATCTCTCTCTCTTCTCTCGTTTCTCTGTTCTGCTCTCTCTCTCTCGCTTTCATTTCTTCTCCAGATCTCGAATTCCTCTACTTCGTTAACAGGTTTGTTTTTTTTTTCGATTCAATTTTTTTTTTTTTTATAGGGGCAGGGAGAAATATTTCGATCCATTGTTGCTCTTTTCGTTAGATCTGTTCATTTTGTTCGTAGCTTATATGTTATTACGTAATCACTCGTTCGCGATTTGGAATCCTTGGTTTGTGGTGATAGATCTGACAAATCGAAGTTCATGCTTTGGATCTTGTTGCTTAATTTTTCACAACCAGATCAGAATTGGTGGGATTAGATTTTGTAACTGGAGTAGTTTCGGAATCATTTCTTCAGAAAAGTAATAATTTTTCTTCGTCTTCGATTGTGTCGGTGGAAACTATACTATACAAATCTTTGGAAAATGGATTTGTTTTCTAGGAATTTTATGTTGGTGAAGTTTGTTGCTTATTGGATTTGGTTTTCTGTGTGTTTCAGAAATGGAAACTTTCCTATTCACCTCTGAATCCGTCAATGAGGGTCACCCAGACAAGCTTTGCGACCAGGTCTCTGACGCCATCCTCGATGCCTGCTTAGAACAAGACCCCGAGAGCAAAGTCGCTTGTGAGACATGCACCAAGACCAATATGGTGATGGTGTTCGGTGAGATCACAACCTCTGCGAAAGTAGACTACGAGAAGATCGTTAGATCCACTTGCAGGGAGATTGGTTTCATCTCTGCTGATGTTGGCCTTGACGCTGACAAATGCAATGTCTTGGTCAACATTGAGCAACAGAGCCCTGACATTGCTCAGGGAGTTCACGGCCACTTGACCAAGAAGCCCGAGGATATCGGTGCTGGTGATCAGGGACATATGTTTGGATACGCCACCGATGAGACACCTGAGCTCATGCCTTTGACCCATGTCCTAGCCACCAAGCTTGGTGCCAAGCTCACTGAAGTGAGAAAGAACAAGACTTGCCCGTGGTTGAGGCCTGATGGTAAGACCCAAGTCACGGTGGAGTACAAGAACGATGGTGGAGCCATGATTCCGATCAGAGTCCACACTGTTCTCATCTCAACCCAGCACGACGAAACCGTCACCAACGACGAGATTGCTGCTGACTTGAAGGAGCATGTGATCAAGCCGGTTATCCCTGCTAAGTATCTTGATGACAACACCATCTTTCACCTGAACCCTGTCTCTTATACACATCTAGATGTGTATAAGAGACAGACTGTACACCATAAAACATGTGATCACAGCTTCGCCAACAATATAAACCGAAGAGAGGAGAAGCACGAGAAGAGCGGGCAAACACACAGAGCGAGTCGAACTCCGAGTTAAGCGGCGAGTTTCTCTCACTCTTATCTCAATAAATCTCTCTCTCTCTCTCTTCTCTCGTTCCTCTGTTCTGCTCTCTCTCTCTCTCTCGCTTTCATTTCTTCTCCAGATCTCGAATTCTTCTACTTCGTTAACAGGTTTGTTTTCTTTTCGATTTTTCAATTTTATCTTTTTATAGGGGAAGGGAGAACTTTTTCGATCCATTGTTGCTCTTTTCGTTAGATCTGTTCATTATGTTTGTAGCTTATATGTTATTACGTAATCACTCGTTCGCGATTTGGAATCCTTTGGTTTGTGGTGATAGATCTGACAAATCGAAGTTCATGCTTTAGATCTTGTTGCTTAATTTTGCAAAACCAGATCAGAATTGATGGGATTAGATTTTGTGACCGGAGTAGTTTCGGAATCATTTCTTCAGAAAATCAATAAGTTTTCTTCGTCTTCAATTGTGTCGGTGGAAACTATACTGTACAAATCTTTGGAAATGGATATGTTTTATAAGAATTTTGGTTCTTTTGAATTTCCTGTTGGTGAAATTTTGTTGCTTATTGGATTTGGTTTTCTGTGTGTTTTCAGAAATGGAAACTTTCCTATTCACCTCTGAATCCGTCAATGAGGGTCACCCAGACAAGCTCTGCGACCAGGTTTCCGACGCCATCCTCGATGCTTGCTTAGAACAAGACCCTGAGAGCAAAGTCGCTTGTGAGACATGCACCAAGACCAATATGGTGATGGTGTTCGGTGAGATCACAACCTCTGCGAAAGTAGACTACGAGAAGATCGTTAGATCCACTTGCAGGGAGATTGGTTTCATCTCTGCTGATGTTGGCCTTGACGCTGACAAATGCAATGTCTTGGTCAACATTGAGCAACAGAGCCCTGACATTGCTCAGGGAGTTCACGGCCATTTGACCAAGAAGCCCGAGGATATCGGAGCTGGTGATCAGGGGCATATGTTTGGATACGCCACCGATGAGACACCCGAGCTCATGCCGTTGACCCATGTCCTAGCCACCAAGCTTGGTGCCAAGCTCACTGAAGTGAGGAAGAACAAGACCTGCCCGTGGTTGAGGCCTGATGGTAAGACCCAAGTCACGGTGGAGTACAAGAACGATGGTGGAGCCATGATTCCGATCAGAGTCCACACGGTTCTCATCTCAACCCAGCACGACGAAACCGTCACCAACGACGAGATTGCTGCTGACTTGAAGGAGCATGTGATCAAGCCGGTTATCCCTGCTAAGTATCTTGATGACAACACCATCTTTCACCTGAACCCGTCTGGTCGTTTCGTCATCGGAGGGCCTCACGGTGATGCTGGGCTCACGGGGAGGAAGATCATCATCGACACGTACGGCGGTTGGGGTGCACACGGTGGAGGCGCTTTCTCAGGGAAAGACCCGACCAAGGTTGACAGGAGCGGTGCCTACATCGTCAGGCAGGCTGCAAAGAGCGTGGTAGCAGCGGGGCTCGCACGCCGCTGTATCGTGCAGGTATCATACGCCATTGGTGTGCCTGAGCCGCTCTCGGTGTTTGTCGACACCTACAAGACCGGGACAATCCCGGACAAGGATATCCTCGTGCTGATCAAGGAAGCGTTTGACTTCAGGCCGGGAATGATGGCCATTAACCTCGACTTGAAGAGAGGAGGTAACTTCAGGTTCCAGAAAACCGCTGCGTATGGACATTTCGGGCGTGAAGACCCTGATTTCACTTGGGAGGTTATCAAGCCACTCAAGCCAAAGGCTTAAACAAACAAACAAACAAGAAGCTGGCAGTTGCAAGAACTGAGTTGAGAAACTCTCCTCTCCTCCCTACTGGGAACTTATCATTATACCATTATTATTGCAAAAGACTGAATAATCCCCATTACATTCACATTTGTTTTTGCTGCCATTGGAGTTGGAACACAAGGCCATGATTTCAAGTATCTCTGGTAAACGAAAGATAGCAAACGGAAGATTTGAGTTTTCATGTATTGAATTTCTGCCTTTTTTTTTTCTTTTTTTTTTGCCTTCTTCTTATTAATCTCTTGTATTGTAATTTCGATTTGTGTAATCAAGAAATCCATGGTTGTGGTGTTAAACATTATGATTTGATGCGAAATGAGAAATCGTTAAACTAGAAAAAAGCGTAGAAAGAAAAGTACGAGGAGCTTGTGGAACACAGGGAGAATCTGGTCACAAACCTGACACCTGAAAGCTTCAAACATTTTAAACTGAGGAAATCAAAATTGTCCTGAAATATCTCAGTGAGGCATTTCGACGAACGGTTTATATGCATTATATGGTTTTGAGAAGACTTGATGTGGTGAAGAATGGTGAGTAGACTTTGATCGGTTTGAACAGTTTTCAGATTGTGATATTTGAGATTTTCAAACATTATCTCAAATTTATGCAACGGTAGCATAAATATCAAACGATAAGTCAAAGATAAGGAGCAGATTTAACTATTAACGACCCTCAGTCCGGATTTCGTGTTAGTTGTTTAGCTCTCGGGTGGTAAAATATATATAATTCTGCAAATTTCGGAAATTAATATAGTTTCAGACCCAAAATCTACCCCGATTACATATATATGTGGGTGATTTTAGTATATATACATGATTGACCACTTATTTAGGTGATTGGTAATGAATAATTTATAATTAGGTAGTTAACTGAGAGAAAATATTTTTAATCCTAAAAATTCTTTTTTATTTTATTTAATTACACAATTGCCATTGATCACTGAAAACTCAGTTGTCGACGTTACTATTCTTCCGGTAACACTGTTCACCACAACCCGGAGACACTGTTCATCTCGATTAAACCATTTTCCGACATTGTTATTATGCAATTCACGTGTTAAATCAATTAGCATATTATGGAGAATATCAAGTCAAACTAGTTATCATATAAATGGAAAATTGTCATGTTACACTTACATTGTTACTGTGTAGTTAACATGATAAACAAATTAACATATAGTAAAAATACATGTTAAATGAGTTATCCATCAAACTTGTTAAACTAGTTATCCATGTAAAAAATATGTTAAACAAGTTATCCATTAAAAAAAGATTTGTGGTAACCTTGTTATCATATCATAAAAAAACACATATTATAAAAATTAAATGTTAAATCAGTTATCTTTAATACATGTTAAACTAATTATCCATATAAAAATACATATTAACGAGTTATTCACAGAAAAATATCGTGTTTACTCAGTTATCATAACACGAAAATATTAGTTATTGGTTAACTAATTAAGTTACCATTATTGATGTTGCCACCACCAGAGCTACCGTCACCAACCTCTCCATCACCACCGCCACCACCATCACCAACCTCCATCTTCATCATACTCCATCGTTTTGTTCTTCTCCTTCCTTCTTCTTTCTTATTTTATTTTTATTTTTCTTATTCTTTCTCCTCCTCCTTTTTCCTTCTTTTTCTTACTTTTTCTTTTTCTGTTTTTTTACTCATCTGAAAGTACGAAGACAGAGAAAGAAGCAGGTTAATAATTAGGGGTAGAAAAGTGAAATAAAATTGTAAATTAAAGGGTAGAAAAGTTTTTTTTGCTGTGAATATAAGCACGTGAATAGTAAAAAGGAGAGAGAACTAATATTGCACTTATTTATACCCATCCATTGCAATTTCTCTCTATATATATATATATATATATAAATAAACAACTGAAAATATTTTGTGAATATCAATTTTTGTGGATAGTTTGATAAAATCCTAAAATACATCAAAATTTTAAGATATTGCTGTTTACAATTTCTAATTATAGATCAGAAAAATAGAAGAGAAGAGGAACTTCCAACTACTTCACTCAGAATAAGACAAGACTATGCAATTTGCAGACTGAATAACTTTATCGACTACCATTTATCAGAAGAAAATAAATCATCTTTATATTACATTTCTTTATAAATTATTTGAAAAATAGAAAACTCAAAAATGATGTTATCAAAAAGTTTGGTTTAATAAATAAGTTTCTAGAGATCATAATTGAAACTTGAAGGCACATAACTAAGTGTTCGTGTTTTTTCTCTATCGCTTTGTTACTATCAGCCAAGTAAGAGAAGCAAGTTTTAACATAGTTCAATTTTGTTGAAGTCTACCTGATAAATCAATGTTATCCAATTCCAGAATTTAGGGGATCTCTAAACAATATGAAACAGACGAAACTTTATATTCTTTTGTCCCTTATTCGACAAGTAAAAAAAAAACAAGTTCAAAATAGTAACATCAATATTATCCAATTCCAGAATCCAGGGAATCTCTGAATCAATACGAGCTGAATCTAAATGTTGTAATGTCATGATTTTAAATCTATTTAGCCACAATGGGTGATATATTAAAGTGAATATATTGCTAGAGTCCTTACCTCAGCATTTGTTGCCAGGTTCTTCATCTCGCCCTTCCCCACCAGGTTCTTCATCTCAGCCTTTAGACACTGTATATCCTCTTTTGTCACCATATCCATTTGGAGAATTTCGAACATTTCCGTTAGTTCCATCATTAGTGTTGTCGGATTAGCACCTGAAAGCAAGTAGAAAGAAAGTAAATAAACTTAGAGAGGAAATATCAAGTAAAAGTATTTCATAGAAAGAAAAATTACTAGCCCTATCACGGGAGGTAACTTCAGAGATGAGTTTGTATGCAGGACCACGCTTGTCTGAAGAGACTAGCTTGTAATATGTTTCTTTCGATACTTCTGGGGGTAACTCATGTTCAGAGTGGAAGTAATTCACAAACTCAGACTGAGAGTAAAACTCACCAATGCAATACGCAATACCCATATACAAGGAACCCATATACACTTCCTTGCTGTTACTTTAATCCGTTTCTAAAGCAATACAACCTGCAACGTGACAACATTCAAATTTTGTGCATAGAGGTCATTTCTCAGTCCATTCAACTCCCTTTTTAGTAGTTCAAGTGATTCCTTCAATTCCTACTGAAAGTGTAAAAGATAAATGATAAGTGCAACTGATTAAGCAACATATCCGGGGAAACAATAAGAAAGATAGAAATAAAAACCTTTGAAAGACCAGTAGGTTCAATAGCTTGTCCAGGGAGGAATGTAGTTAGATCTGGGAATTTGGTTCATTATCTGCGGGTCCCGCCCCGTTTGACCCGCCGCGGGGCGGGTGTGGATCGAAAAAAATATGTTTAAAAAAAAACGGGTTTTGCGGAGCGAGTATTTTTAAAATGCGGGGCGGGTGCGGGTGTTTCAAATTTATTTTGCGAGTTAACGGGTTACCCGCCAATTTTTTTTTTTTTTTAAATGTTAATTATTAAAAAAATTATTGACAAAATTATTAAAATTTTAAAATATTATGTAATATTTGTATAAATTCGCTAACCATTTTGTTTTTATAATTTTAAGTAAATTGTATATTTATATTTTATCATATTGGATTTTTTTTATTAGGTTTTTTTAAAAAAATTATATAAAATTTATTTTTTATTTTTATTTAAATATTGGCGGGTTACCCGCGGGTATTCATAAATTCAAGCGGGGCGGGTGCGGGTATAAAAAATTTTATCGAAAAATTTTGCGGGGCAGATCAAAGCGGGTAAAAAAAAATTAAAATCCACTGCGGGGACGGGTCAAGCGGGGCAGATCCGACCCACAACCCAGACCTAAATGTAGTTGCCTGGCACTATCTCCAGTTACGGGAGAATATTTCAGCACATAGAATATAAGAAGCCACCGTCCTTAAGTCTTTTGCTAGTAGTGCGTCAAAAGCACCCTCGAAAGTTTGAGATGGGACACTATGGTAAGTTCTCATAGCCTTATTTTACGAACCTTGTTAAGCTTTCTTTCGAGAGTTATACGTAAAATGTTGGAAAGTGCTTCTTCTTATTCTCAACAAATCTCCAAAGCTAGAAACTTTGGTCCTCAAGGTGTGTGTGTAGCATCTAATCTCTCAATTTAAACTTTTAATAGTTAAGCAGAAAATATATTCACGGTGCTACTTACGCTCTGTATTTTTATGATTCTTTCTCTAGGGCTTGCACTGTGCAAGAAATAAGAGAGTCTACATTGAGCGAAATGATCGAAATAAAGTGAAGGTGTTGGAGATATATGGGTTTAGAGGAAGTTGTAGTGAATTTAAACAAGTGAACTGCTTTTTGGACCAAATGAAGTTTCTTCAAGTGATGAAAGTGGAACTTGATGCTGATGATAACAATAAACCGCGACTCATCAATCACCTTTTTGATCTAAGTGCCAAATCAATCTCTTGTGAGATTATCCCCTCCTAGCTAGTTTAGTTTGGGTTTGCGGTTTACTTTGGATTCGGGTTTTATGGTTTTTTGGACTTTTAGGAGAAACAGAGTCGGCCCTGATATTGTAAAGGCCGCAAGCCCAAATAAAAAATGTGCTGGTTTGGTTTATTAAAAAAATTATTTATGCATATTTGTTGTTCGAACCCGTGCACTATAGGCATAATATAGTACTCCCTCTGTTTTTTATTAAGTGTCGTTTTAGCATATTTCACACAGATTAAGAAAACATTAAATTTTCTGTTTTACCCTTCATTAAAACAATATTTTGTTTGATAGGAATAATTAATAAGCTGAAAATGGTAGGGATAAAACTGGAAAATTTATCATAAATCTGCATTGAAATCCGAGAACGACAATTATTTGTAAACAAAAAATTAAGTCTAGAACGACACTTAAATCAAAACGGAGGGAGTATCACTTACCACTATATTAAATACATTTTATTGGAAATAAGGACCGAAATTTGTATATATATAAATAGGGCCGCAAGCATGGGCTTAGCATGCTTGGGCTCAGGGCCAGGTCTAAGGAGAAATGCTAATAACCAAACTATCTAACCTAGTAAATGTCATTTTGATTCAGCTTTGGTTATTTGGTCTTCAGTTTTAAGTTTTTGTTTTTTAGGGGGTTAATGTATGATTAAAGTTTTGAATCAGCTATAGTTATCTAATTATCTAAATCATTATGTAACAGTAACATAACTGAAAAAACTTTATATTGTGTTAAAATGAATGAACATATTTCTACCAAGGAAATTTTTAACGAGCTTCAAAAAATGTTGTAGCTGATCCAAACAACTTGAAGATTACAATATCTGACGAATGTCGTTTCATCCAGCGGTAAAGATTCTTTTGATCTAAAATCTCTTGCTTCACAAAAGTTTCACATGTCTTGTATTATGTATTTTTCTCTGTTTCTTCTCTGTTTAATGTTTCATTCGTGATTCAACCTTCGTAATCCCTGAAAGATGCACTTTAAGGGAAATATGATGAATAAAAACAGAGTTTCAACATGCACGGCTGCACCCTTAAAGTATTTTTTATGGGTTTAGCTATGCCACGAATGTGAGATTTGAGTAGTTCTTGTATTCAAGATTTGTGTGTCTTGCGAATCAAATTTTCATAGAAAAAAACCACAACCTTTGTTGGAATGTTATGTGGTTTTTATGTTTTTGTTGGGAACGTTATATTGTCGGGATTAAATTCAAAGTCCGTCTTTTTATGAAATTGTACAATTTTCTTGTTAAAAATGTAATATTGACTGCATCAAATGGAAAGAATTAGATAATATTTTCTTTGAAATAAGAACGTAATGAGAATCGGAGACAGTAAAACAACAACAACAAAAAAATGAGAAGGCTAAAAAGGTCTTGTTAAGATATTATGGAGGCGAGGCGATTCAGAATGTCTGCTGATTAAGCTAATCTGGTTTCGAATCATCGTCTTGGTTAGCCGTATCAAATGCGGATTATTGTGGTAAGCACGATAGATAATACACTACCGTTGGTTGAAAAGTCAGTCGAATTGAATGCGACCGAAATGCCTCGTGGGTAGAGTTCGTCCAAAAATCTCAGATTAGACTATTTCTGTCGTCTAATTTGTGATCATTATAAATTATAAATTTATTTTTCTTACAACTAAACCTCTGTTGGACGTGTGTGAATGTTTGTGATATATTTTTTTCCCCCTACTAATCATTACATGTAGGCGTAGCTGCTTGGAGTTTCTATTTCAGATCTATCCTTTTTTTGGTTTCCAAAAGTCAGAAACAAAGGAAAAATATGAAAAATATATTTAAATGTAGTTACAAATAAAAATAAAATGAGAAATAAATTTGATTAGAAAGCCATCGATCACTCAACTCATTGCTTTTGTCGTGTGGCATGTATTGTGGTGCAAGCATCCAAACTCTCATAAATTATATATTATGAAAACTAACATGACATAACGCTCTTCAATTATGTGGACATCCAAATGATTCGTCTAGCTAGTATATGTTATAATATATGCTTACAATACAAGTGTGGTTAAATCAAGACGCTCTCAGAGTCCCACGTACGCTACACACCATACTTTAATAAATGCCGTATAATAATTGAATAAGTATAACATACATAAATCTTTTAACTAAAAATCGAAAGAACAAAAATAGGGACATATGTACAATATCACACGTCCACATAACCTTTGTTCTTTGGTTTACCACGTCCACATAACCTTATTCGTCACTGTTTATAATCGTTACCGTTGTATCTGCAAATATCTCTAGCTAGATGATAATTAGTTGTTGCAAATATTGTCGTTATGGCCTAATCTATATAATAGCAAATATTGTCGTTATGGCCTAATCAAATATTGAAGTTTATTATAAACTCCCAAACGACCATGAAAATAATAGTAGAATTGGAAGAGATTTATGAATTCGTTCGATATCAGAATGGTTACAGTCGACTATCGTTATGAATATGAATAATTGGTACTACATTATCGAGATTCCCACTGGTAGAGTCACCATGCTTATCTGTTACCAAAAAAAAAAGAAAAAAACCAAGAGCTTAAAACCTTTTATTATTACAACTTTACAAGATAAGTATAATTATCAACAATTATTTTTATTTTACTTTCATGCATTTTGACATTTGTTAAAGCGTCAAATTTGTAGACTAGCTACTTAAATATGTGTACGTGGAAGTCATATATCATTTTACATGTGAGTTGTAGATACTCGAGTCATACATGCATGTGTTGTTTGTTTGGGTTTTACATCATTAATCTGTGTACATCATTAATCTGTGTAAAACACACCGTGTCCTTCACATAAATACTGAATTGGGATTTCCAAGTAGTCTATCGTAATTTTTCATGCCGCGTAGATTTTAGTATATATATAAGCCTAATTATTTTAGGAACTAACTTATACTATTACAGCTAAACTAAGATTTTACTTGTAAGTAAGACGATAAAAATCAAAACAAGATCGGAATGCAAGTTTCTGCTTTTGTTCACCATTGATTTAGGACATAAAAAGTGAACGCAACAAAAAACTATGAACCTTGATGTTTGCCACGTTTTGTGATCACAAATCCCTGTCTTGTTTTTTGTTTTTTGGGGTAACAATTAATAAAAACCAGAATTTTATTTTGGGCAATTCATGCAATGGGAATTCAAACTCACTCGGGCAGGAACTGAAACGAGAATATTAAAAGCAATTAGATCAATCAATTCCCGTCAGTTTAGTCAAAGGTGCCAATAGAAAAAGAAAAAAAAAATGCTGAATGAAGCATTCTTCTTTTCTTTCTGTCGTTGAAATTTCACCATATATATATACTCTTTCGACTAAAAAACAATTGAAAAATAAACAGATTTGGAAAGAATATAATAAACAAATTTGAAAAGAAAATATTTCTTCACTATATGCTAACAAATTATGCCGTTCATATTTCATTTATCAAATTTTTTTTTCCTTATTTTATTGATTTTTCCTAATGTTTACCAATTGAAAACCAAAAAATAATTTAAATAAGGTTTGAACATTAGGTGGAAAATAAACTTATACCAACAAATTTGGTCCGCATGTGAACGGTTGTCGTATATGTCTCGTGTTTAACCGTATTCTCCTTATAGACATTTTTAGTTGGTGAGTTAAGTAATTATGCATCCATGCTCCTTGCAGAATGAGCAAAATTGAATAAATAATATATTTCAAAGCAAGTGATCAGCTCACTTTATCTTTTAACCAACAATTAAAAGGTTCATCTTACGTTCTTAACCCTTGAAAGGTTTTCGAAGCGCCTTGATTGGGTTACAACCCTTCTCAACTTGGGACCTTAAGAATGATTAGATCCTCCTTTTCCTTTTTCAGGGTGCCTCTGATGTATTTGGATCAAGTTTCAGGGTAGTCTGACGTGATATATGGGCTATTATCTTGTGTGACAATATTTTCTCAAAGAAAAAGAAAAAAAACTTGTGTGACAACTTTTTGAATTGTGGATATGATAACCTTTGACGCATGTCTTGTCCGTAAACTTGAAATCATCGTCGAGTATCGCCGAACTTGTACGCAGCTGAAGTTGGAGTTGAAACCGACGAATTTTGAATTTATGAGATTTGCTCCCAAAACAAAACAAAAATTATAGTTGAAGAGAGTAAAAACTATAAAACGTATGATATGATTAATAAACTTTGAACAATAGTATTTTGTTTATAAACTAAATATTTTATAAGGGTTACAGGTGCAAATCTTCATTATCTTAACTATTTTACACAATTACATATGTTGTAATTTGTAAAGTGTGTTTATTTTGGATCTTTGTCACAGTCGAAGAAAAGGTTGTTACTAGTTTTATGTTTTTTTGGGTGGAAAATTCTTATTTTGGCGGCCGACAGAATGTAATATACATTCCAAATTACAAATCCAATGAACGCTCGGTAGGAATGTAATGTAAGTTTTATTTCTAAAACTAATAATCACAGTTTCTTGACATCTTTTTTTATATTTAATTACAGCCGCTATTTTAAACTCTGCAGTAAATTTTTTAAGCAGAAATCTAAAACACAAACGCATGTTTCGTTATTTATGATCAAACTCAATTAGATAACTCGGTCTAGTCATAAAATGCATTAAGAAGTTTTTTGCTTACGAAAATTAAAGAAGCAATGAATTATACATGCACGGGGACAATATAACTAATTTTACAATGAAAGCTAAAATGGCTGGATACGAAATTATTAAATTCAAATAAGCAAAATTAATAATTAAGTTGGTTTTGTTGAACAAAATATTCGAAGTTGGTTCATGGCTGAATTAATGAATTTTTTTTTGTCGGTCAGATGGGTCCCGCAACCGTCGATTATCAAGACTCCTACCACCGTTACCGACAAAAATAGTGAAAGCTTATAATTTCATTTTTCAATAATAACCATTCATTTAATTTCAAATAAAAATATCGAATATTATTGAATTTCAGCATTGTCCTTTCGGGGACATCTGATCAATTGTAATTTGTTTAAAAGTATAGAAAATTAAAATTTCTACCAAGTAGGAGGAGTAGGACCGTAGGACAAAAGAAGTTCGGAAGTACTCCATAATTTATACGTAAACCTAATAGAATATACAATCTTCCCAAAGTTGAATATTAACGTAGTATAGTTACGTAATCGATAGTAACTTAATGCTTATATTCATGTAAGTCTTTTTGCTAAAATGAATTTTAAACAACAGCTATATTATATATTATAAAAAGTTTTCGAATTTCTCTCTGATATCTCATGCCCACAATGTTTAAAAAAATGTTCGGCACTGAAATATACAACTAACAACTGTTTGGGACGAAATTATAGAGGGTAAAAGTTTAATCATAGAACTTTTGTTGGATGAATCGCGCGAAAACATCTATTTCAGTTTTTGCTGCGATATGTATTACGCACTACGATTCATTCGATTTGGCGAGAATAGAATAGTAGAAAACATGGTGAATCTCTTACTCTTCCTACTCAAATAGTTCATGAGATTGACAAACAAATGCGCAAGGACGATCATAAATACAAAGAGAGAGTAAAACTATAGTTCTATTTATGGTGATATCAAGTTAATTGTAAAGTAGTAGTTAGCTTTTTATAACAGTTTAAACTAAAGATAAAATTATTGTAACAACGGTTTTTTCATTGGATTAATTTAAATATTTTAATTTAAAAAAAAGATTTCAAGTTTTATATAGTCACTAACGAATTAACGTTCTCATTTGTAAAGGCATTTGGTACATGAGTTCATATCTAATAGTTATTTATATAAATCAAAATTTGATGTCGGCAAAAAAACTCCTTTACAGTAGTAATTAGCAACAAATGTGTTGATTAAAATATTATAAATTTAATAATCACTACTATTGGCTATTGAACAGCTAGAATAATATAAATGTAAGAAGATACATTTTGTACCACTTCACGTAAAAAGCATGCCCTTCTAGAAAAACCAATCGATCGGATTCGATATTTTGAGATCTGAAGGCGTGTTTTTAGGTTCGCTTCATATATCGTGCAAAACAAAAAGAACAAGATTTTGGCAAAAAAATGACCCTACGTTCATGTCGATATATAAAGCGGATGTATAGGATTCTTACAATGATCATCAAATTTTTTTTAAAAAACTAATCACGATAATTAATTATTTAATCCAACTGTTTAATTTGCTATAAACTCTGTTGGGTAAGTTAATAAAGTCATGTGTCGAAGAAAGTTATTCGTTAGATCTAGGCATGGGATTTCGGGTTAACCGAACCAGTCGATTATTTTGATTTTTTGGTTATTTTGGATTTTTAATTTTTGTACTGAGCTGACAAAAAAAGTTACGGTTCGATTCGGTTGTCAGTTATTTTAGGTATTTTAAATTATACCGAAATTAACCAAAATTTCTGTGTTTAATTAAAACTTGGTTCAATTTTAATAAACTCGGTTAAAGCGGTTCGGTTTATTCAATTTTAATTAAAAAATGAAATTGTAAAATTTTAGAAAAAGAAGAAAAGAACCGAAGAAAAGAAATCGAGGAAGATGAGGAAGAAGAGAAGGAGAATAGAAGAAAAGAAAATCGAGAAATAATAGATTTAGGGTTTTGCTTTTTTCGGTTAACTGTTTGGTTTGCTTGAACCGAATCAAATTGAATTGATAACCGAACATAATTAATAATCTTATCGTTCGGTTTTCTACCAATAACTGAATCAGAAACCAAACCGACCGAAACTCAGTTCGGTTTGGTTCGGTCTGTTCGGTTCGATTTTAAATCCCAGGTCTAGTTAGATCGGTGGAAATGACATTTGTCCAAAATGATTATTAGTTGTTGACATTGTTGAAGAAAGACATTATGTGTAATTTTTGTTGATTTTTGACATATCATGCATATTTTACGTTATGGTCAAAAACGCATGTTTAGTTCATAGTCTAGAAACGAAATCATATCGTATATTTGACTTTTTTTCTAGTTAAGTTTTGAATGGGGGGGGGGGGTATTTGTGATTCCTAAACAAATGAAAAAGACATAAAAGAACTAAAAATGTAATTTCACGGAATTCAAAAAGAAAATAGTTATTTACCATAGTCTCTGTACTTTTTGTCCAGATTGAATCTCGTAAAATAAAAAAAAATACTACAGTTAGTGAAAAGAATTGAGAAAAATGAAGTACAATAATGAAGCTTTTTGTTAATGTATAGAGAGGATATCCAATGGATGCATTTATATACACTTTTATGAAACACGCATCTAGCCAGCTACCATTTCCTTGGATCTATCATAATAACTATTTTTATTACAATGTGCGCACAAGCGTTTTAAAAGAAACTTACCGTCAACAATGATGTAACTTGAAGGGAAAAAGCAAAACTGATGCAAGTGTACGATTTGGTATTAATTTTCGTTTAAGTAACAAAACATGTGAATTATGCTGAATAAGCGTGGTTAATGCAGAACAAAAAAGTTTAGGATGTCCACCTTGTAACATCACTTTCCACGTGTACATTTTTAATGAAAATCCATGGTTTCTATTGTACCCACTGTACCACAAAGTTCATGCTAATTCAAGAATTAAAAAAATCGAGCTCATATGCGCTATACTCGATCAAATCATCACAGATTTACACATTTCCTAATTTCTCTAAACCCTAACACGATCTAGGTTAGCAGATTTTTTTTGTTTGTTTCAAATTATACTGCTAGATGCGAATCTTTCTCTACAAAGCCGCCCGAGTCAAAAATGTCCCCTTCAACGCTCCACTCTATATCTCTTGTAGAAAGCTACAAACATGCGATTTAGAGTTCTAATGAAGAAATTGGATATTTCAAACATGCATCACCGCAACTTTGCGTCTCGACGACAACACGATTAACACTGTTAGGGGACTGTAAATATGACCAAACATGCAATAGAAAAAAGTCAACGAAATCTTAATATTATTTTGGTTAATGAAAGCTTTTTTTTTTTGTTATTAAATGGTTGATGAAAGTTCATATTTTTTTGTTTCTTTCTATTTACGAAAATTGGGGATTCAATCAACTTTTCTTCTCCTTGGGCATTACCTTAAAATTAATAGCTTCCCTCCACATCACTTTAGGCTACATCACTTCATCATTTTGTAATATATTACTATCACAGCCAAAGAGAAAGAGAGAAAAATGGTTGTAGTAGGCCATGCCAATGGGTATTGAAACCACTTTTCCTTGCATCGGTCAATTTGTGTGAATGTGATCTTAACCTAAGATTTTCCATAAATTTATAGCATGTAAGTATATACCTCACGAGAGCAACGTAATAATGCTAGTGATGTTATATATTTTTCGACCGTTTAAGAGTCTTAGGTGAGTGGACCACCCATTTTCATTATGTATTTTTGTGAGTGGGTCCAAATAGTGAGGACCCATTTCATTTCCAATTTCCATCATAAACGCTTATAATATATGCCATACTCATGTCCATCCATCCCCCACATCACCTCTCTCTCTCTCTGCATTTATATACTCCACTCTTCTTCTCTCCACTCCACACACAAGAGAAGAAAACCAAAAAATGGGTAACTCTCTGATCTCTCTTCTCCCAATCTTCCACTTGTTGGTGTTATTAGGATCCTCCTCAGTGAATGCTTATTGGCCACCATCACCTGGTTACTGGCCAAGCTCCAAGGTTGGCTCCTTGAGCTTCTACAAAGGCTTTAGGAATCTTTGGGGTCCTCAGCATCAGAGAATGGACCAAAATGCCCTCTCCATCTGGCTTGATAGAACCTCAGGTACTAATTCAACTCTACTTCTCATTTTCTCATGTGGGTTTTTCAGATTCGATTTTAAGTTTATATTTCTTTTTTACTAATAATGTTTTTGGGGGTTATATAAACAGGAAGTGGGTTCAAGTCAGTGAAGCCATTCAGATCAGGCTACTTTGGAGCATCCATCAAACTCCAACCTGGCTACACTGCTGGAGTCATCACATCTCTCTATGTGAGAGCTAGAGATCTCTTAATTATGTACTTTTTTTAACTACGTTTAATGAAATTTAATCTCAATTAATTATACTAAATTTGCAGCTATCAAATAATGAGGCACATCCAGGGTTCCACGACGAGGTGGACATAGAATTTCTGGGGACAACATTTGGGAAGCCTTACACACTTCAGACAAATGTGTACATTAGAGGAAGTGGTGATGGCAAAATCATTGGTCGTGAGATGAAGTTTCGCTTGTGGTTTGATCCCACTTCGGGTTTTCACCATTATGCTATTCTTTGGAGCCCTAGAGAAATCATGTGAGCCTTCTACTAATATTCTCATACAGAAACAATTTTTAGATTTCCTTTTTTGGTTGATCTAACCCCCTTAATTAGTAAGTGGTAACTAATGATTCGTGTTCTGAAAAGAAAATACGATACATTTATATTTTGGCCGCGGACCTAGGTGGATGAATCTATAGAGCCATATAGTAAACACAAAATAGTTCTCTTAAATTTTTTTATGGAAAAGATCTTCCGTAGGATTTGCATTATTCGGGCTGTGAGGGGGATATAATTAGAGAAACAAGAAAGAGACAATGACCGTACGACGGTGGACAATTAGTCAATTATACTTGATTTTTTGTTCTTGTTTATAAATAATAAATAATTAATGATTTTCTCATGTTATTCGTTTCTGCGCCTAAGCTTTACTATCTTTCTAAAGTATTTTAACTAAGTATGAGTCCTTCAAGCCTATGAGGTCCGACCACATCAATGGGACATACAGAATCTACCTACCATTCTAAGCATTTAATATATAGAAATAAAAAATACCTCACACTTTTCTCTGAACCTTACTATATAAGACATACATAATTTTATCTTGGTATATTCCTTATTTAGTAAACTAAATCAACTTTCAAACTAATTTTGTTGTTAACAATAATATCGTAATTTTTTTTTCATTTGTGATTTCAGATTTATAGTGGATGATATTCCCATAAGAAGATACCCAAAGAAGAGTGCGGCTACATTTCCTTTAAGACCAATGTGGCTTTATGGTTCCATATGGGACGCTTCTTCATGGGCAACCGAAAATGGTAAATACAAAGCCGACTATAAATATCAACCTTTTACTGCCAAATACACCAATTTCAAAGCAATCGGTTGCACCGCCTACTCGCCAGCACGATGCCATCCGGTATCGGCTTCGCCATACCGTTCTGGCGGGCTAACCAGACAACAATACCAAGCCATGAGATGGGTTCAAACACATAATATGGTATATAACTATTGCAAAGATTATAAACGTGACCATTCTCTAACACCGGAATGTTGGCGTTAGGGAAAAAAATGAGAAATGTCCCAAAGTTTTAGAATTTTAATTACATCAAAGAGAGTATCACAGTGAGGTTGGGAAAATTTTGGGATTTTTTTTTAAATGAATCATTGTTATGCGGTTGTTTGTTTCACGGAAATAAAAATTTCCTTTTTTTTACTTATCATATGGAAATGTTTCCTATATCATATTGCTTTGTCAACTGTGTCTAATAATCAATTTTTTTTTTTTTTTTTTTTTTGAAATGGTGTTCCGTTATTCCATATTATGATCACACTTACCTCATAAATTTATATACCAATTATCAATAAAATGGAGTGTAAAACATCTTCTTGATCGATCCAATTCTTGAATTTATCTTTTTCTTTTGGCCTTCAGTGTATAATTTCTTTTTCGTCGCCTGAAAATGCCCAAAAGGTAAGCAAAAAAATGATGATGAAGCGACGCATAAATGGAGAATTTTCCAGAAAGAACAAATTACAAAATGCATTTATCTGGCTAACTTGTAATTTGTCGCATATAAAAAGGGTAAACAATCGACATATTTTCAAAATGCATTTATCTTAAGAAATAAATGTCAGGACCAAAATGATAAGTCAAAGTTTGCAACCAATCAAAGATAACATTAAACTCTATTCTTTTTTTGTGTGTTCGCCAAAAATAGCAGTATGATTTTGGATGTGATTAGTAATAACTGTAAGAATCTTATACAGTTTTTACAGCATTTGTATTAGATTGGTTTTTTGGTTAATACTAAAAATTTAAAAACTGTACAGAGGGAGGAGAATGCTTATAGGAGATCATATACAACATTTGGAGAATAATTAGCAAAAAACAAAAAAAAAACATTTGGAGAATAGAGAGACAAAAACCAGAGACTATAGGAGAGAAAGGTTGAGCTATGGTTGGAATAGACGGAACCAAGTTGTTAGGTAGGATTCAATCGATGGTTCGTTCATTCCTTTGCGGCCGTGATAGCGGATTCAGCGTTGCACGGATGGAGTTCGGCTTATCTCCTTTCTGAGCGATTGGGCAGAGCGTGATTTTGATGTGTAAACCCTCACGTTTTCGATGTTTCCAAATGGTGTATATAGAAGCTTGCATCACTCAGTGAGTGATGAGAGTTGTATTTTGGCATTGTCAAGGAGAACGCACGCAGTCAAAGTAGGATGTCTCAAAAGCGTGCGATGGAGGATTCATACCGCTGGAAGTGATGAACGATCTTCATATTGACAAAGCTTGGTTGTATGTAGATTTAGATCCCCACTAGTCTTTACATCATTTCTACATTTTTAAATTAGAATTTTTAGAAACTATTTGCTATAAGACAACAACACCTAGTTATACTTTTTTGTTGAGATATACTAAACCGGATCCACTAGCCCATTTGACTCCACAAAGAGGAGTTTATGGAGTTGGATTCCTACACACTGGGACCAGCAGAAATTGTCTAAGCCACTTGCCCAAAAGTGCTCGTGTAACTTTTTTTTTTTGGGGTCGAATAGTGCTCGTGTAACTTCTAAGTTATATTTAACACCAAAATGCTGAAAAAGTATTTAGGAAAAATTTAAGGTGGAAAAAATAGTTTCGATCCACTTTTTATTAATAAAATCATTCTTCTCTTTTGGTAGATAATTCATGTCGTATATTTTACGGTGATCCTTGTATCTAAATGTCACGGTCAGACTAATAAAACCCGCTTACATATAAATCCAAACCATCCTCTAAAAATCTAAATCAAATAATCATCATACATAAAGGAAAAGGATCCTCAAAGGATTTGATTGAGATATACTTTGAAATAAAATGAATGTATTGTTTATTCACTCATTCTTAGCCACTTATATCCTTTTACATATAAATGTCATGCTAAAATGATGAAATTTCATGTGTTTTCATGAGCTTGGTCAAAAAAAAAAAAATTCCAATTGAGTTTTTCTTTTTCTTTTGTTGTAGTATTTTTGGGTATTCTTTATATATACATGAAAAATGATTAATTGCTGCAAATTTTTTTTTTTGAAATAAAAGGAAGAATACGACTAAACAATGAGAAGGAGCATTCTATCCGAATTTGGTAGATGCGTACAAGACGATTGAAAACACGAGACATTCGTCTAAAATAATAGCCCACAAAGCATTACTGACCCATTCTTCTCTTTTCCTTCTTTTGTATTTTATAATAATGTTGTCGTTCCATTATTTATTGTTAGCTTTTGTCAATAGACAAAGAAATCACTACGAAAAAGAATTTACGTTAAAATTGCGTAATATCCAGTTTTCTATATACCTGGGTGATTAGTCAATTTTTTTTAAAAAACGGTTGCTTGTGAATTTAGATGAGTATATCTGTACTTACTTTTAAAACCTTTTGTTGTGAAAAAAATTCTGTAAAAAAAGTTGTTGTAGAAAAAAACTACTAACGAGTTCGGAATTCGAACCAGGCTTATTCGAAATATTCAAAAATGATCCGTGGTGTGCACTAAGTTATAGTCATGGACATATATGTTAGTGGCAGAGTAAGCCGTGGACTCAAAAGTAATGGAACCATATGAAATTCATAATCGTGAAAGTTTTTTTTTCTTTCTTAAATATTACTTCATTGTATACTAGTTGAGTGACGTTTGAGACACGGAAAGTTTGAAAAAGAAAAACCAAAACAATTCGAAACACAAAACATAGAAAAAATGTTGCTTAAAATTGAATTGGACAGTAAATCCGCAACTCCATCGTTTTTCTCGCATGAGAGACCGAATGTTTATAAATTCTGACATAATTAAGAAATATAATGTCCTCTGAAGTGACACTTAATCAATGTA
Source organism: Alliaria petiolata (assembly GCA_020283515.1). Taxonomy (NCBI): domain Eukaryota; kingdom Viridiplantae; phylum Streptophyta; class Magnoliopsida; order Brassicales; family Brassicaceae; genus Alliaria; species Alliaria petiolata. The sequence continues at coordinate 302,648,452 of JAHZTW010000001.1, forward strand.
TCTGTAGAGATTCTGACATTGCATGCACTTTAAAAAAAAAAAAACATTATATATATAGATATTGTAGACATCTCCAAAGTTCACTGTAGTTTGTAGAGTTCATCGTATGGAGTTTATGGAAGATCATTAATATGGTAAACTTAAGCATTCGAAACGCTATAATATCGTCGACATGTACTAAAAAATTTACAATTAATATCGAAGAAAACAAACAAAAAACTAAGGGATTTCGAACTTCCACGTAGAAACGATTTCATTGGACATTGATGAGATCTACAGATTATAGTGGGCTAGCATTGTCTTTGAGTTTCGACAGACATTGTCTTCTTTTCAGCAACTGTCATTTTCCCTCTCTCTCTATCTCTCTTTCCATGGTTTTTGTTTTATTAAGCTCTGATTATTTCACAAGAAATATATATCACCATACAATATGTTTTTTTTGGCTCTCACCATACAACGGCTGTAACTGGTAATCATAAATTGGAATTAAAGGAATAAATGGAATAAACTTATGTGAAATTAAAAAAATGGAATGAAATAAAAATTATATTCCATTCATTCCTTATCATTTTTGAAGTGGAATAATTTTTCGAAATTTTTTTCTATGGAATGAATGGAATAAGTGAAATGATTTTTCATTTTTTTTCCTTGTAATTGGTAATAATTTTGTGCAATTTCATGAAATGCTAAATTCCACATCATTTTATTCCATAAATTATACATCCACTTGCATCCAACTGTTATAATCTATTGAGGTTTGGATCTCCATAACCGGCCCATGGCCCACGGCCCAGTCCATTATCCATAGGCGGTCATGACTCCTAAGTCCAATAGGATTAGTAGATGTTTTCCTTTTCTTTGTAGAAGTAGTAAAAAGGACTATTTCCTTTTCTATCCTTTTATGTAATCACTATATAAAGAGACCTTTGGTCCTCATAATAATACAACACAAATCATCCGATTCATAACACGTTATCAGCACGAGCTTGCTCTGATAAACCCTAAGTAGCCGCCGTCCGCAGCCGCCGTCCGTCGCCGTTCTACGCCGGAGTTGTGCGATCTGATCCTAAGTGTTTTCCGAGGTCTTTAGCTCCCGGTTCTTTTCCAGTCAACCCAAAAGAAGGATCAAAGGTATAATCAAAACCCTAAAACTCAAGAACACCATAAAATCGAAATCGGACCTAATGTATATCAAACCCTAAAAACCGATTTTGATTGTTCCACTTGTTTGATCTCTTAAGAACCTAAAATCGAATTGAACCTAAGAAAAGATAAAACCCTAAAATCGGATTTGCTTGTAAATTGATTGATTGATTGTTTGGCCTAAATCGAACTTGAACTTTTGCATGATAATATCAAACCCTAAAATCCTATTTGTTTGAAATCGCATGGTTGCTTGAAAACCCTAATCTATAATCGCATGCTTTAATTAAAATCAAATTTGGTTGTTTGATCTATTGCTTGGCCAAATCCTAATTGAACTAGGAATTGCATGATAAAAATCGGACCATTAAAATTTTGTTGGCCAAAACCGAAAATCATAGATATTCCTTGTTAGGATTGAATTTGGAAAATTTCCTTTTTGTTTGACCACATAGAAATCGCAAATTGGAAATTGCCTTATTTGAATTTGGAAAATTTCCTGTTTACTTTTATCACCTAGAATTACATGTTAGGATTAAAATTGGAAACTTGCTTGAATTAAAATCGCATGATATGTGCATAAAATAAAAACGAATGAAAGAAACCCTAAAAATCCTAAGAGAAAAACCGATGCTTGATCTCAGATGGCGTAAGTCAATAATTTGGACTTCGCAACCCTTAATATCTTAGGAGATAATTACTTGCAATGGGCTTCAGATGCAAAGATCATGCTGAAATCAAAAGGGCTCGGTGAATGCATTAATGATGCAAATAACGAATCCGAGAGAAATAGGTATACGGCGATTTTAATCATACGCCACCATCTCGTTGAGAGTCTCAAAGATCAATACTTGACGCTTGAGGATCCTCTTGATCTCTGGAAGGAGTTAAAGGCAAGATATGATCATCAGAAGATGGTTATACTACCTAAAGCCAAATATGATTGGCTTAACTTAAGGCTCCTGGACTTTAAGTCCGTGGATGAATACAACTCGGCCCTATTTAAGATAGTTTCAAAATTGAAACTATGTGGCGAGATTGTGACAGAGAAGAATATGCTTGAAAAGACCTTCTCGACCTTCCACTCAAGCAACGTGTTGCTACAGCAACAGTATCGTGAGAAAGGATTCACGACCTATGCAAGTTTGATCTCTTGTTTATTGCTTGCGGAGCAAAACAATGAATTGCTGATGAGAAACAGCGAGATGAGACCTCCTGGATCAACCCCACTTCCTGAAGCCCATGTGGCCGAGGACACTAAGATGGAAACCGAGGCAAACCATGTCGAGAGATACCAAAAGTTTAATGGTCGTGGACATGGAAAGAGACAAGGGCGTGGTCGCTACCACCCATATGGTCGATGGAATGGTCGCGGATCTGATTTTAACCGCGGTCAAGGACGTGGCCGAGGGCGTGGCCACGGGAACCAAACCGGACACCAGTCCGGCCCGACTAAGTCTGTTTGCCATCGATGTGGGATGGACAATCATTGGGCCAAGACATGTAGGACTCCCAAACACCTTGTGGAACTTTATCAAGAGAGTGTTAAAGGGAAGAATCCAGAAGCCCACATGATCCAGCATGATAAGGAAGGCAACATGGATGAATTCGTGGTGGATAGTGGGTCAAGCCACACGATTTTAAAGGACAAGAGATATTTCATAAATCTTACATTGAAAAAGGCCAATATAAGTACTATAGCAGGCATGACCGGCCTAATAGAAGACTACGGCCAGGCCAATGTCCTATTGCCTAAGGAGACGCATCTAGAGATTGCGGATGCATTGTTTTCCCCCAGCTCAAAGAGAAGCCTATTGAGCTTTAAAGACATTCGAATGAATGGTCTTCATGTTGAAACAATGGGCGAAGGAAACCTAGAGTTCCTCCAAATAATTGAAATCGTCCAAGGCCAAAAGAAAGTCCTAGAGACTATACATGCTATAGCTACCGGCTTATATTGCACTAAGGTCAATATGATTGAGGCCAATGCCACCAAAAACCAAGAGTTTACGGATAGGTTCAACCTATGGCATGACCGGCTGGGACATCCCAGGTCGAATATGATGCGAAAATTGATAGTCAATACTTATGGGCACGCCTTGAAAGAAAGGAGAGTAATCCCAAAGAATCTTACTTGTGCCTCATGTTCACAAGGGAAACTCATTGTAAGGCCATCACCAGTGAAAGTGACTAAGGAAACAATAAATTTCCTGGAAAGAATTCAAGGAGACATATGCGGACCAATACACCCACCTTGTGGGACATTCCGATATTTTATGGTCCTCATTGACGCATCTACAAGATGGTCACATGTATGCTTATTGTCATCACGGAATATGGCATTTGCAAGACTCCTTGCTCAGATAATACGCCTAAAGGCTCACTTTCCAGACTTTCCTTTAAAGACCATACGAATGGATAATGCTGGTGAATTAACTTACCAAGCGTTTAATGACTATTGTATGTCCATGGGGGTAAGTGTTGAATACTCCGTGGCACATGTACATACACAAAACGGCTTGGCCGAGTCATTTATAAAACGTATACAGTTGATTGCTAGACCATTACTCATGAGGTCAAAGCTTCCTGTATCCGCTTGGGGACATGCTGTCTTAAACGCTGCCGAACTAATTCGCATCAGGCCATCTAGTGACCATAAATATTCCCCATCCCAATTATTATCGGGACAAGAGCCAGACATTTCCCATCTTAAGATATTTGGTTGCTCAGTTTATGTGCAGATTGCACCACCACAGAGGATTAAGATGGGACCTCAAAGGAGGATGGGGATATATGTTGGATATGATTAACCCACGATCATAAAGTACCTTGAGCCGACCACCGGAGATTTATTTAAGGCCAGGTACGCGGATTGTCATTTTGACGAATCCGTTTTTCCAACATTAGGTGATGGAAACCGGCTGATAAAAGAAATTGCATGGAATCAAACATCCTTGAAATGGCAAGATCCCCGGACTCATGAAAGTGATTTAGAGGTCCAAAAGATAATACATTTGCAAAAGCTAGCTATACAATTGCCAGATTCCTTTGCAGACCCAAAGAGGGTAACGAAATCGCATATACCAGCCGTGAATGCACCAATGCGTATTGATGTCCAAGAAGGACCGAGTCAAGTTGCTACTGAGTCTAAACCACGATTGAAACGTGGAAGACCAATTGGTTCCAAAGATAAGACTCCTCGGAAATTAAAGAAAGGTGCTGAAATTCAGACCGAGGAGATAGTGGATGTTCCAGACATAAATGAACTTAAGGTGCCGGAAAATGTTGTTTGGGACGCCAAGCTTCATGGGCCTGAAGTTTCTGATAACAAAGAGATCGCGATCAATTATGTCTCGTCTGGAATCCAATGGAACAGAAAGAATGTCGACATTGATGAAATATTTGCATGCAATGTAGCACTTGAGCTCATGAATGAGGATCTAGAACCCACGTCCATTTTAGAGTGCACTCGCCGATTAGACTAGCATAAATGGAAAGAAGTTATAAACGTGGAGTTAAACTCTTTAAAGAAAAGAGAGGTTTTTGGTCCCATAATTCGGACACCTCGTGATGTTATACCAGTTGGACATAAATGGGTCTTTGTGAGGAAGAGAAACGAACAAGGNAACGATCTTCATATTGACAAAGCTTGGTTGTATGTAGATTTAGATCCCCACTAGTCTTTACATCATTTCTACATTTTTAAATTAGAATTTTTAGAAACTATTTGCTATAAGACAACAACACCTAGTTATACTTTTTTGTTGAGATATACTAAACCGGATCCACTAGCCCATTTGACTCCACAAAGAGGAGTTTATGGAGTTGGATTCCTACACACTGGGACCAGCAGAAATTGTCTAAGCCACTTGCCCAAAAGTGCTCGTGTAACTTTTTTTTTTTGGGGTCGAATAGTGCTCGTGTAACTTCTAAGTTATATTTAACACCAAAATGCTGAAAAAGTATTTAGGAAAAATTTAAGGTGGAAAAAATAGTTTCGATCCACTTTTTATTAATAAAATCATTCTTCTCTTTTGGTAGATAATTCATGTCGTATATTTTACGGTGATCCTTGTATCTAAATGTCACGGTCAGACTAATAAAACCCGCTTACATATAAATCCAAACCATCCTCTAAAAATCTAAATCAAATAATCATCATACATAAAGGAAAAGGATCCTCAAAGGATTTGATTGAGATATACTTTGAAATAAAATGAATGTATTGTTTATTCACTCATTCTTAGCCACTTATATCCTTTTACATATAAATGTCATGCTAAAATGATGAAATTTCATGTGTTTTCATGAGCTTGGTCAAAAAAAAAAAAATTCCAATTGAGTTTTTCTTTTTCTTTTGTTGTAGTATTTTTGGGTATTCTTTATATATACATGAAAAATGATTAATTGCTGCAAATTTTTTTTTTTGAAATAAAAGGAAGAATACGACTAAACAATGAGAAGGAGCATTCTATCCGAATTTGGTAGATGCGTACAAGACGATTGAAAACACGAGACATTCGTCTAAAATAATAGCCCACAAAGCATTACTGACCCATTCTTCTCTTTTCCTTCTTTTGTATTTTATAATAATGTTGTCGTTCCATTATTTATTGTTAGCTTTTGTCAATAGACAAAGAAATCACTACGAAAAAGAATTTACGTTAAAATTGCGTAATATCCAGTTTTCTATATACCTGGGTGATTAGTCAATTTTTTTTAAAAAACGGTTGCTTGTGAATTTAGATGAGTATATCTGTACTTACTTTTAAAACCTTTTGTTGTGAAAAAAATTCTGTAAAAAAAGTTGTTGTAGAAAAAAACTACTAACGAGTTCGGAATTCGAACCAGGCTTATTCGAAATATTCAAAAATGATCCGTGGTGTGCACTAAGTTATAGTCATGGACATATATGTTAGTGGCAGAGTAAGCCGTGGACTCAAAAGTAATGGAACCATATGAAATTCATAATCGTGAAAGTTTTTTTTTCTTTCTTAAATATTACTTCATTGTATACTAGTTGAGTGACGTTTGAGACACGGAAAGTTTGAAAAAGAAAAACCAAAACAATTCGAAACACAAAACATAGAAAAAATGTTGCTTAAAATTGAATTGGACAGTAAATCCGCAACTCCATCGTTTTTCTCGCATGAGAGACCGAATGTTTATAAATTCTGACATAATTAAGAAATATAATGTCCTCTGAAGTGACACTTAATCAATGTATCTGTAGAGATTCTGACATTGCATGCACTTTAAAAAAAAAAAAACATTATATATATAGATATTGTAGACATCTCCAAAGTTCACTGTAGTTTGTAGAGTTCATCGTATGGAGTTTATGGAAGATCATTAATATGGTAAACTTAAGCATTCGAAACGCTATAATATCGTCGACATGTACTAAAAAATTTACAATTAATATCGAAGAAAACAAACAAAAAACTAAGGGATTTCGAACTTCCACGTAGAAACGATTTCATTGGACATTGATGAGATCTACAGATTATAGTGGGCTAGCATTGTCTTTGAGTTTCGACAGACATTGTCTTCTTTTCAGCAACTGTCCTTTTCCCTCTCTCTCTATCTCTCTTTCCATGGTTTTTGTTTTATTAAGCTCTGATTATTTCACAAGAAATATACATCACCATATATAATGTTGGGTTTTTTTTTGTTTTTGCTCTCACCATACAGTATGTTATTCAATTAGTTATAGTCAATAAATTCGTAGTGGTTAATCACTCGCATTATGGGTTCAGAAATTACGGTATGAATCTCGCATTATACGTAATACTTTAATTATGAACATTTTAGATGAAAGTATATTGAATGGATCTTTAACAAAAAAAGTATATTGAATGGATCTTTAACAAAAAAATGTATATTGAATGGATATATAAAGATAAAATGCATTATAGATGAAAGTATATGGAACGGATATATAAAGATAAAAACGCATTATTAGCAGAAACCGACCTTGGCTCAGTTGGTAGAGCGGAAGACTGTAGTAGTTGCTGTAATCTTTAGGTCGCTGGTTCGATTCCGGCAGGTCGGATTTTTGATACTTTAGTTTCTAATTTTTTTTGGTAACAGTATAGTTGACATAAAAAAGAAATTTCAAAATCTTATTAATCACAAAACGGGCCGTGGGCCTTAATCTAGTATTCATTCATGGGCCTGAGAGATTGATCCTACGATTCTCAACGGTCAAAGTGAGAAAGGATAGCGAAAGTAGAAGCACGCGGTTTCACGAAGAAAATACGACGACGTTTGTAGCAGTCAAGCCGTGTTTTGACTCCGACGGTTATAGCCGTAGTTGGAACGGCTCGAAACGGAGGGTCAATATTGTAATTTCACGAAGAAAATACGACGACGTTTTTAGCAATCAAACCGTGTTTTGACTCCGACGGTTATAGCCGTAGTTGGAACGGCTCGAGACGGAGGGCCAATATTGTAATTTCACGGCGCTCCACCTTTTTCTTTTGTGAAACCCACTTTTATTTTTAATATATATTTGTTTTTTCTATTTTTCTTTCAGAAAACCAACTTTACGAAGGAATCATCGACTCGTTTTTCATAAATCCGCCATAGATCCGACACAATACCGCCACATCCGGGTTCGAATCGCCTAGCTCGGTTTTCCGCGTTGAGCTGTTTGTTCATTCATTCGTCTTCTCCGTCTTCTCTCCTTTTGCCATGCTGTTTCAGGCTGTTTAGGGCTCAGGCTTTGAATTTGGGAAATCTGAATCCTCCTTAGGATTTGAATATGGCTAGGGTTTATAGTAACTGGGACAGGCTGGTTCGAGCCACCTTAAGAAGAGAGCAATTGAGAAGTTCAGGCCAAGGCCATGAGCGTGTTAATAGCGGACTTGCCGGAGCAGTTCCGCCTTCACTTGGTCGAGCTACAAACATCGATGCCATCTTACAGGCTGCTGACGAGATTCAGTCCGAGGATCCTAACGTCGCCAGAATTCGTAAGTCAACATTTCTGGCTTTTGAGGTGTGAAGTTTGTGTCCTTGTTGAGTATTTTTTGGTGTGGGATTCATTTGTTTCTGCTTAGTGGTGCAGAGAACGAATGAGAATAGGGTGATGGTAACGATCTATTTTGGTAGAAATAAAAATAGTTGGCAAATCCGATTTCATTTTCTAAGAATGAGTTTAAATTTTCTGAATAATTGGTCACGATTTGATGGTTCATGCCAGTACTATCTATCGGAATGTGTATGTCTACATATTTGTTAAACATTTGGATTGCTCAGTGGTGGCTTCTTGGAGTGATTTGCATGTCCCCACAGTGAGAACACTAATGGTTTCATTCTTCAGCATGCATTTGTATGCTCATAAAAAGAAACCTTAATTAGCTAACTTGATTGCATTCCCTGTTTCCTCTTTTGCTCTATTTCTCTTGACACTGTTTTTTTTCTGATGTAGTATGTGAGCAAGCGTACTCTATGGCACAGAACTTGGACCCTAACAGTGATGGTAGAGGTGTTCTTCAATTCAAAACTGGTTTGATGTCGGTGATTAAGGTATTTTTCATTATCTTGATTGGTAAAGGTTGGTCTAATATGTCAATTGTTCTTTTCGCAAATAGAAAAAAGTATTGGTTGTCTCACCATATTATATCTGTGTATTGGTGTTGATCACATGCATATAGCTGTGTAAATGCATCCGTAATCTATGTGTGTAGTATAATCGTTGCACTCTGGTTACCATTTGTTTTGAGATTTTAGGCGCCAAAATATTCTTTCTTTGTTTGCTTTTATCTTATGTCAAATGGTATGTACTCGTTCTGAATTGAAGGGGTTTGATTACTTTTGCAGCAAAAACTTGCCAAGAGAGATGGAGCTTCAATAGACCGCAATCGTGATATTGAACGACTATGGAAGTTTTACCAACTTTATAAAAGACGGCATAGAGTGGATGATATCCAAAGGGAAGAGCAAAAATGGAGAGAATCAGGAACAAATTTTTCTTCAAATGTGGGGGAGTATGTGCATTCTTAATCCTTGTGGTTTTCTTCTTTTTCGACAGTGTTTGGATTCTATCCCAGTATCCCTATAATATGACCGAAATTCTGTAAATCTGAATCATGCGTCCTGCATTATGTTAATGCATGTTCTTTCGTTTGGGTGTGGTCTTCTGGCTGTAGATTAGTTTATTTGGCATGTGCGTTTTTATAAGTGATGCTGATGCAGATAAATTATGATTGCCTATGTTCCTTTGTATGGATGAGATTCTGTATAGTGGAGATGATTTCTGAGATGTACTGTTGTCTTACTTTTCCTTTTTGATTGACCAGTTTTTTTTCTCTGTTTTCAATTTTCATAGGATCTTGAAGATGAGGAAGGTCTTTGCCACATTGAGGGCCTTAATTGAAGTGTTAGAGGTGCTAAGCAGAGATGCAGATCCAGATGGTGTAGGGAGGTCTATCAGGGAGGAGGTACTTTTCTCTTACCTGTTGTGTCTTGTAATCAAAAGAAATTTAATCTGCTTGTCGCTTCCTGTTTTGGTGATGCCAAGCTTTCAAAAGATATACGTAATAATTTCAATGTTTGAGGATCTTGGTTCAGATGCTGCATCTGAATGAAAATATTATATTTGTTTCATAGGATCATTATATCGATCATTGAAATTGCATGTTATATACTTATCTTGTATGAGCTAATTGATTTGTTGTTATGTTTTTAGCTTGGGCGAATTAAAAAAGCTGATGCCACTTTGTCTGCGGAACTAACTCCGTACAACATTGTCCCTTTGGAAGCGCAGTCCATGACCAATGCAATTGGGGTTTTCCCTGAAGTGAGTCAAACAAGAATGAAAACTTGTATTTTCATTTTCATTAGTATTTTTTACCTTCTCAAGTTTTTCTCACTCAGGAAAGACTCTTTTGTCTCTATTTAGGTCCGTGGTGCAGTACAGGCCATTAGATATACTGAACATTTCCCTAAGCTTCCTGATGATTTTGAGATTTCCGGACAACGTGATGCAGATATGTTTGATTTATTGGAATACATCTTTGGGTTTCAGGTAAACTGGTATTATTGGATCAAAATCTTCCCTGATTGTTGTTGATTCTTGTCACTTACACTTTTTTTGCCTTGACCATTGTCTCAGAGAGATAATGTAAGGAACCAACGGGAGCATCTGGTTCTCACACTTTCAAATGCACAGTCTCAGCTTAGTATACCTGGCCAGAATGACCCAGTGAGTTCTTCCTTTAGACAGTATTCTGTTGTGGGATGCCCCTTTACTGAGTAACAGTCATGATTGTCTCGTTGGTTTAGAGATTGTCATCTTAAATTTTTTACCTTCTTACAAATCTTTTCGTGTAGAAAATTGATGAGAAAGCAGTCAATGAGGTTTTCTTGAAGGTTCTGGAGAACTACATCAAGTGGTGCAAATACTTGAGGATACGCCTTGTGTACAACAAGTAATTTTTTGGTCTAGTTCCTGATATGAACATGCTGGCTTAATTCATGTGAATTTATCAACTTTGATTTTTTTTATTAGGTTAGAAGCCATTAACCGGGACAGGAAGCTGTTTCTTGTTTCTTTGTACTTCCTAGTCTGGGGCGAGGCTGCTAATGTCCGGTTTCTTCCAGAGTGTATCTGCTATATTTTTCACCATGTAAGATACCATCTCACTGTTGATTATAAACCAATATTCCGTTATCAGTATACTCATGTTTTGTCTTTTAGTTTGCATGACTTTTTTCTGTAATCTTCGCTGATGAAAAAAAAACTGAATTGCTAGGTTTAAGTTTTTTTGTTAGTGTTGTTCTGCTGTTCATATTTTTTTCTCCTTTTGTAAACCACACACAACCAAGCCAAGAAAAAAACTTGTCAGCACTGCTTTAGCATCTGATCGCTTCGGCTCTTAGCTTCTGTTAAAGCACCAGCCTGACATTTTTAGAAAGGCCCATGTAATCTCGTATTTTACACCCAATGTGAAGACCCTTAATCTGGAAAGATAGCTCTTTTCACATGCTGTTGCCTTTGTTTGTTAGATGGCCAAGGAATTGGATGCAAAATTGGATCACGGAGAAGCTATCCGTGCCGACAGTTGCTTAACTGAGAGTGGTTCTGTATCATTTCTTGAGCGAATTATCTCCCCTATATATGAAGCAATGTCAGCGGTGAGTCCCTGCTATTACAATAATTTCTGTGCATCTTAGTTTTCTTCTCTGACAAATCAGCTTTTCATTTGACGGTTTAATCTAGCTGTTTCTCTCTCAGTCATTGGTATGTTGGTACATATTCCAAATGCTAGGCAAAAATGGTAGTTTGAGAGTGACTTCTTTTACTCAACCAGAGTTTTTGAAAAGAATAGTTCACTACATGTAGAGTATCTAAACCCTTGTTATCATTTTCTGTGTTAAACCTCCATATTACTTATAATGCTTATCGTAATATCTCCTAGCTTATTTAACGAACTTAAACTAGTAGCTGTCATTTGGAAAGTGTCAATTTTAATTGAATTTCATAACAACCTGAAAGGTCTTTCCAATCAGGTTCTTGACATAGTATCTAAGTGTTTCTGGTTCTATATTTTGAAAATAGATCCCTACTTCGTTTTTGAGTTCAGATCTTATTTCTATATATTTGAGTAATTTGTAGTATGCTTTTTGGACCTTCTAAGGTGGATTTATAAGTGTCTTCCATTAATAGTTTTGCTATATGGTCGTGGAAGCTCTTAACTTGGCTTTGAAATTAATATTCATGTAGGAAACTGTTCGAAACAATAATGGGAAAGCTGCACATTCTGAATGGCGGAATTATGATGACTTCAATGAATACTTTTGGTTTGTAGTTTACTAATACTATTACATTTACAAGTATAAACTCATTTCAGGGAGTCTCCATTAACTGTGTGTTACCTTCAGGACACCTGGTTGCTTCGAGTTAAGCTGGCCTATGAAAACAGAGTCGCGATTTTTAAGTGGGCCCAAAGGGCGGAAAAGGGTGAGTCTTGTTCACACGGATAATATTCCATGAATTTATGTTTTTTCCCTTCTTTAGCTACTAATCTTCTGTGACGATTTTGTTTTTGGTGGCTTTAAGTTTTGCGAGTTTTGCTTCAGGCGCTATCTCTTGTTTTTTGAGTTTTTCAGTTTATGTGGGATGTTTTTCTAGTTTGACTTTTACATTCATGAATAACAATTGCGCTTAGTGGGTCTTGTCCCGTTGTGGTGGTTATATGTTACAGTTTCAGAGTTCTTTTTCTCGCCTACGTCTATATTAGCGAATTTCTCCGATGAAAATTATTATCCAACTGTTTCAACTCGTTTGAAGATGGCTATAAAGCACTGCATAAAAACTTGTCAATAGAGTCATTTTCATTTTCACCACCAAAGATGTTTCAACTTCTTATATCTTCCTGTTATATTTCCATGTCTCTGCAACATCTTTGACTGATCCATTTTCCTGGATTTCAATGTTAGACTGGTAAAAGCAGCTTTGTTGAGCATCGGACTTACCTTCACCTTTTCCGAAGTTTTCACCGACTTTGGATCTTCATGGTAATTATGTTCCAGGTTGGTGTGGTATTTTATGAACAGTTTTCTGCTTAAATTTGATAGTCTTCTTAATTATTATTTGTTTTTTTTCCCTATCTACAGGCTTTGACGATTATAGCCTTCAGGAAAGAGCATCTCGATTTAGATACTTTCAAGATCTTACTCAGTGCTGGGCCTACATATGCTATAATGAACTTTTTTGAAAGTAATTTTCTGTCTCTGTTGGACTTACTGTTTGAAGAGAAAACTCAGAGTCAGATTGTAAAGTTGTATGTGTACCTTGTTGTTGAGCATCACTTGTTTGTGATTTATTCAGGTTTTCTCGATGTTGTGCTTATGTATGGTGCCTACAGCATGGCAAGAGGAATGGCTATATCCAGGGTGGTTATCAGGTTTTTCTGGTGGGGCTTGGACTCAGTATTTGTGGTATATGTTTATGTGTACGTATCCAATCTGTCCACGCGAGATATTTCTTCTTGATTAAGTTTGTCTACAGAACAGCTAACCTTTTGTGAAACCAATATTGCAGGAGGGTTCTGCAGGAAAGAACGAAACGAAACCCAAATGAGTTCTTCTTCCGCTTATACATTCTTGTATTGGGTTGTTATGCAGCTGTTCGCCTAATCTTTGGACTTTTAGTCAAACTTCCAGCATGCCATGCTCTCTCAGAAATGTCAGATCACTCTTTCTTCCAGTTTTTTAAATGGATATATCAGGTATTCATTAAGACTTAGATAATAAAATAAAAAGCATAATGAAGCACAGTGTTGATTTCTCTTCTCACTTTCAGGAACGATACTTCGTTGGTCGTGGACTCTTTGAGAACATAAGTGATTATTGCAGGTTTTGTCTACCTGCCTCTTCAAACTATATAGATAGAAGTTCATTGTATTTATTATCAGTTCTCATTGGCTAGTTGAAATACATTTGTTTCATNTTGTGAAACCAATATTGCAGGAGGGTTCTGCAGGAAAGAACGAAACGAAACCCAAATGAGTTCTTCTTCCGCTTATACATTCTTGTATTGGGTTGTTATGCCGCTGTTCGCCTAATCTTTGGACTTTTAGTCAAACTTCCAGCATGCCATGCTCTCTCAGAAATGTCAGATCACTCTTTCTTCCAGTTTTTTAAGTGGATATATCAGGTATTCATTAAGACTTAGATAATAGAATAAACAGCATAATGAAGCACAGTGTTGATTTCTCTTCTCTCTTTCAGGAACGATACTTCGTTGGTCGCGGCCTCTTTGAGAACATAAGTGATTATTGCAGGTTTTGTCTACCTGCCTTTTCAAACTATATAGATAGAAGTTCATTGTATTTATTATCAGTTCTCATTGGCTAGTTGAGATACATTTGTTTCATTTTTTTTTTTTTTTTTTTTCAACTACATTTGTTTCATTGAAAATAAGTTTTGGAATATGGATTAACTATTGGCATATATGATTATTTAGTTTGTTTAGAAAAATTTGGCTGGTTTTCACCTGACGAAGTCATCAGTTTGCATAAAAATTGTTTGTATGGTTTAGTGGCTGTTTTAGATGGCTACAACTGATTTGGACTCTTAGAAGCATTTGATAAAAAACCTTGTTTCCAGAGTTAAGTTTATTTAAAACTTTTCTTCTATTATTCAGGTATGTGGCGTTTTGGTTGTTTATCCTCGCCTGCAAGTTCACATTTGCATATTTTCTCCAGGCAAGGATGATTCTTCAGCTATATATTTTTGCTACTGTACATATTGTCCTGGTCTCCGACTCCGAGTTACATTTGCAACCTGTGGTGTACTAATTAAAAAACAAGGGGTTCTGCCACCACACCACCATAAATGGGAGTAAGTAACTAAACGCATGTAGGATATTGTACTGACGTCTAAACCTTCTTCATGTTGCAGATCAAACCACTCGTTAAACCCACGAACACCATCATTGATCTTCCTTCATTTCAATATTCATGGCATGATATTGTCTCAAAAAGTAAGTGCCTGTATATAGTTAGGTACTCAAATCGATATTATTGGCTTAAAATAAATATGACGAGCCATGTAGTTGACTCATTTGGCCCTCTTCACTGGCTTCAAGATCTGTGGAACTCCAACTGAAAAATATTAGATTTGTATCTGATCAACCATAATACAACTAGAACTTGTTACTGATTGCCGTCTTTGAAAATGTTGCTGACATCTATCTGCGACATTAAAAAATTGGCAGGTAACAATCATGCGTTGACCATAGTTAGCTTGTGGGCTCCAGTTGTGGCGGTGAGTATTTACCTTATTCGTCCTCATAAGTTTTTAGATTTCAGTGGTCTAAGCTTTTATTGTTACCTTCTCTCAAGTCTGATTGTCTTTCGTAACTATTTTTAGTTAACTGGTTTAAAAGTTACTAATCGTGGCATTTGGTATTAATGTCTAGATATATCTTATGGATATTCATATATGGTACACAGTCTTGTCTGCAATCATTGGTGGCGTGATGGGAGCAAAAGCTCGTCTAGGCGAGGTACTGTTGAGTACTAGAATGTTCTTCTACTGTTCTTTAACAATAACGTGTTCTGTTTAATATTGCTGGTCCCCTTACTAACCATGTTTACTTTGTCTATTTTAGATACGTTCCATTGAGATGGTTCATAAGCGTTTTGAGAGTTTTCCAGAAGCTTTTGTCCAGAACCTTGTCTCTCCTGTTGTGAAAAGGTTATAATTTGGATCTGTTTTTTGTTTTTGTTTTTAAAATTAAAATAAGATATTTTGTGATCAATAGTATACTCAAAAGTTTTGTTTGTCGGGCTCTATTCGCCCCCTAATCTCTGTTGTAATTGTATATTTCAGAGTACCATTTGACCAACATGCTTCTCAGGTTAGTTATAAGTTTAAACTCTTTCTCTCATCACTTGGTGTTTTTAGAGCTATTCTTGCAATATTGTCTTCCATTGTTAGTTCTTTGTCTAAAAATGGCTCAGTGATCTAATTCATCATTATTTGTTTGACTTTTGGGGCATCCGTTAATGAGAACTGATAATATATTCACCAAAAAGTAGATGTTTTAAACTGGTTATTTTGGCTGCTCTGGACATTCCTTGTATCTTATGCTTGTAATTCTATGCTTAATAGGACTATCGAAGTAGGTGATGCTTGTAATTGTATCTTGTTTTATGGACTGGTGAATTGTAACAGAGGTTAATTTCTGAAGTCTTTAGTTTGTATCCAGACAATAGTATAGGATGGTATTTTCTCCAGCCTTACTGTACTTTTCATGGTAATGTGGTTTTTGCGAAAAAAACAATGCAAATTTATCGCCTAGTGTTTCGTTCTCTCCTAAATACTTCATTTTCCCCTAAATGAACTCCTCTTTTCTACTTTATCGATGGTTGTGCATTGCGCTGACTGTTATCCTACTGTTTCTCTCTGTCTATTGCTTTCTTGCTGCTGTGGAAGTTTTATTTATTGACTATAAGTCGTTGGTTTGTCCTAGAACTTTTATTTTTGAGAGTAATGATTTATTCTTAGAGCTTTTTCCGACTGTTTTGCAGGATGGTCAAGATATGAACAAGGCATATGCTGCAATGTTTTCCCCGTTTTGGAATGAGATAATAAAAAGTTTGAGAGAGGAAGATTATATCAGTAACAGGTTAATAATTATTACTTGCTTTCATGTTCTTTCGTTTTTAGCCATTTCATGCAACGCCTCTAGCTCATAGGTTTGAGTTCTTTGATTGTAGGGAGATGGATTTGCTTTCCATACCCAGTAACACGGGGAGTCTTAGACTAGTCCAGTGGCCCTTGTTTCTTCTCTGCAGTAAGGTGCAGTTTTTTAATAATTGCATCTCTTTAATGTTGGAAGCTCAGGTTTGATATTGTTCTCTCCTGTGTGAATTATTCTGAATTCCTTTTGTTTTTCAGATTTTGGTAGCCATTGATTTAGCCATGGAGTGCACAGAAACACAGGATTTACTTTGGAGACAAATATGCGACGATGAATACATGGCGTATGCAGTTCAGGAGTGCTATTACAGCGTTGAAAAAATATTGAATTCCATGGTTGATGGTGAAGGGCGACGTTGGTACAGTCTTTCAATTTGTTTGATTTTCAATGTTTGTTTAATATGCCAATATCATGTTCTGTTAACCACAGATCGCTGTTTTTGGAATTTTACGTGTGACATATATATTTATGCCTCTTTTTCACTCTGGTGATAGGTTGGAAAGAGTTTTTCAGGAGATCAGCAACAGTATACAAGAGGGTTCCCTTGCTATAACTCTAAATCTAAAGAAGCTTCAGTTGGTCGTTTCCAGATTTACTGCATTAACTGGACTTTTGGTACGTCTTCTATGGCTTAATTCTGTGACTAGATTTTTTTTTTTTCGTAGAAGGTTTAAACAATTTGGATGTACCAAACCAATTATGCTGAACGCTCGGATTTCTGTGAATTAATGCTTGTTTCAGAAATTCATAGATATATCCATGCAAAATGAATGTTCTCTTTCTGCTTGTTTTGTTTACTGTGTGACGTTAGTCTTACATTATACAGCGTTTTTTGTTGAGAAAATACTGGATTTTTTTCTTTTCCTATGAGAGTTATGATCCTTCTTCCGAAAATTTTAGGCTGTTTAGTTTTCTTACTCTACTGGGTAGCTTTAAATTCCCTTTTTGAGTTCGTGTTGCATCCAAACTAGCTTCTCTTAAAGTATATGTTTTCTATTATTCATTTTAGGTGGCTTAAGCATAGGGGTATGAGTAGTCTTATGTCAATAAGCACTGCAATTTATCACTGGATTATCTTATCTATCTTTTTCCTAGAAGTCTCTTAACATCTGATAGTCAGATTGTAACTGGACATATTTCACTACTTTTGATTAGCTGAATTTTATGCTACTGATTGTTAGAATCTCAGTTGTTTCTTCTTGTTTGCTTTGGTTCGCTGAAAATTATCTATGACAAAATGACTTGTCCCAGATTCGACATGAAACTCCAGATCTTGCAAAAGGTGCAGCAAAAGCTATGTTTGATTTTTACGAGGTGGTCACGCATGACCTTCTTTCACATGATTTGAGGTATATTGCAAGGTTTACTTGCTCACACAAATATCAATTTGTATCGAAAACCGTCCTGGAGAAAATATCTTATGGTTTCACTTATATATGCATCAGGGAGCAGCTCGATACATGGAATATTTTAGCACGGGCTCGAAATGAAGGGCGTCTGTTTTCTAGGATAGAGTGGCCTAGGGATCCAGAAATTGTAAGCCCTTCTAGAAGAAGCAAGAAGGAAATTCATTTCCAAATGCTGATTTTGTGGTCGTATGCAAATAATATTATTGTTTATAATTGCAGATAGAGCAGGTCAAGCGGCTACACCTTCTTCTTACTGTGAAGGATGCCGCTGCTAACGTCCCAAAAAATCTTGAAGCAAGGAGAAGATTGGAGTTTTTTACTAATTCTTTATTTATGGATATGCCCCAAGCAAGGCCAGTTGCTGAAATGGTACCATTCAGGTATGTGTGGTAGCACTTGCCTGACATTTAACTTGCTTTTTTCCCCTCCAATTGATTAATACAGTTTTTTAAAAAATGTTTCTGTGAGCAGTGTCTTCACCCCATACTACAGTGAGACAGTGATCTATAGCTCCTCAGAACTGCGAAGTGAGAATGAAGATGGGATATCTACTCTTTTTTATCTTCAGAAGATATTTCCTGGTATGTATCTTCTACTTCCAGGCGTGTGAGGTCGTTCCTTAGTCAATATAGTCATTAGCTGAGATCTATCTTTTTGGATTTAGATGAGTGGGAGAACTTCTTGGAAAGGATTGGCAGGTCCGATTCAACAGGGGATGTAGATCTTCAAGAAAGTGCAACTGATGCTTTGGAGCTCCGGTTTTGGGTATCTTTTCGGGGCCAGACTTTAGCAAGGACTGGTGAGAAACGATCTATCCTTGATTATCACTCCTCAAATAGTTTCTTAAATACATGCACATTCATTACGTGTGGGTTTTAATGTGGAAGTTTGGTGTTTTCACGCTTGAGTGCCTGATTTAATTTGTTTTTGTGGACAAAGTACGAGGTATGATGTATTACCGAAGGGCTTTGATGCTCCAGAGTTTCTTAGAAAGACGAGGCTTGGGAGGTACTTTGTTTCTAATTTTTGTTGCAGTATATTCACTTCAAGGGAAAGGCATGATCTGTAATAGCATTTTTTTCTTTTTTTTTGCTATAGTGGATGATGTCTCCCTGACCAACATGCCACGAGGGTTTGAATTGTCACCTGAAGCACGAGCTCAAGCAGACCTGAAATTTACGTATGTTGTGTCATGCCAAATTTATGGGCAGCAGAAACAGCAAAAGAAACCAGAGGCTACTGATATCGCACTTTTATTGCAAAGGTATGCATTGATATTTTTCTGGCAATCATTTGTTTCTGCTTATAAATTCTGAGGTCATACTCATTTAGTCGTGAAGTTCAGCATCTTATAGGAATGGCTAAATGTTATTTCAGTTCGTCCCATTTGTTTGTTGATTGTTCTTCGGTCGTCTAGATACTTGGTCGACCTGAAACCTTGCAAATGTTCCATTTTATTTGTTGACTGCTAGGCTTCTACCCTCTGCATTAGCACAGAATCCAGATATGAAAAAACCAGCAAATATTTCAAAGGTTTTATTTGCAATAATTTGTTTCATGTGTTGGTGACGTTGGAGTTTTGATGTATCTTTGCCATTATCTCTGCATTATCATTAACGGTGATCTTTTATTGATATCATCTTACCCAAATCCTATGTTTCCATTTTTGCTATTGCAACTAGATTCGAGGCACTTCGAGTTGCTTTCATACACTCCGAGGATGTTGGAGTTGAAGGGAAAAAAGAATTTTATTCTAAGCTAGTGAAAGCTGACATTCACGGAAAAGATCAGGTACTTGATATTTCTGTTGACGCTTGCAATGGTTAATTTGTCAAAATGGTTTTAGATGTAGAAATGCACCAAAAATAGAATGGTGAAAAAAATTCCCATGGTCTAATAGTTCTTATTTTCCTAATCTGGAGTAATGGTATATAGCTCACAATAAGTTTCACTTCTGCTACAGGAAATTTATTCAATTAAACTCCCCGGAGATCCTAAACTTGGAGAAGGAAAGCCTGAGAATCAAAATCATGCGATCGTTTTCACGCGTGGAGAAGCTATCCAGACCATAGATATGAATCAGGTTTTTCATCATTTCTCTGTCATGTTTCGGCACATTTCCATATTGACATTAAGTAGACTTAGTGACATTAAGTAGACTTACTGCAATTAAGCTAAACCTGTCAAGCATGTTATGGATATTGATTATCTTTGAATCATAAGGTCCGCTTTTCGCCATCATCACGTTGCCAAGTGTCACGTTTCTTCTCATATAACAAGGATTGGTAACAGGGAACTTTATGACCAAATTAAGTAGCAGCAATATGTTGGCGCCTTTCGTATTGTGGCACCTCACGAAATGTTTTCGGTGATCCACTATATTCCTATTTTGTTCTTCAGGACAATTACCTAGAGGAGGCCATCAAAATGAGAAATCTACTTGAGGAGTTTCATGGAAAACATGGAATTCGACGTCCTACTATTTTGGGAGTTAGAGAGCATGTTTTCACGGGAAGGTTTGCAGCCGGCTCCTTTGAAATTTATTTTGTTATATTATGTTTGATTTTAAATCTCCTTTACATGGGTGCCAAATTGATATTGCAGTGTTTCATCATTGGCGTGGTTTATGTCCAATCAAGAAACCAGTTTTGTGACTTTAGGTCAACGTGTTCTAGCATATCCACTTAAGTGAGTATGCTCGCTTCACACTTTACCTTGCCCAATTGGACCTCATTTCATTATAAATCTTTATTGTGGATATTGTTCATGTTTTAGCTTTCTATTTCCACTTTCTAGTGACAGCTTAGTTTTAATCTGTGCAAAACTATTCTTGCAGGGTTCGAATGCACTATGGGCATCCAGATGTGTTCGATAGAATATTTCATATAACTCGTGGAGGAATCAGCAAAGCATCCCGTGTTATTAACATTAGTGAAGATATATATGCTGGTATGCGTAGTAATACTCTCTCAATGTTACCATTTTTTACTGAGCTCAACTCTGTAATATCTTTTGATGTACTTGAGCTTTTTTAGCTATAACCAAGGAAAATATTTTTGCAGGATTTAACTCGACACTCAGGCAGGGAAATATCACCCACCATGAGTACATTCAGGTCAACGACTTGCTTGCATTTAGTGTTTCTTTACTTGGCTAGTATCTCCTGTCGATCTGAATACGTGATCTATACATTTTCTTTCATGTAGGTTGGTAAAGGAAGAGATGTAGGACTCAACCAGATTGCCCTATTTGAAGGGAAGGTAGCGGGTGGAAATGGAGAACAAGTTCTTAGTAGGGATGTCTACAGAATTGGGCAGCTGTTTGACTTCTTTAGGATGATGTCGTTCTACTTCACAACAGTTGGATTCTATGTCTGCACAATGGTACTTTTCCGTCTCTAGTCTTCTATAAGTCTGTTTCCCCCATTATCACATTTAGTAAAATTTCTCTTTGATGCAGATGACCGTCCTTACTGTGTACGTCTTTTTATATGGAAGAGTTTATCTGGTATGTCATGGAGCCTTTTGTCTTTTTTCTTTTTTTCAGTGTTTCAATTTTCATCATTATGAAATGATGTAGTAGCTGCCCTAAGACGAGTGGAGTAGCGAATGTATACTCTCTAAAAAAATAATGTTGCTTACTGCAGTTTTTTAAGAGTATAACCACATGCTATTTGAGATTAATATGTAATCCTAAAGCATGTTGCTCTATGAATTAATCTTGAGTGGATATGTAGTACTCCTGCATAGTACCTACCTTTTGAATATCAAAGGCGTATGGCACTTTTCACATACATTTGGGCTTCGAACGTTGGTTGATTGACCTTTTTACGTGGATTACATTCCTGGGAATAGTCATTGTTACTTTATCCTTGCAACTTGGTTAAACTATAGACTTCTTCCCTTTATCTGTTATCTTTTATGTGTTAACTCACTTTCCCTGCTTCCATATCATTTACTTCTTGCTCTTTTACAGGCCTTTTCTGGTGCTGATATTGCCATCTCAAGAGTAGCCAAACTGTCCGGTAACACAGCATTGGATGCTGCGTTAAATGCTCAATTTTTGGTCCAGATTGGAGTCTTTACTGCCGTCCCTATGGTTATGGGTTTCATACTTGAACTTGGGTTGCTGAAGGTTGGTTGATCAATTCTCTATGTTTTTCTTTTGGACTAAATAGTTACCCTTAGTGTTCATGTCTTTTATTACTTTCTTGATATGTATTTTCCTTCTGGTCCCCTATCTCTGAACGTTGGCCACAAATAGCTTTCAAAATGCATGCTCTTTAACTGAAGTCTCCTGAAGCATAATGTTTTTTATGCAACAGGCTATTTTCAGCTTTATTACAATGCAATTTCAGTTGTGTTCCGTCTTTTTCACATTTTCTCTCGGCACAAGAACTCATTACTTTGGACGTACTATCCTTCACGGTGGTGCAAAGGTAATGGCAATGAATATTGTTGCTCTTTTCCTTCTTTTTTTCCTTGTAAACTTTTCCAAATGTAGATCATTCTTTATTTTTATCTACAGTATCGAGCGACTGGCAGAGGCTTCGTGGTTCAGCACATCAAGTTCGCCGATAATTACAGACTTTATTCTAGAAGTCATTTTGTTAAAGCGTAAGCCGAGATGTTAATCAGTTATGCGGATGCGCAATGAGCATGTGCAATGAGCTGTGTCTTACTGACTTATGCGAACTTGTTTCTTTGCGCAGTCTTGAAGTAGCTCTACTGCTGATAGTCTACATTGCCTATGGGTATACAGACGGGGGTGCCGTTTCATTCGTTTTGCTCACTCTTAGTAGTTGGTTCCTTGTAATCTCCTGGTTGTTTGCACCCTATATCTTCAATCCTTCTGGATTCGAATGGCAAAAGTTAGTATAGTGCCTGTTGCTTGGTCTTGATTCCATTTTCGTATTCATTTGATTTTTTGTGGTGCCACAGATGGCCACATATCTTAAATTGTATTTGAGTACTGACCTTTAATTTCTCATGCTTGATTTAGGACTGTCGAGGATTTTGACAACTGGGTCAGTTGGCTTATGTACAAAGGTGGAGTGGGAGTAAAGGGAGAGCTCAGCTGGGAGTCGTGGTGGGAGGAAGAACAGGTTTGTTCAATATTTTATGTTTTGATGTATTGTTGTACTCCGTATTAGTTAGTTCCTGTAAATATTTTGTTTTCCTTTACAGATGCATATCCAAACACTAAGAGGACGGATTTTGGAGACCATTCTGAGCTTGAGGTTCCTCATGTTTCAATATGGCATCGTGTACAAGCTCGATCTCACTGGGAAAAACACATCACTAGTGGTAAAGCTAGCTTTTAGATTGTATCCTCTCGTTTAATTCAGTTAAAACCAGATATTTGAAAATTGTGTTGCATTTGCTTGATCATGGAAGAATCTTATATAGCGTATAGATTTTTTGCATTGCAAGAGAGTTTCTGAGTAAGTTCAATTATCTTTTCTGTTTTGCAGCTCTATGGCTACTCATGGATCGTATTGGTTGCAATTGTGCTTTTGTTTAAGGTATGTAGAAATATTTTTCACAAATTTCTTTCCCAGATTTCATGTTCTTCTTTTTCCAACCATCCAGCAACATTTATCATGTCTCCTTTGTTACCTCAGCTATTCTGGTACAGCCCCAGGAAGTCGAGCAGCATTCTTCTGGCGCTGCGTTTTCTACAGGGAGTGGTTTCACTCGCATTCATCGCCCTCATCGCTTTAGCCATCGCATTAACAAATTTATCCATTCCGGACATGTTTGCATGTGTCCTCGGCTTCATCCCGACCGGTTGGGCAATACTGTCTTTAGCCATTACATGGAAACGGCTGATCAAGCTCCTTGGCTTGTGGGAAACAGTACGTGAGTTTGGACGTATCTATGATGCTGCGATGGGTATGCTCATATTTGCTCCGATTGCTCTGCTTTCGTGGTTCCCTTTCATCTCCACGTTCCAGTCACGTCTCCTCTTTAACCAAGCCTTCAGTCGCGGACTCGAAATCTCCATTATCCTCGCCGGAAACAGAGCGAATGTTGAAGCCTGATGAAAGAAAGAGAGAGGTTAGTGTGCAAGTAGAAGAAACCTAAGGAGTTACTGTTAGACCATTTTGTTTGTTGGCATGTAAATGAGCTTCGTAGAGTTTGTTAGAACGTAATTGAAAGCTCATCGACTTGGATTTATCTCTTTTTGTAATCTTAAAGCTTAAGTCTTGTGTTATCTAGCTTGACTATGTATTGTCAATACAGTATTGATAACTTGATTTTTTTTTGTTAAATTGAGATATGTTTGTTTTCTGAAAATCTTTGATCTTTTGGTTCAGAGACTCTTACGGGGGAGTATAATGCTCGTGATGTACTTCAATTTGTGCCAATGGCGTTTCTTTTACTTGGCTTTAACGGTACCTAGACCCAAAGGATTGTTATCCGCCATTAACCAAAAATAGTAATATTATAAATTCTAGGTCACAGTCATAACTGATATTTTTCTTTCATTTGAGTGATAATATAAGATCATCTCCATTAGTGGTCCTTAAGGGGTTCTTAGGGAGGATCTTAAGTAAAAAAAAAAAAAAAATCATTTATGGCTATTAACTCTAGTTGTTCTTCCTGCAAGAGTTAATATAGTTGTCCGTTTGGGACTTGTTGTATGTACAGCGCTTTTGTCAATCTCTGTTCTCCCAAGACAAGTGTCGATTGTGAGTTATTTATCTCTGTCACAAATCTGTTCCTTCTATATGATATATATTTATTAGTTTTTTTTTTAGTCTAAAGCAACTGATGTTTTCTCTGATCCTCCATTTCACTTTTGATGATTGGAATGTTGCAATGAATAGATATTACATGTATGTGTATTCAGTACTTGAGTTAATACATACAATGCGTTGCCAACTTCTTGTACTTACAAGTTACTCTTCTCTCTGCTTGCCCTGGTTTTCGGTACTGTGATCTATCTTCTCCGGCGAGTTTCCTAACTTCGTATGTGTAAGGATCAATTGGTGAGAGTGTCACTCCTTTCGGGGATCTCTTCATAACTCTTTGTAATTTGTCTAACCATACTTGACAATCTCTTTGTATTAAATGTAATTTGTATGTTTCTTGAGTTTTATGACCGTCTCATTAATAAAACCCTTAAAAATAAAATAAAACTCGTGCATTTTCCATGTATTTCGTCGAGGCCTACGAATCTCCTAAATTTTTTTATTCTTAAGAATAAAAACTGGTGCATTCTCTTTCATACTTGATGGTCATATTTGTAACATTATCACTAGCTTTACCCACAATTGCAACATCGTAAAACTCATTCTGGAGTTTTAGAATTTCCACAGCTGTTTCTGAAATATATTGCAAAAGTCGGCAGCACAAGCAAATAAAAAATTGTCACCCGTGTAACCTCTCTTCTCTCTAAGGGAGGAAACAATGCGGCAGGATTCACATTTTGGGGAATTGGACAATTTTCCAGATCTAAAAGTATTAGGGTTGGTTTATCAAGGAAATCATCGACAGACATTTTCTTATTCTGAAAAAGCAATGCACAAATCAATCAGCCACAGGAAAAGCGCGAGGTTCTAGCTGTTGAGAAGAAAAAAAAAAGAGTAAATATCTTGGAGATTCGTAGGCCTCGGCGAAAGACTGTTGAAAAGTAGAACCCTTAAGAATAAAAAAACGCGTGCATTATCTGTGTTCAACGCCATCAGGTATGATTTTCCTTGATTTATGGATTCGACATTGTGATATTTGTATGTTTCTTGATTCTCCTTGATTTTTGTCAACAAGGGTGTTGAAGACTATAGACCCACGAGAGACGCTGACTACCTTCGCAATTACAGCAGCCCGATAAGCTTTAAGAATATCATGATCATCGCTATAGGCAACACAACTATATGGGTAGTTAACCACTACACAAGTCGATTTTTTATACTCTGAAATAAACTACAAGGCCCAATAAGTTTTAAGATACTGGTGGTATGTCATTACCTCTCCATGTAGGTCCTCGAACGGTGTGGGAATAGCCCTCATCTTGATTTTGTTTGCAGTTACTAAAGCAGACACCCTTTGATGCGCAAATTCCATTGCTCCAATGTTGGAGCCCTCTAAGAGAAACAACTCTTTATGGTGCCGAAGAAGAACATCCACATTCTTCATCAACGGCGGAGGTGAAACAAGCTTAGTTAGAGCTTGATTGTTTCTTCCGCTAACACCCGCAAACACAACTTTTGCAGGTGGTAGCGGTCGTTGGCGTTTGACAACAATCACTCAAAACGCTGTTTACAGCTTCATACCACTCTTTCTCCATCAAAATCAAAAGCTCATTCTATCTAGCGTTTGCGACTGCGGGCGATTGCACGTGGATAATTAAAAAAATAAAAAAATTTAAAAAACACAAAATTTATTTAAAACCAAGATATATAATATTTGTTTATAAAAATAAGATTTGAATATTATAATTACAAATAAATAAATAAATCTGATACTTTTTAAACTAATATTCATTAACAATATTTTGTAATTTTATATTTATAAGATCTATAAACTCTAATTATTTTGATAATTTTTTTCTCCATCAACCCGCAGCTTTTGCGGGTGGTAGCGGTTGTTGGCGTTTGACAACAATCACACAAAACGCTGTTTAAAGTTTCGTACCACTTTTGTCCTTCAAAATCAAAAGCTCCTTTCAGATAGCGTTTGCGGTTGCGGACGACTGCGGGTGGATAATTTAAAAATAAAAATAAAAAAACACAAAATTTATTTAAAATCAAGATATATAATATTTTTTATAAAAATAAGATTTGAATATTATAATTACAAATAAATAAATAAATTTGATACTTTTTAAACTAATATTCATTAACAATATTTCATAATTTTATAAGTATAAGATCTATAAACTATAATTATTTTGATAATTGTTTTCCCCATCACTAACGTGTATATATATATATATATATATAATCTAAATCCTAAAATTCTTTTTATCTAATATTTTCATAGAAAAAAAATCAAAACTTTCATCCAAACTAAAATGAAAAAGAAATAAACATAAAATTGTAAAAAAAAATTGTGTATAACTCCCACTCAATTATCTTTTCTGTTTTGCAGCTCTATGGCTATTCATGGATTGTATTGGTTGCCATTGTGCTTTTGTTTATGGTATGTAATAATATTTTCACAAAAAAAATTTCCAGATTTCATGTTCTTCTTTTTCCAACCATCCACCAACATTTATCATGTCTCTCCTTTGTTACCTCAGCTATTCTAGTACAGCCCCAGAAAGTCGAGCAGCATTCTTCTGGCGCTGCGTTTTCTACAGGGAGTGGTTTCACTCACATTCATCGCCCTCATCGCTTTAGCCATAGCATTAACAGATTTATCCATTCTAGACATGTTTGCATGTGTCCTCGGCTTCATCTCGACCGGTTGGGCAATACTGTCTTTAGCCATTACATGGAAACGGCTGATAAGGCTCCTTGGCTTGTGGGAAACAGTTCGTGAGTTTGGACGTATCTATGATGCTGCGATGGGTATGCTCATATTTGCTCTGATTGCTCTGCTTTCATGGTTGCCTTTTATTGACGATAAGAGTTCATGTGTTAGACCACCTGTTCCATACGTGATCTCTAGTTCCATACACACTTGATATGCATGTGTTAGGCAGCAATTGGATTTTCCGAACTAAACCAAATGCAGATGGGAGCTTAGAGAAGCTAAAAGCTCGGCTAGTTGCACAAGGATTCGATCAAGAAGAGGGAATAGATTATCTAGAAACCTAAAGTCCTGTTGTACGAACAGCTACAGTCCGGATAGTTCTTGATGTTGCAACTGTTATGCAGTGGGAAATTAAGCAGATGAATGTCAAGAACGCTTTCCTACATGGTGACTAAACATAGACAGTTTACATGAAGCAACCTGCAGGGTTTATAGACAAAGACAAGCCAGACCATGTGTGCCACCTTCATAAGTCGTTATATGATCTCAAGCAGTCTCCAAGAGCTTGGTTTGACAAGTTCCTCAACTTTCTATTGGAGTTTGGTTTCATCTGTAACATCAAAGATCCGTCTTTGTTCATTTACTCCAAAGGGAAAGATGTCATCATGATGTTGTTATATGTAGATGATATGCTGCTTACTGAAAACAGTTCTTCAGCCTTGGATGGTCTTCTCAATGAGCTCAACAAGCAATTCCGAATGAAAGATCTTGGCAGAATGCATTATTTATTGGGTGTTCAGGCAAAATTTCTTGATTCTGGGCTTTTCCTCTCACAAGAAAAGTATGCAGAGGATCTCTTGTCAGTGGCAGGTATGAGTGATTGCTCTCCTATTGCAACGCCATTACCAATTCAGGTAAACAAAGTTCCAGATCAAGATCAGGCCTTCCCGAATCCAACTTATTTCAGAAGCTTGGCAGGCAAGCTTCAGTATTTGACTCTTACAAGACCTGACATTCAGTTTGTTGTCAACTTTGTGTGCCAGAAGATGCAAGCTCCTACGGTCTCTGATTACAACTTACTAAACCGTATCTTACGGTATGTGAAAGGAACGATTACAATGGGTCTCACGCTTCATAAGGACACATATTTCAATCTAAAGGCATACAGTGACAGTGATTGGGCTGCCCGTCCACATACGAGGAGGTCCACTGGTGGTTTCTGCACAATTCTTGGATCCAACCTGATTTCATGGTCCTCAAGAAAACAACAATCGGTGGCAAAAAGCTCCACAGAGGCAGAGTATAGTTCATTGTCTTAAACAACCATGGAATTGACTTGGATATGTGCTGTCTTGCGGGAACTTGGGGTTCAATTAGAGGTAACTCCTGAGCTATATGGTTATAACTTTTCCTTTGTGCATCTGACAGCAAATCCAGCCTTTCACAAAAGATCGAAGCACTTTGAAACGGATTATCACTATGTTCGAGAAATGGTTACTCTTGGGTCTTTGATCGTGAAACATGTCCCAGCTCATCAGCAAATAGCCGACATTTTCACCAAGTTTCTACCTTTTAAAGCCTTCAGCTCTTTGAGATACAAACTTGGTGTAGATTCTCCACTTACACCAAGTTTGAGAGGGCATATTGACATTAAGAGTTCTTGTGTTGAAAGAAGAAATGAAGCAGCTGTCCAAAACGACATAGCTTCATCAATGGATCATTTGAAAGGAAAAGGTAAAATGGGCCAAGAAGGAGAAACCCAATCAGAAACAAAGTTGAAGCCCATAAAAGATGCTTTACCGTTCAAAGCAGACCTTCAACGGTCTAAAACAAATAAAGACAAAGACTGCAAAAGCATTGTACGAGAGCCTAAACGCGTGAAGAAGAAGACAGAACCCGTTGCTAAAGATATCAAGCTGTCAAATTCATTCTCTGCTCTTGGATCATTAGACAATACAGGATGATGACATCTGTCTTGAGACTCTAGGGTTTTAGCTCTTGTATAAGTAATCTCATTCAACGCTTTTGTAATGGTTAAGTTGAAAGAAATAAAATCAAATGTTTATCTTCTTCTTCAAATCTATCTAAGTTTACAAACTTCTTTACCTTTCATCTCCATGTTCCAGTCACGTCTCCTCTTTAACCAAGCCTTCAGTCGCGGACTCGAGATCTCCATTATCTTCGCCGGAAATAGAGCGAATGTTGAAACCTGATGAAAGAAAGAGAGAGGTTAGTGTGCAAGTAGAAAAAACATGAGGAGTTACTGTTAGACCATTTTGTTTGTTGGAATGTAAATGAGCTTTGTAGAGTTTGTTAGAACGTCATTGAAAGCTCATCGACTTGGATTTTATCTCTTTTTGTAATCTTAAAGCTTAAATCTTGTGTTATCTAGCTTGACTATGTATTGATAACTTGATTATTATTTTTTTGTTAAATTGAGATATGTTTGTTTTCTGAAAATCCTTTATCTTTTGGTTCAGAAACTCTTAACAATCAAATTGGAAATTAAATTTATTATATATAGTGGCCATTGGGAGTATAATGCTCGTGATGTACTTTAATTTGTGCCAATGGGGTTTCTTTTACTTGGCTTTAACGGTACCTAGACCCCAAGGATTATGTTATCCGCCATTAACCAAAAATAGTAATACTATAAATTCTAGGTCACAGTCATAACTGATATTTTTCACAGGGAAATATCAATTTGCTTCTATGACGTACACAGAAGTGACAGATAGACATAATTGTCGCATAAAAAACTGTTATTTCATGTGGAATTCAGCAGTGTGTGGATTCGCAAAATAATTTTTACTTGTGGACTGCATAAGAAAACAAATTGATGAAATTGTAAGTGTGCCTAATTTTGTCGAAGTTTTAAAGGTTTAGGCTTTGGGTCTTGGTTTTACAATAATTTCTTTTAAGAAATTCCAAATTTTACGATATGTAGATCTCAATATCATATACTAGCAGATGTCTAGAGCGCTATATAGTTGTTTTTATTTCGTATGAAACATATTCTACGTTTCTTTTGAAATTGTTTTTTTTCCTTCGTTTCATTTTGCTTCTTCAACTAAATCGACTTGAACCAATCTCTTGTAATCAAGTGATAGTAATTTAGTGAATAACCTTTTGATTTGAATTATCCCACATATTAAATACTTGAACAAAGAAAAGTCGAAAGTAGACATTGGGAACGCAAGTAAGTTATCAAAAAGGAAAAATGGAAAGCAAGTCTTAGAAATGTGTTATTGTAAACGTAACATGCTCGTAGCATGATGCTATTATGGACTCTATTAAGAGTTTAATATTGTAAGTTTTACTTTATATATCATTTGCATTTTGGACGATTTGGATTTTGGATAGGCACGAGGCACATGACTTTTTTTCTCCTCCTACTTGTTCCATTTCATAAATATCTTCATATAATTTCATATTAATAAGTGGAAATTTAGAAAAATCAAATATAACTTCACGTATGGCTTTGTCCTATCAAACTTGATTTAGCAATTTTGATAATTTATATTTAAAAAATTTGCATTTTCTTATGTGAAATCTTTACACATACTGACATACAAGTTAGGGTAACACTCTCCGCCATACTAGTAAAATATAATGAGAACATTAGCCGTTTGAAGTTAGATATATATAATGCATTCTAGTCCAACAGATTGACTTGTACATCTTTTAAGTTTTAACCAATTTTTTTTTTATCAACTCTCAAGTAACAATTTTAAAAATTTGGAAAAGTAATTTAAAAATAAAAAAACACCTCACAGATAATTTAAAAATAAAAAACACCTCACAGCTTGCATCGATCTGGTTAAAAAAAAAAAAACAGTGGAGACACGTATATTATTCATTATATCATTGTAATTGTGTAGGACTTGTCATTTACTTAATAAATTATTAATCGCCTAAAGTCTCTCACTTGTGGGAGTAAACAATTCTAACTCAGTCTAAGACTCTAAATATAATTAAAATATAAAATACTTAAATTGCATAAAGTGGAGAAAACCAAACTGGTTTCACTTATTTAACCCAAAATTCAAAATCGAACAACAAAAACACATATAACAATACTCAAATAAATACATAATCAAAAGATTCAAAACCATACCAAAAACGAACAAAAGTTAGTTCCGATTTGATTTTTCAAACGATCTAAATCCGGACTAATGATTAGATACCATGCCTACTAAGATTGCGTCGGTAATGCACTGAATGTTCATCAATCAAGAAGATTCATCTTTGACTAGTACTCAACTACCGTTATATATTTTATATTTTATCCTTAAACAAATTAAAACATAAGTGGAATTAGTGGGTTCTGAAACGAGAAAGAGAAGATTAATAGTTGAGGAAGAAAATCACAAATCAGAGCTTAAAGCGTAGGATTAGGATAAAACACAAAACATAGGGTTCAAAAGTACAGCAACACGACGAAGTTAAGCTCAACATCTTTTATTAGTCTTTTGACTCTCTCTCTCTGTCTCTCTCTCTCTCTCTCATCTGCAGTAAAACCCAGCGAACCCATCAGAGAAGCTGCAAAAATTCGAAAACTTTTAAGGGAGAAGAAGAAGAAGTAGAAGAAGGAGATGGGTATTTTGTCGGATGACGTTGTGATAATCAGGCAGTCCGAGAAAGAAGGCGACCCGAGTGTTATCACCATCAATTGTCCCGACAAAACTGGTCTCGGTTGTGATCTCTGTCGTATCCTCCTCTTCTTCGGTCTCAACATTGTCAGAGGAGGTAAATTCGATTATAAAAACTCTTTCTTGAGTATCTTATTTTAGGTGTTTGGATTTCAATTTTGTTCTGCCTCTGTACGGTTTTTGAAATTTGATTGAAATTCACCGTTGTTATCTCTTTTTGTATGTTTGCTCTGGTTTATGACCTGAATGTGTTCGATGAAATTCCTCTGTGAAGATGTATCGACTGACGGAAAATGGTGTTACTTAGTCTTCTGGGTGATTGGGAAACCACACACGAGATGGAATTTGTTGAAGATGAGACTTGCAGAGGCAAGCCCTTCTTTTTCTTGGGCCTTTGGTATCTCAAGATGTTACCTCTCTGACTCTGAGTTACAGCCTCCGAAGCTCCCTGATCTTTTCCTATTGAAGCTAGGTTGCTCCGACCGCAAAGGCCTTCTGTATGGTTAGTTTCTATCGTGTTCTTGATTCTCTGTTTTGCATGTATCCTGTGGCTGTGGCCTCGAGATTTTTAAAGACTGATTCTCTCGTATTGGCAGATGTCACAGAGGTTCTTTACAAGCTTGAGATTAACATTGAGAAAGTGAAGATATCGACTACCCCTGATGGAAAAGTGATGGACTTGTTCTTTGTCACAGACACTAGGTACGTTTGTTTATTACGAAAATCTGAAAGGGAGTTTCTTGATACTCCTAGAATGCTTATGTAAGTTCTGTTCTATTCTTGTTTCTTTGTCAGAGAGCTTTTAGGAACGGCGAAGAGGCGGGACGAAGTGTATGAGTACCTGAGAGATGCCATAGGAGATTCAATGATGAGCTACGACATTGAACTTGTTGGCCCAGAAATCACAGCTCGCTCACAGGCTTCCTCGTCAGTTGCAGAAGCATTGTTCTCCTCGGATTTGCCGGGAGAGCACCCCAGTGGGTTACAGACTTCAAGCAGTGTGTCTATTGCAGTCGATAACTCGCTAAGCCCAGCTCACACACTCATTCAAATCACTTGTCAAGATCACAAAGGCCTTCTCTATGATATTATGAGAACCTTCAAGGATTTCAACATTCAGGTTTGTGCAGGTCTTTGATGGTTTTTTTCTGACCCTTTATGTATACGCTCTGATCGTTTCATCTGTATTGGTTAAACCTTACGACTGTCATTCACATGTGGATCATTCTCTCAAATCTTTTTCTTATGACCAGATCTCATATGGGCGTTTTACAATCAAAAGGGGAAGGAACTGTGAGCTCGACTTGTTCATCGTGCAATCTGATGGTAGGAAGATCCTTGACTCAAGCAAGCAAGATGCATTGATTTCTCGTTTAAGAGCAGAGCTACATCAACCTCTGAGAGTGGTAGTGATGAACCGAGGTCCTGATACAGAACTTCTAGTCACAAACCCTGTTGAATTATCAGGAAGGGGACGGCCACAAGTCTTCCACGACATTGCACTTGCCCTCAAGAAGATCAATACCTGCATCTTCTCGGTATATCTATAAACTCATCCAATCACAGCATTCAAGCTCTTACCAAACAAACTCTCTTTTTTTAATCATCTAAATTCCATGAATCAATGTGTTTAATAGGCTGAAATTGGTAGACACGTGACGGGAGACAGAGAATGGGAGGTGTACAAAGTGTTGATCAACGAAGAAGAAAGCTTACCGGTCCCGAGAAGCAAGATTGAGGAACAAGTGTGGAATACTTTGATGGGTTGGGAGTAAAACCTTGATACTTCATTCAGTACCATCAGCTAACCTCAGACTCTTAGCAAGAGTATTGACTGTAAGATTGTTGTGGCTTTATGATGCCAATGAGTGTTATGTAGATTAAGATGATATGAGGAAATTTATCCATAAAACCGGATTTTTCTCTAACAAATGCAATGTACAAAATATCGTTTGAATGAGAAGAATGTTGTAAATGAGAGTGGTTTTGTAAAAATAAGCTTTTATTTTTGTATTGTGCTGAGAGAGTCATATAGCGGTAATGATGGTCTTTTGAGAATAATCTCGTCTTCTTCTTATCTTCGGGTTACATGGGCCGAGTTTAAAGCCCAATAGTTTGAATGGCTATTCCCGTAATTAAACACTTAATGAGGGGCAAAAAGTTGAAGGAGAAACCGAAAAAATGGAGTCTCTTTAACAAGCACACGAAGACAATCCGAAAGCTGACCACAAAGCTTGTTTTCGACTTTGGGCAATCAGATAAATCTTTTTATCCAGAAGAAAATTTAAGGGCTCTCTCAATTCCAAATTCTGCTTCAGTGTTTTTTGGGCGAAGAACAAAAGATCTTTTGGGCTAAAATGGCGAAGAAAGGAGGAGCGACGCTCGCTGAGGATGCACCGTGGCGTGTTTCATCAGTAAAACCAGTGCCTCGGATCAGTCGCTCTCCGGTTCTATGTATCTCTCAAAGCCCAGAAACCGATTACGCCATTGCCGTCATGAAGGTTTTTCTTTTTTTTTCTTGCTTTGCAGTTTGCAGATTGTAATTGACTCTGGGTTTGCTTAATCTCTCTCTCTCTCTCTGCAGCATCCGAATCCGGTGGGAGGTGGGTTTGCGATGGACGCGGTACTTGAATCTGCAGGACCCGAATGTGTTGTTCCTGGCCAAGTCACGCCTCTTCGGCTGCTTGGTGTTAAGGTTGCTTCTTAAGAAATCCCTTTAGAAAATTTTGAATTCTCGATGATGTTGAGTGTTGGAATGCAGAGAGAATGATGATAGTGATATGTTTTTACTTGTTCATATCCTGTGTGTATTGGAATTGTTGGTATGCGTATCATCTTCTGTGATCTGCTTCCTTTGTCCTGTTAAGTGTTCTAGATTCTTTGGTAGTTTTGTGCAAGTTTCTCATCTGTGGGAGTGTTATCGCCGTCTTATCTTTGGCTCGCCTTTGAGAATAGTTTATAATTCTGTAGATGCTTAGCTCTGTACACACACCAGGATATAATGGCAGAGAATTTGACCTGACGTTGCTATAGCAATTACAATGGGAAACATCAGACTTGACATTTGACTACTTTCTCTTATATTCCACTGGTTTTTCTTCACTCAGGTTTCATTTGTTAACAGTTTCATGTTACCTTCTATTTGAATAGGTGTGGCCTGTTGAAGTTGATCTTAAATTCCTGGAACCAGTGGGAAAAGAGCTGAAAATGCTTGGGAAGGTAAAGACCCACGTCTTATTGCTTTCTGTCTTAAAATCAAATTTATCCACTTCCTGTCAATATGAGCCAAAACTTTGGATGATATTGTTTCTGCCTCTGTATCTGTTTGAGGAAATAAATTGAACTCTTAAAAGCCCTTGTTTACCTGAGGCTAGTGTGTGGTGTGAAGTTATTTCAAGAGAGAGGGGATTAAGTTTCTCGTGTCCTGTTACTCATCATAGATGGTCATCTTCTTTTTGGGTAAGCTGGTTTCTTAGGGCAAAGCCTAAACTAATCATGGGGATCTCCTCCTGGTTCTAATCGAGAAATCTGAATTCCAATCAGGTTGCATAGAATGGTAGTCTTTATACAAATAGCTTATGTCAGCAAATTTGGGTTTGGCCAGGATTTTGATTGAGTAACGGATTAATCATTATCGTACTTAGTAATGAATTGTGCTCAACACATAATATGAATGCATTGGTTACAGAAGTACTTGTATCTTTGGCTGTAATTTAACAGTTGATCTCTCTGTTGTTCCTGAGAATGCAGTTCATGGACAATGCTGTCGACCTGATGAATAAGTCCTTCATCGACCGTTAAGCACCATGAAAGGTTCTACGCCTGGAGTTTTGGAATTGCGGGAGAACTGTCTAGTTGCCGGAACTTGTTAGAGGCAGAGAAAGATCCGATCTTAGCAAAGTTCAATATGGTGTGTGGTGTGTGTGTATATATAGAGGGTTTTCTTATTGACTATTGTCACAGAAAAAAAATCTGTACGCTACCAAAATGGTCCAAAATCATTGGTTTGAAATGAATTACAGTGTTAAAGGATGTCTTTTAAAGGTTATTTCCGATGTTCTTCAAGTTTTTAGATTGGATGCATCATTCCTCGTTGAAACGAATAATTGAAATTCGCTTCTGAGTTCCAAAATGGGATCATGAATAAGCATCCAAAATCATTGTTGACCATGATGTTTTCAGTTTTATAAATGAGTGATGATGATGATATTGGGTTTAGCTTATAATTTATTTTTTCTCTTGACAATATCAGCTTATTTGATCTCTTAAAAATAAGCGGATAGCATTTGGTTAGTCGAAAATAATATCTTCTTTTACTCGGACAATGATCGAAGAAAGTTTGATGAATTTTTCTTTTCTTAAAATAAAAGTAGAAAAAATGAATAAAATTTGGAAAATCTATTGGGATGTTAAATATATGGACTGGGCCATATAGTAGTTATAGGCCTTTAGCATAATAATGTTTTGAACAACTAACGGCCAGTTAACGGCCTTGTATCCTCTCTCTTTTCAACCCTTGCATTCTTTTCCTTTTAGAAATCGCATTCTCACTTTCATTGTCGAGAAACATACATACTGTACAAAAAAATGTTCAAAATATAAAAAAAACATACATTCAAAAACATTGGCCAATGAGGGAATTTCGATTTGGATCATTGTTTTGAAAACAGGCTAGATGTCATTTAAATTCTTGATGGCTTTTATTGATTTTTAATCAATTGATAGCTCTAACAAACATTTATGCAGTACGGTTATAATAAGATTATGACAAATATCTTCATCCAAAAAAAATTCATCTTTTTAAAAGTTCTCAGAGAGAGGTGTTACACGGGTACCAATTTTTTATTTGTTTGTGCTGTCGAATATTGCAATATTTCAGAAACAGTTGTGAAAATTCTGAAACTACAGAATAAGTTTTATGATATTGCAATTGTGGGTAAAGCTGTTAGAAATGTTACCGATACAAGACTGAAAGAAGAGCTGACGAAGTGGTGCCTGTCAAACCCTGGTCCGGCCAATTTGCTCTTGCTTGCCGGTGACATAGGTTATAAAAAATATTTGGACGAAAAGAAGCTTGAGAACTACAATGTGTTACAGGGTTTCATCTCTATTACATCGCGTTGCATTGTTAAAGGCTATTTTGATTGGTTAGATTATGTTTTTCGTTCTGATCGCATCCTCGTGGCACGTCAATTTGCTGAAGCAGAAGAAACCCAAGAAACCCTCCTTTTGGCCAGCATTGTCCGGACTTTATCGACCGTAGGAGTTATCAGCGCAGACATGCTTCTAAAGCGTCTAAGTAAGCTTGTTTCTTCTGCTTCAATAAATTGACGTGCAATGAATATGCGACCAGGACGAAAAAACGTACACATTTGAGTCAAAATAGCCTTTAACACTGAAATACGAACTAGCAGGGATGAAGTCCTGTAACACATTGTAGTTTTCAAGATCTCAGCGAAAGGAGAGGGTTTGATTGTTGAGATTCCTCGACCGAGGGTCTCTGTGGGTTTCGGTGAATGATTTTTTCAATCAACAGACGGAGAGTGTCTATAGCTTTATGCGTTTAGTGTAATTTGCATTATAGTCCTCCATTTCTTTAATTAGTAGTTATTAAAGATAACTCAACTAAAGATTACACATAATATTAATTAATAAAATATTTTTTTGTAAAAATTAATAAAACATTACATATAATAATTTAAGATGATAACTGATTAGACAAAATAAGAAAATTTACATGTTTTTTTTATTAATAACATGCATTATGTTGGATTTAAATCTAGATATTAAAAAATTGATAACACTAACGCATAACTCTAGATTACATAACACTAGCATTTGAATGGTTTTAACTTTTAACCATATAAATGGCCGATATGTATAGAGAAATGGTCCCACCTAATAAACATGGTGGAGAAATAAATAAGCAATAACTTTAAATAGCGACGGAGAGAATGTTAGGCACCGGCCCATATGAATTGGAATTGTAAGCAATTATCTCTCCACAAAACCAACAATATGCGAATACGCATTTTACTTTTCTAAAAGAAAGATAACAAAAATTGAAATAAAAGTATAAAACCATATCTTTCGGAAAATAAACTAAAGCTTAATG
Source organism: Alliaria petiolata (assembly GCA_020283515.1). Taxonomy (NCBI): domain Eukaryota; kingdom Viridiplantae; phylum Streptophyta; class Magnoliopsida; order Brassicales; family Brassicaceae; genus Alliaria; species Alliaria petiolata. Next base: position 302,686,410 of record JAHZTW010000001.1, read on the forward strand.
GAAGTCGCAGTTCAATCCTCTTTTGTTGTATAAAAGAAGGAAGATCTTTTTCTATCACGTATGCAAATAAAAACGTTATCCTACAAGTGAGAATGGTTAATAAAACTACTTTATGAAGTCCATGCAGTATAGTATTCTTCATTTTTTTTGTTAACGGTGTCCTTGTAGTATTTTTTTGTTTCTAAACCTTCGGCTCATAATTTTTTCTTGCATCCAGAATCAGTTTTTTGATATTTCAATTTAAATAATATCATTCTGTCTCAAAAAAAAAATTTGAACCTGAAAAACAAAAAAACTATCTATTGTATTATCACTATGCCACCACTCATTTGGTTCCTTGTAGTATTCTTCACAATACAACTTAGTTTCTACAATTAAACTACACACATTCTTTCATTTAATCATAGTTCAACAAAATTCATAAGGATTTCAAATCCATCATTCTCTTACTCCACAGAAGGCTTGGAATACTGATTATTAAAATAATTGGAAGAAACATAAAAAAAAAAAAAAAAACAGAACCCATATAATTAGAAGATAAATCTATGATGAAAGATCTGTGGAAAGTGGGACCCTGCACCAGTAATTTTATGCAAGGTCACTTCTAGGCTATTTACTTTTTTAGCAGATAGCGAGAGCTGTCCTCCTCTTTTACGGTCCACTTTTCCATCACTTTTGATAGTTTTTTTGGCCTTGTCCCTCGTGCGAATCTGTATCCCATATTCTTTTGTTACGACAAATAATTCCATATATAATATATAGCACCTAGTCATTCTTTTATAAAAACAATTTTAAAACTGCTAAATCGAAGCGGTTAGATTTGGTTCAACTTTCGCTTTAAATTGAATTCTAAATTATGATTTTGTGAAAAGCAAAGTTTGTGTGTATAGTTCATGTGACCGACCTGGCGACCTCTTCTAATAATTAATAGAATCAGATTTGTGAGAGCCGTATGATTGTCAACATGACTCATGAGTGTACTCTATTATCCTATTCAGTCACGAAAACAAAATTTTTAATAGTTTTTTTAATTTATGTGAAATGTGTTTGATATTTATTTTGAAATGGAAGATTAGGATACTAAAAATGGTGCAGGCGTATTCACGTGCTTCTGCCGATTCGTATCCATCTAGCCAAAGATTTTGAAAAAATATCTTCTAATGCCAAACCAAAAAGAATTCTATTTTTGGAACGTAGTATAGCATGTCACACACAAAGACCGAAATGCCCTTCAATTATCCCCACCGGAACATCGGAACATAACGGAAACTACGAAGACATTAGCCAATGAGGAATTTCGATTTGGATCATTGTTTTGTAAACAGGCCAGATGTCAACCCGAGCACCTCGTCGGATCATGGGTTTATTTGGTCGGACCGGTTTAACAGGGTTTTGTAACTTTTTAAAATAAAGACAATGATAGGAAGAAAAAATCTAATGATGGTCTTACCATTTTTTTAAATAATGACGTGCTTCTACAAAACAGAACGATGCCCACATACAGTATAGGAAGGACATTTTGCTCCATTTGTTGATTTTCTATGCTAATTGCCTGGTAAATTTGATCCGTGACTGTTATACCGGTTTCAAAATCTGGTATCTTATGTAATTTTACTGGTCTCAAATTGAATTATTTATCTAAACAAAAAACAAATTGAATTATTTAAAATCTGAATTGTAAAGAACTGAATTTCATTGATTATTTAAATAATTATTTTTTTTACGTCTTTTATTGATTTTTGGATCAATCGATAGCTCTAACAAAATTTTGGCCCGGTCCATTTCATATCGTTTCGTTTTTAGTGTTTTCTTGAGCACTAAAATATATATAGATAGGAAATTTTGGAGACCGTAACATTTTCAGAAATCCTGTTAAATCTAGTTCAATAAAAAAAAAACAATAATCCTGCATAATTTAATTAGGGAACAAAAGAAATTAATATCTTCTCACTGGCTCGTATAGTTCCTTAGTTCACACGCTTTACAAAATGCAAATATACAGCGACACAAAAGACAGTCACTAACTCACTATTGAGTATTACCCTCAATTAACTGACCCTACAAATTTGATTTTACTTGCAAAACGCCAAGAATCGAAACTTTCAAATTACTGATACATATAAAAGTTTCTTTTTAATATCTTTATCCAAAAAAAGTTCTTCTTTTTAAACACACCTCTTTAAAAAATACGACAAATTCACTCTAGAAATCAACGGAAAATGATTCATCTAAAAGATCCGACGGTCATAAACCCATGATAATGCGAAATTACACAAACGGAAAAACAACAAAACATTAAAATTCAAGGACAGATAAAATTACACATGAGAGAAAAGAGAGAGATTAATTCAGTAGTCGGAGGTGGGGAGCTGTTCGTGGGTGGTGTTGATGAAGAAAACCTCGTAGATGAGTCCGGCGATTCCACCGCCGACGAGAGGTCCGGCCCAGTAGACCCAGTGGTTGCTCCACGACCAGCTCACCACCGCTGGTCCGAAAGCCACGGCGGGGTTCATGGAGGCTCCGCTAAAGGCTCCTCCGGCTAAGATGTTGGCTCCGACTATGAAACCGATCGCAATCGGAGCGATTGTTCCAAGACTCCCGTTTTTGGGATCGATGGCAGTGGCGTAGACTGTGTAAACCAGCCCGAATGTCATCACGATCTCGAAAACAAAAGCATTCAACACTCCTACTCCGGCGGAGAGGCCAAAAGCCGGCACCACCTACAAAAATAAATTGCTTAATTAGTTACTTGACGGAGAAGTTAGGGCAAATCGAGGTAAATATACAATTAGGCAATTTGTACTAGATTTTGGTTGATCTCTTTTATATACTACGCTTCGTTTCTATTGTGAAGCATTTTTAACGGAACCTAAAAAGGACAAAAGGGTAATTTTACATACCAAACCGCCGGTGGCGAATTTAAGGAGGAGACATGCGACGACAGAGCCGAGTAGCTGAGCAATCCAGTAGAGGATACCACGGAGGAGAGTGATGTTACCGCCGACGAAGGCGCCGAAAGTGACGGCGGGGTTAACGTGTCCGCCGGAGATGTTGGCGCCGACTGAGACGGCCACAAAGAGTCCAAAGGCGTGAGCAAGTGAGGCGGCTACGAGGCCGGAAGGAGTGGTGGCTCCGTTTTCAGTGAGCTTGTTGAAAGCCATTCCTGAGCCTGAGCCGGCGAAGACGAAGATCATGGTTGATATAAACTCAGCCAACGCCGCCTTTAAGGCGTCGGGACGGGTCGCCTCCTCCGGACGGCCAACGGCGATGTTTCTGATCGGCATGATTGGAAAATGATCCGACGGCTGAGATTAAATCTTCTGGATGTTGTTAGCAGAGTGAGATGGTTTATGATTTTTCTCCTTTTTCTCGTCTACTCTCTCACTCTTACTTATATCTGAGGTGGCGCCATCTTTGTGACCGGGTACCGATTGATAAATTGTTTAAGAAATAACAAATAAATTATAAATTTTGGTTGGAGTTTTAATTATAAATTATTTGATTGGAGCTTGTGGAGATTTAAATTAGTTTTTGAATATATTTGGGAACAGGCTAAACAAGTAATATCGCTGTATATCCAGCGAAGCGTAACCGACCTATCTACGTGGCGGATAATGACTTGTCATCTTTCTACGTATATGGGCGCTTTTGTCTTTTTTGATATTCCATCTCTCGAATGATCGAGAAGAAAATAAAAATTTCTTTTTGTTCGTGAAGGTTTTACAAACTATTTCTTGTATTTTCTCAAACTGTTTTTGCCAAGATTTTCGTAACCAGGCCTCTTATATTACCCCAACAAAAAACTACCCTTTTAAAAAAAAAAACCTAAACCACTAAATTTCTTTAAAAAAAGAAATATTGCATATGACAATATAGAAAAAATGTAGCGGTAGTACAACAAATTGGTTTATATATGTTCCGGGTTCAAGCTTTTTTTAACTAAAAACTGATTTCAAATATTAAAAAATAATAATATATAAAAATTTATCATGGTTTTTATATCATTTCATCGTTTACGAGCAAATAAAATTTTGGTTTTCTTGTTTCTAACAACTTCAAAGTTCCATTCGAAGTGAACAATTTCTTGACTTTTTCATTTTTTAACGTGCAACATGTTTTTAATTTCATACTTCAACAATATTCTCTCTTTTTTTTTGAAAAAAACAACACTATCTCTTTGGAACGAGACTACTTGGGAATATCATTCGACAATATCAAAAATGTTTTACAGGGGAGTTCATTACTTGCGTGGGTAAAAATCTGTCTCTTATACACATCTAGATGTGTATAAGAGACAGTACAGGGGAGTTCATTACTTGCGTGGGTAAAAATATAGTATTCTGAGTCGATACGGCTGGTTTCGTGAATTTAATATCCGTAGTGATGACATTACACGGTAACCATTTCTTAAAAATACTTTAATATTGCTGTTAATTATAGAACTACATAATTAAACGGATTATCTTAATCGCAATTCTTCGCTCTCCACCATTCAAGAAAATTAAAAGATATTATCTTGCCTATGATCATTGTTTTTTTTTTCCTAGTTCCTAAAAAATAAATAGGTATAGAAATCTAACGTAAAATGATTTCAAAAAAGCAACAACCAAACTATTGAAAATTGTATACAAAACTATATAGTCAAATCTAAAAAATTGTTTGAAAACATTTTTGAATAGTTCAAACAATTTAAAGCGATTGCTTCATTGTTAAATTTAACTAATATATATATATATATATAAATTGGAATGGTTTAAAGCGATTGGCTTATTTTTAAGTGTTAACAACATGAGTCGTCTGTGTTTGGAGAAACTTCTAATACTATAACCAATGAACATTGATGGCGCACATCAAATGGCATATGCGTACGCCGTACGTAGCCTACTTGATCGTTTTCTCGCGAGCCTTCTAGTTCTTTCTTCTCAATGTCATATATAATTCTCCAAAACATAGTAGCCGACCCACACAGTAGAATATCCAAAATACCGATCCTCATATAGACTTCACATTTTAGTATTTTACGTGACTACTGACTCATATTAATTGATTGGTCGATTTTCTTAAAGATTTTTCCAACATTAACATTTTTGATCTTTTTGAAAAGAAACATTGGTTTGGACCATTTATCTTGCCTTATATATATATTGAGATGCCTAAGCAAATTCTTTTTAACTGTGAAAGAGCCAGTAAGACGTACAAGTGGACATAAAGAAGTTAGGTTTTGGATAAAATTAACCAATTTGAACTTTGGGAGAAAAATCTAATTTGATCCAAACAAATTATTTAAATAGACACCAAAATTGTATTTAGAATTTTTTTGATAAACAAAATAAAAAAACATGAACCTGCTCCATACTAGTTTTGATTTCATTTTTTCTACTAGTATTGAACTAAAATCTCATTGAGCACTTACATAAGTCTGTGAAATGTATTTTTGCCCATTGCAACGTCTTGTTAAATTCCTATAAAATCAGAAGTTGACAAGATCATTAGATGTTCATGATCATCTTGACCTAAACTATTTTTTCTTCTTAAATAATTATGAAAATGATTAGGTTTGGTGAGCTTAAGCATTTCGTTCTGTCTTTCTCCGTCTATTTTTTTTGTGAATTGTGGGGTTGTGGTCGGTGTAGTTATTATATTCCAGTGCTCTAAAATAATCGTTAAGAGTAAACAATTTTTCCGTGAAAAAAAGAGTAATCAATTTGTCAGATTATAAATGTATAATTTATACATTGTATATGAACCAGAACCACCACATCAATATTTTTTCATTTCATTTCAGCAACTCCTCTATTAAAAAAAGCCAGCATTTATTAATTGGTGACACGGTGATTTGTAATTATTTATATGAAAGACTAACAGTTTTTAATTGTCGCATTTGAACCCTTGAATTTTGGACTACCTGGAGGCGTGTAACATCTTGTGAATAACGAGAGCTATTTAAGACTATGTATGAAAGTATTGTCTTTTTTTGGTAAACCATGTAACTACGAAAGTATAGTTTGGTTTAGCCCAGGTGATCATATGCTAATTGTCACAAAGCATGTTAAAACTGTTTGGTTTAAAACTTTAATTGATTAAAATATAAACTATTATATAGTGTTAAATTCTTCTTGAATTTGTATTTACGTATTTGAGTTAAAAAAGTGTATATACATACATATTTTAACTTTGGAAAAACGTGATATGCGTACGTAATTCTTTTGCTAACTCTCTAACATAGTGGTATTCAAAATTCTACGATCCAATTTCCCATATGCAACCCTGATTATATTAACCAATTCTATCCATTTTATTATTTGTTAGTGTCAAAGTTTATCCAAAAAAAAAAAATGTCTATCTAGTTTCATCGTAGTAGTAAATAGTATAGTATATCTACCATTTTTTAGGTTTCAAATCTTCTTAAGATAAAAAAAAATGAATATACTTTTTATTTGTTAAAATGATAAATTTATTTATTTATTTCAAATTGAATTTCTTTGTTGGACCAAATATTCTAAAAATGTTTATCTAACCAAATCAATTAGCAACCAAAAGGTAAATCCTGCCAATGACAATTTCTTCTTCCCATCTTTGTACTCCTTTATTATATGTAAAACCAAAATAGAAATATTACAAATATATATAAAAAACAATTCATAGTAGAAAATCAATACAAAGAAATCAACAATAATATTTCTTAATATGTGAACTACAATCCACACCGGCCAATCTATCCATCCGGCCGGCCAATAAGAATTTTTTTTTCACATAATTATTGTTGACTTAAATAATAGTTCTAGTCGCTTTATATTGCGATGTAGCAATTTAAATGGACAAATTTTTTAAACCACGTTGACAAATCAAGATAATATAAAATAAATTAAGGACCTGTTCGTTTTTCCATCCAGATGTTGTATCTCGATGCAAATGCTGAAATGTTATTCGTTTGACACTTTATAACCCGTATCTGGATGCTGCATCTGGATGCAAAATCCAAAAAATTCAAAAATTCTGGATATTTGAGATGCTAGAAAAAGTAAAGTTTGGATGCAAATTTTGCATCTCAAAAACCAAAAGACTAAATCGTAAAATCACGTTTTCCCAACAAAACCGCAAAATCACGTTTTTCCACCAAAATCGCAAAATCACGTTTTCCCAACAAAACCGTAAAATCGCGTTTTCCCGCATTGTGTTTTTCCGCCAAATCCGCAAAATTGTGTTTTCCGCCAAAATCGTAAAATCACATTTTCTTGCCAAAACAGTAAAATCACGTTTTTTCCACAAAACCGTAAAATTACGTTTTCTCGCCAAAACCGCAAAATAGCGTTTCCCGCCAAAACTGTAAAATTGTGTTTTCCGTAAAATTTCGTTTTTCCGCCAAAACCGCAAAATCACGTTTTCCCTCCAAAATCGCAAAATCACATTTTCCCTCCAAAACCGTAAAATTACGTTTTCCCGCCAAATCCGTAAAATTGTATTTTCCCGCCAAATCCGCAAAATTGTGTTTTTCCGCCAAATCTGTAAAATTGCGTTTTCCCGACAAAATCGCAAAATCGTCTTTTCCCGCCAAATCCGTAAAATTGTGTTTTTACGACAAACCCTCCAAATCGTGTTTTCCCGCCAAAACCGAAAAATCACGTTTTCCCGCCAAATCCGTAAAATTGTGTTTTCCCGCCAAAACCGCCAAATCGCGTTTTCCCGTCAAAACCGTAAAATCGCGGTTTCCCGCCAAATCCGTAAAATTATGTTTTCTTGTCAAAACAATTATTTAAATATGTTAATTGTTTAATTTTAAACGCTGCATCTGGATACTGTTTCAAATTCAGAAACGAACATAATAGTTTCAGATGCAATATGTGGATCTAAAAAGCAAAATAAAAAATGAACAATATTTAAATGCATCATCCAAATGCAGCGTACAATGCAGCATCTCGATGTAGCATCCAACTACAAAAACGAACAGGGCCTAAATAGTAGGATTTATATCTAATGAGTTTACTGTTTGGAAATTGGAGAATAACGATGATGATCCTTTGCAACAAAGGCAATTGCCCATCGTTATCAGAATTATGGTGATTTTGATGAGACAATCGATGTTGGTGATGATATGGGTAAAGATTTTGACTATGTACCTAATTCTGATGAAATCGTTGAAGAGAAAAAATGCAAATGTTGATAAGAGTTGGGAAATTTTGGTAGTGGAACATCATGGCCGTGGTAGGAGAGAAGGACAAATACTTTCAGAAACATGTGTTTTCAGCTTTTTGATTCTTCATATGGAAGAGGTTAAAACAAATGGAATGTTTCCATTAGTTATAACTTCTTGTGGAAAAAATTAAAATAAATGGAAAGTTTCCATTAGCTATAATTCCTTGTGGAAGAGGCTTAAACAAATGGAAAGTTTCCATTCATTATAACTTTATGTGAAATTTAAAGTATCCCACATTGGAAACTTGAAATATTTTCAAGTCCCCTCTCATACTATATATATGATGGGTTAGCCTCTCTTTTCAAATCATCCAAATAGAGATCAGATAACCAGATCATTAGATCAGGTATTCAGATCCAGAAAAGCAATAAGCTTTCAAACACACATTCCAGCAAATCCCTCTCGTCTCTACAGTTTTAGGGTGAGTCTCGAGAGTATAGCGTAGATCTTTAGTTCGCAAATTCTATAGTCGAGTGCTGCGACTTTAGTCTCAAACACGGTTGTATCCTGGGATTCTGAATCTCTACAAACCGCCACACTGCGGGAGATTTAAAGAATTAAGGAAAGAGATCATATCTTGACTCCGTGTATTCGTCTTTCCTTAAAAGATTTTATTCAAACGTTTTATAAATTCTTATCGGTTTCAATCGTTTTAGTTTCGTGATTTTCAATCTGGATTTTCGCGGTCCTACAATCTTAAGAAACGGATTTATAAAACGTTTGAATAAAACCTTTTAAGGAAAGACGAATACACGGAGTCGAGATATGATCTCTTTCCTTAATTCTTTAAATCTCCCGCAGTGTGGCGGTTTGTAGAGATTCAGAATCGCAGGATACAACCGTGTTTGAGACTAAAGTCGCAGCACTCGACTATAGAATCTGCGAACTAAAGATCTACGCTATACTCTTGAGACTCACCCTAAAACTGTAGAGACGAGAGGAATTTGCTGGAATGTGTGTTTGAAAGCTTATTGCTTTTCTGGATGATTTGAAAAGAGAGGCTAACCCATCATATATATAGTATGAGAGGGGACTTGAAAACATTCCAAGATTCCAATGTGGGATACTTTAAATTTCATAAAAAATTATAATTAATGGAAACTTTCCATTTGTTTAGGCTTCTTCCACAAAGTAATTATGCTTAATGGAAACTTTCCATTTATTTAAACCTCTTCCACAAGGAATTATAACTAATGGAAACATTCCATTTATTTTAGCCTCTTCCATTTGTTTGGGTTTCAACCCATCTCTTATTCACACAAAACATAAAATAATAAAGCTCAATTGTCTTTATTAATTTTTGTTTCAACAATTTGAAGAGCTGCAGATTTCCATTTTTTTTTTTAGCCTTTCATCGACTTAATCGGCTGCGAAACTTGAAAAACTTACTCCCAAAATGGCACCATTTCAACTCCCAAAATGGCACCATTTTTGAAAGTCGCATTCATCGATCTTCTCATTGGTAATCTAAGTTTTATATACCTAGTTGGAGATAAGGTGGTTTTTAATTGTTTCCTTTTATATACATAGTTTTGAGTTACATATGGAGTTTTCTATTTTTATAACTAGTTTGGAGTTACATATGTGGTTTTAAATTGTTTTCTTTAATACACCAAGTGCTTGTGGCTTCTTGATTGTCCATTAAAAGGTTTGTATTACTACTTTGATTAATGATTTAATTAGTGTTAAGAAGATCAACAATATGTTTTAGGAGAACAATTGTTGGCTTCCACTTCTCCAAACGAAAATCTGGTTAAATTAGTCAATCGGCTAATCCATCCGAAACTATTATGTGGGCTTACACATGTGGGGTTTTTCTTTTATATGGACTTTTTCTTTTATGTGGGCTTTAAGGGTTATTTCTTGTAAAACAATTTGGGCTGGGCTAACTCTATATTTTTTTACATCAAATAGAATATCAATTGACAAAATACTTTTGGTAGAACATAATGTCTGATATAATTTGTTTTACGTATTAAAATTTGTATTAATAATTTAATTATGTGTAATTTTTTATATCTAGAAACAGTTATGGTCATTAGATTGCGGGTTTCGAGTTTAAATTTTTCAAATTTTGAAAGATACATTTTAAATAGAAACTAATTTTATTTTGATATAGTTTGGTTAAGTTCTGTTAGGAATTATGGGCTTCCAACTCAAAATTAATTGGCAATGAGTAGATTGCCCCATGTTTCTTATATATTACTGAATATTTCCTAATACGCCGCTCGAGACGATAACTATTTTCGGCTATTGATCTCATGAATATTTGGGCAAGGATCGAGAGAGATGCGGAGATCGCGAAACAGAGAAAAAGTTGCGGAGGTCGCAGAGAAAGAGTTGCGGATTTTTTAGAGAGATGGATCAATTAGGGTTTGACTCTGATATCATGTTAAGTTTCATGGGCTTCCAACTCAAAACCAATTGACAATAAGTGGATTGGCCGAAAATAGTTCTCGAGAGAATGTATTAGGGAATATATCTCACATCGGAAATTAGAAGAGATATTAAGTAATATATAAGGGACATGGGCAATCCACTCATTGTCAATTAGTTTTGAGTTGGAAACCCATGAAACTTAACAAATTCAAAATATTTTGGTTCTGTTTGGATTCAGTTTGGTCTGGGATAAACAAATATAATGAAAATAAACATATTTAATTAATATTATATATTTTTAGTCTATATATATATATATTTTCCGTCTTAATATATATCGGTCCATTTGGTTTGGTTGCAGAAAATCCGAATTCAGTTCAGATAATTCGATAGAAAGTTTTTAATTTTTTATGCAGTACGGTTATAATAAGATTCGGTTCGGGTTTTAGAATGATGAAAATGGTTCGGTTCGAATCGGTTCGGTTGTCTTTTTCCATCCGCACCGCTAAATTATTGGGCCAATAATGTGAGGCTCCTTCTCAATCTAATAATAACTATAGAACAAGGGCATGATCCAAAAGCAACGGGCTTGATACCCGATATTTACCCGACCCGGCTTGTCGGGGGTCGGGCATGGGTCCATCGTTTTCAGTTGGTTTCATATATTTGTTTTCTTCCCCGAACATTTTTCTTTTTAACTTTCAAGTCCTCCGAGAAGAGGCGACGCAAATTATAACTGCCCGGCCTTTCCTTTCTCGGTCGGAAACTTCTTGGTTCGGTCACAAGACTCACAACGTTCGAATCTTCTCTGTCAGGAACGATTCTGATCGATCACAACTGCCGAATTTCGACATTCGAATTTTGGGTTTTTGTATTTGGTGGAGCTGATCGATATTGAATGGCTTCTTCAAGTCTGGGGAGCTCAATCCCCGCGCCAGGTAACAGTTTCCAGAATCTTCAAATTCGTTTTTTCTCTCTTCCTTTTCGAGTTCTTACCTCAGTTGATCGGTGTATTGTTTGATCGAAACTTTTGAATTATGTAATTGGGTCAACATTTGTTGTGGCAATGGCTATTTTCCTGATCAAGTCCTGATTACGAAACTCAAAAAGTTTGAATTTTGAACGTTTTTGGCAGAGGCTGTTCAGCTTCTGGTGTCCTCTCTATCTGATGATTCCTCTGTGGTCAAAGAAGCTTCAATGGCTTCCCTGAGAGACATTGCCTCTCTGTATGTACCATTTTTTTTCTCTTTTACTTCATACTCAAGACATGCATAGTGAGTTTTAGGAGATCTCTGATACTGAACTGTTGTGTGCTTGTTACAGGAATCCGCTTCTGGTTCTAGATTGTTGCTATGCTGTGTCACGTGGAGGACGAAGGGTAACGTGTTGTTTGCTTGTTTCTTTTCTTTCGTCTTTTGGTTTGCTTTAACCGGTGCATAAACCTGGTGTTACTCGGTGTTGCAGCGGTTTGGTAACATGGCTGGGGTTTTTCAAGTAATGGCATTCAGTGTTGGAGCATTAGAGAAAGGGGAGAGTGACGAAGTTTTCATGGGAAAGCTTGCTAAGATTGCTACAGCTGAGATAATATCTTCCAAGGTGTGTTGTGAAAGCTGAACCATTGTTAAATATTTCCTTTATACAAAGATTTACATACTGAAGCTGGATTCGTAGATGCAATTTTGAAATTTTAATAGCTTGCTTGAGATAAACAAATGGTACTTTGTGGCTTTTAGCTTTTGGAATTTTCTGTTTGGATATGTCTACTTTTCTTTCCCTCTACCGTCATGTGGCATTTAAAGTTTAGAAGGTTTGTGCATTTTTCTTATGCGTTGGACAGATTCTTGTAGTAGAGGTTACCTAGATATTTGACGTACAGAGCTCAGGATTAGATGATTGAGATATTCTCATCAAACTTAAGTACCATAATAATTTCTAGACAAAACAGGGGAAACGAATTGCAATTCTTACAAACTTTCTCGCATTATTCATATATGTTTCCTGATCATTTTAGTATCCTTTATTGGTTCATCATAACGTAGGAACTAAATGCTGATTGGCAAAGGCAAGCGTCAGGGCTTCTTGTCTCAATTGGAACACATTTTCCTGATCTTGTAAGTCTTTTTTTTCTTTCTCTTTCCTATTTGCCAATTCAAAGGCGGGTTTCTGGACATTAAGAAAACAGCTGTTTGATTAGTCCCATGTGACTGTACTTTCCTGAGTTGTTGCCTTTACTGTAGAGTATAGTCAAAAGGTTGTTGTAAGAGGGTTACCGAACAACATGATCGGTGATGAGACGCCTTACACTCTGGATTTACGTTTTGGGCTCCGCATACATGTGAATATAAGTTTAAAGAATGACCAGTATACTGAAGTAGGTGGTTAACTTTGATAGATTGCAATACAAGATGAGTTGCTGATGAGAAAACCATAGTAGAGGCTTTCATCTGTCGTCATGTGAGCTTTTGAATTGAGGCATTTTAGATACTGTTATAAATAAAGCTGGTCCGTTTTCTCTCTACCGTCATTTATGGGGTAGATGGCAGCCTATTCCAGTAGATGTTGGCCCTGGTTTTCCTTCACCAAGTTTTTTTTGTTGTTGTTGGATAAAGTCCAAGTTATTTGTTTTTAGTGTAATTTTGTTCTTTTCTTAATCGACATGACAGATGATGGAAGAAATATTTCTTCATCTGTCTGGTCCGGCTTCAGCTTCACCTGCTATGGTTCAAATTCTTGCTGACTTTGCCTCATCTGATGGTTAATTTCTAGCTCTTGTCTGCGTTTTTTTTTTGTTTTTTTTGTTTCTCACACTGAAACGTATATGGAAATTGCAGTTCTCTGATATTTTGAAGTACTTTCATATTTTCTTTGAAGCTTTGCAGTTCACTCCACGACTGAAAGGTGTACTTTCAAGGGTGTTGCCTATTCTTGGGAATGTTCGGGATGTACACCGACCAATATTTGCAAACGGTACAGTGAAACTTTTGTAGTCTGTTATTGATTTGGTAGTGGAATTATTTTTCAAGAAAGTGCCAATTTTCATTCTATATCCTATAAGCTGGAGTTTGTTTTTCCTGTACTATGTGGTTAGTTGTTTTCAATCTGGCCTAATAGAACGGTCATCATGTCAGAGTTTGCTCATTTATTGAACAAATTTGGAAATTTAATTCGTAGTAACAGAAAAGTAGGATATTGACCTGTTGATCTGTACATCTTTGAAAAATATGGTAGAAGAGATGATAAATACATATCATGCAATTTGCATGTGCGCTAATAGCAAACACAATGAAGAGCCTGTATATTTCAAATAACCCAGCTTGTCTCTAGTACCATCTTATTTTTTCTTATTTCGTCTCATATATGAATCTTTGATTTTATGTCTAGCATTTAAGTGCTGGTCTCAGGCAGTGTGGCTGTACATCACAGATCTTACCTCAGATTCTCCTCTTGACAGCGATGTCATGTGAGACCACTTTATCTGTTCTGTTTTATTTCTGCTAGGCTTGTGTTTAACGCACTCTACTCAAGAGTTTTGGTCCGATGCAGGTCCTTTCTAAATTCAGTTTTTGAGCTGTTGTTGAGAGTTTGGGCAACTTCCCGAGATCATAAGGTGACTCCATGATCTCTTTTAGTATTATTCTCCACTTTAGGTGTTAATATATATTGCATCCTCCGATTAAAAATATATTATTCAAGAGATTACCAGGGTAAGCATATGGTTTATAATTGTTCACAGACCCTTTTTTTTTAAATTTATTTTAAAGATGAAGAAGAATGAGAGTAAAGTAACTATATGCCCTTATAATATCAAAGAAGAAAAGAAAGTTTATCTTCTCGTACCTTTTCCACTGTAGTGTTTCTTTGATATTTACAATACAAAGAGATATATGTCTGCTAGATTTTGCTAGTCGGTTGTTCACTTGTTCTCTAGACATGACTCTTGACTTTAAGATGTGCTTAGTTAGTTGCTTATCTTCTGCTGAATAAGGTACGAGTATCAACTGTAGAGGCTCTGGGTCAGATGGTCGGTCTTATCACGCGGACACAGCTGAAATCAGCATTACCAAGGCTTATTCCAGCAATACTTGAACTGTAAGTTCTGTTTTTGGTTCTACTTTTCTTTCTATCTCAACCATTAATTCTCAAAGGCCCAGAGCATAGTAAATTCTCTGTTTGCTTGATATATTGTCCTACAAATTAAAGCCTTCTTAAGTTAGAAAGAAGTATGTACCAAGGCATGCAATGCTTTTTGTGTAGACTTAACTTTATTTCTAATTCTAAATGTAGCGATTATTCATTCCTTTCATTTCTATATTTAGGTATAAGAAAGATCATGACGATGCTCTTTTGGCGACATGTAGTCTTTACAACCTATTAAATGCCTCATTACTTTCTGATTCTGGTCCTCCACTGCTAGATTTTGAGGTAATGGTGTTTCTATCATTTTCTTATTGTTAAGGTGCCTCATCATCTACAATCATCTGGCACAACAGTTTTTTGGATGTGATGCGGTGATGGTTTATGCTTGGAAATGGAAGGATAAGAAACATGTTATGCTGTATTTCAGTTAAGTTTGTTTCTTTTCAGGACCTTACAATTGTTCTGTCAACACTTCTTCCTGTGATCAGTTTTAGTAGTGAAAGCAAAAGGTTCTCAGGTCTTTCAGTGGGACGGAAGGTAAGTTGTTAACGCAACATGAATGTTTGAGGCCTCTTTCATTTTTTGTAGCCTTTATTTTGGGAGTGCTGTGTATAATTTTTTTGTCTGTTCTTTATCTTTGTGTTGCAGGCATACAATGAAGTGCAGCGGTGTTTTCTGACTGTTGGCTTGGTTTACCCTGAAGATTTGTTTACATTTCTTCTTAGCGTAAGGAAATATTTTGTTTGATAGATATGGCTCTAAATATTCTTTATTTATGCACTGCGAAACTTTAAAAATACCTTGCACTTTTATTAGGCTCAAAAATTTTTCCCTGGCATGCTTCTATGTGATACTTTAAAATGGCTATTTATGTTGTAGTGAAGTTTAAAATCCCTGTCTTCCTTGTATATTTTCACCAGAAATGCAAGTTGAAAGAAGACCCTTTGACGTTTGGTGCTCTTTGTGTCTTAAAACATCTGCTTCCGAGGTGTATTTTTTTATCCTTCATCAGTATAATGTATTAATTTAGAGTTTTTTAACCCATCCCAACTTAATGATGTTGCATTGCGTTTGGAGGTTATTTGAAGCTTGGCAATCAAAACGGCCTCTTTTGGTTGATGCTGCAAGGTCTTTGTTAGATGAGCAAAGTTTAGCTGTTCGAAAAGCTCTTTCAGAGGTACTAAACTGGCATATATTGTTGTATTTTACTACTAAAATATGCATGCTTTAGCATGCCCACTTGTGATTTTGTCCTTCTGCTTTGATGACAGTTGATCGTGGTCATGGCTTCACATTGCTATCTGGTCGGTCCATCTGGGGAATTATTTGTTGAATACCTTGTACGCCATGCTGCAATAGGAGAGATTGACAATTTGAAGGTAAGACCAGATAACATAATAATTTACGTACAAATAAGGTGTGACAAGGAAGAGGAAAAATACTTTGTTTCTTGACGAATAATATGGTTACAAGAGATTTATATATTTCTCTTAGGCAAAAGGGGAACCAGTTAGTCCAACACAGCTAAGGGCAGTCTGTGGAAAAGGTCTTCTGCTCTTGACCGTTACAATCCCGGAGATGGAGGTGCTTTTTATAAACAGAATTATCCCATTTACTAAAAAAATTCAGATTCTAATGCTATAGAAGATTTGAAATTGCAGTACATTCTTTGGCCTTTCCTACTGAAAATGATTATCCCTAGAGTTTACACTGGCGCTGTTGCATCAGTAAGATCTTTCTTTGTTGCCTACTTTTGACTTTATCTATTTTTTTGTTTTTGTTTTTAATCAGAGATTAGACTTGAATTAACACTATTATTGATAGGTCTGTAGATGCATATCTGAACTGTGTCGCCGTAGATCTTCAACCACCCCAATGTTGATTGAGTGTAAAGCTCGTGCTGATATTCCTAGCCCTGAGGTGAATTTGTTATCATGCCATGTCATATGATCTATAAGTTTTGTTGTGTATGGTAAGATCCCAAAATTGAAAACACATATGCACATATTATAAATGCAGGAGTTGTTTACTCGTTTGGTGGTTCTTTTGCACAACCCTCTGGCAAAAGAGCAGTTAGCAACCCAAATTTTGACGGTAAGTATGTGTCAGTAACTTCAGTAAATTCTGTTATAGTCTCACATTTTATGTCCCATAATTCCATAAAATACTTTCTCCATTCCTCTTTTTCATCAGGTGTAAATGCTTGATCGTTATAGGGCCCACTAATTTTAATAGCTCATATGTGCTTCATCTTCTGTAACCAGAGTTTTGTATCTTTTAAGTTCTGTCTTTATTTAACTACTCTGTTCTTACTTCCTTCAGGTCCTTGGCTATCTGTCCCCTCTTTTTCCGAAGAACATAAGCATGTTTTGGCAAGATGAGGTACACTGTTGTTTGCTCAAGATACTCTAGTTTTTTTAAATATTGTTCCTGGTATCTAATCAGCTACTAGAGAGCGAGATATGGTCAGATTGAACCGTAGATTCTTAGTATCTTTGTTTGTTGCATCATATTTCTTAAAGATATGACCCTAATTATTAATCACATTTGGTAAGCTCTAGATTCCAAAAATGAAGGCGTATGTCTTTGACACAGAAGATCTGAAGCTCGATCCAGCTTACCAGGAAAATTGGGATGACATGATAATCAATGTAAGCTTATTCAACTGGCGTGAAGGAAAAAAACATCCTTCTGAGCTAAAGTTTCTATAAAGCCTTACTATAAGGCAATATACTATATTAATTTGACCAATTAAAGCTTGTAGCATGTATTACGTCTAATCGTTATTCTATTTTACAGTTTCTAGCAGAATCACTGGATGTCACCCAGGATGCTGACTGGGTTATATCTCTTGGAAACGCTTTTGCAAAACAATACATTCTTTATACTCCGGATGATGACCATGCAGCACTTCTACACCGGTAAGAAGTTCTTGTTTTTTTTTCATTTTGTTCTGGTTGAAGTTGAAGTATCTCTACTTCTTGTTGGTGCACTATTTTGACTGTTGATTTCTCTGACACCAAAGCAGCATGTGGGTCGCACTGTCAATCTTCTAAAATGATAATATGTAATCCTTCATTGACATTGCTTTCTGGGATTTTTACCTAGTGATTTTCTGATTCCCTTTACCGTATTATCGAAATTATAACGGGAGAGACATTCTGATGCCTATTTTGATTTATCTTTGACATTCTTTATGTACTTCACTATGTGGCTGAACAAGCTTATTTTCCAGATGATTTTTAGTGCTTTTTTCAGATCCTGATAGATGACTAATAAGTTTTAAATTGTATTTATATTGATAATTAAGCGTGAACTGTGTTGTAAAGCTCTTGTCCTTTGATTTCAGGTGCATGGGAATACTTCTGCAGAAAGTTAATGATCGAGCATATGTTCGTGACAAGATTGACTGGATTTACGAACAGGCTGACATTTCTATACCTGCTAATAGGCTTGGTTTAGCGAAGGCCATGGGACTGGTATATTGAGTGTACTTGTCTTTTTCTCGCTCAGATATTGTTTTTCAGCCTATGTTAATATGCTAATTGACTGCGTAGGTTGCGGCTTCTCACTTGGACACTGTACTGGAAAAGCTGAAAGTCATTTTGGATAATGTTGGGCAGAGTATTTTCCAAAGGTTTATCGTGCTTGACTCAATGAAATCATCACCGAATTACACTTTCTAGTGTTAAAATATAGATATGCCTGCATATCTGCCACTCATTTTTCGAATCTATTACTTTTTTTCTCTCTTTTAATTAACGTATATATCATCACATATCTTTCAGTACCGAAAGGCTGTATCTTGAGGGTTTGTAAATTCTAGCTAACTATCCTGAGTCTTCTTTATGTATGTATTAAGTGATATTGTTGCTTCCTGGTATTCTAGAGATTTATAACATAAAACTGACTTAATGTTCTTGTGTCAATTCTAGGATCTTATCTCTCTTCTCTGAGAGCTATAAAACAGAAGACAGTGACGATATACATGCTGCTTTGGCTTTGATGTATGGATATGCTGCGAAATATGCCCCCTCATCGGTTATTGAGGCCAGAATAGATGCACTTGTCGTATGTCTTTAAACTTTCATCGGTTATATAGTCTTCCACTTATTGTCCTGCTTCTTCTTCCACGATCTATTATAAACTTATGCTTCAGATGGACTTTGAGTCATATGCTACGAAAACTCATCTAATGAAGCTAAATATCGTATTAAAAGTTGGAAGTCTAAATAATTTTCTGTGGCCAAACAGTGGTATATGTTACATCGTAGAGACCTTGTTATATACTCAAAGCACCACTTCTATTTTCAATTTGCAATTTCATAATCATATTTCATTTTTGTGTACCGCAGGGCACGAATATGCTTTCAAGGCTTCTTCATGTGCGGCAACAAACAGCAAAGCAAGCTGTTATAACTGCTATTGATTTGTTAGGTTAGTATGGCGTTAAAAACGTTAGATGATGGAGTCGTTCTTGCGTTGTCTGACCAATTTCTTTTCTCTCTTTGAGCTTTACTTTTAAGTTACAACGCCCCACGTGGTTCGGATATAGTGGTAGGGAAATCGTGGGAGTATATAGGACTCTGATCTCTTGTCTCTTTGTGTGCAGGTCGTGCTGTCATAAATGCTTCAGAAAGTGGCGCTACATTCCCATTGAAAAGAAGAGATACAATGCTTGATTATATATTGACTTTGATGGGTCGAGATGAAAATGAAGGTTTTGCAGAATATAGCCTTGAGCTTCTACACACTCAGGTATGATAATCTACTGCAAGAATCTATACCATTGGGCTTTTCTTTCAAGCAATCAGCTACCATTTCTCTTTCTGACCAAAATCTTGTTCAGGCACTTGCTCTGAATGCCTGCACAACCCTGGTCTCTGTCGAACCGAAGCTGACCGTTGAAACTCGAAATCGTGTCATGAAGGTGATTAGTTTGTGGTTGGAACCGAGTTTAAAAAGAAAAGAATGAGATAAATGCTGTTTGTTATCTATTTATATTCTCTCTTGAATTTATGCACGTTTTCTTGGACAGGCTACATTGGGATTCTTTGCTTTGCCTAATGATCCATCAGATGTCATCACTCCCCTTATAGACAATCTTGTGACTCTTTTGTGTGCCATTCTCCTCACAAGGTATTTACTTGACTAGTTTTTATTCACCGAGGTTTTATGAGGCTCTGGATTCTCTGAAATTTTGGAGAAGTTAGTTATAAATCGTTTTTTTATCTCTTTATTATTTCCAGTGATGAAGTACTTTCTCAAAAACTCGTCTTGGATGGAATTTCGTAAAATAACATTTTCCATGGTCTAGGTTTCTTCTTTCAGTTTGTACTTGTTTATTTTTAGTACTTTCCATTACTAGACACATAATTTTTAATTGCTTCTCTTAAAAGTTCATTTGATCTGTTTTTATTACCTTGCATAATTTACATGTTACTTCTGTTAGATTTTATTTGATTATAATGGTAGTGGATTTGCAGTAATCTCAAATATTGAGTCGTACTACAAGTGCATGTGCAAATTTTAAGATAATTTTTCCGCTTATTTAATGACGTGTGTGAATGAACTAGTGGAGAGGATGGCAGAAGTCGAGCTGAGCAGCTTTTGCATCTGCTTAGACAGCTTGATCAATATGTTTCTTCACCCATTGATTACCAAAGAAAGAGAGGTTGCGTGGCAGTTCATGAGATGCTTCTAAAGTTTCGCAAGCTATGTGTTGCCGGTTATTGTGCTCTTGGTTGTTCTGGGGATTGCCCACATAGGAAGTTTGTAGACCGAAGTATGCAAGGGAATTTTTCAAATCTACCATGTATGAATTGAAGATATCCTTAAACAATTTGTTATTTATTTATTCATTCATTATCTACCAGCTAATTAATTTCCTTTGTTTGACCAACAGCGGTATTTTTGTTTCCTGACCGTGAGGTATTGTGTTTGGGAGATAGGGTCATAACATATCTTCCACGCTGTGCTGACACAAATTCTGAAGTTCGAAAAATTTCTGCCCAGGTATTTGATTAGTACTTTTCCTGATCAACTGGTGATCAGTTTATCTGAGTGTGACATTGATAGTTTCTTATGGTTTCTCCTACTTTTATTTTTGTTAGATTCTTGACCAGTTCTTCAGCATTTCCCTTTCCCTTCCAAAAGCTGTACTCTCAAGCGGGTTGGATTCTGAAGACTCCTATAAAGCCCTGTCTTCCCTTGAGGATGTCATTGCCATTTTGAAAAGCGTAAGTATTTTCTGTTTAGGCTCAGAGTTATCTCCTTTTCTTTTGTATGCTTCATATTCAGGGTGTCAGATTTCTTTGAACCGACTTTCAGGATGCTTCTATTGATCCATCCGAAGTTTTTAACAGAATAGTCTCATCCATTTGTGCTCTTTTAACAGAGGATGAGGTTTGTTTTGTTCCTTATTTTGTATAAATTCTAGTGAGTTCATTGGATGATTGAGGTCTCATTATGTTGTGCTATGTCGTCTAGCTCGTAGCAGCCTTGCACAGTTGCACTCCAGCTATCTGTGACAAAATCAGGCAATCTGCTGAGGGAGCCATTCAAGCAGTTACTGAGTTTGTTTCAAGAAGAGGGAGTCAGCTTAGTGACAATGATATATCAAGGTACATCAAAGCTGCTTGTCACAGATGGGATTTAGTCCCTTTTTTACATTGTTATTTGATGATCTTGTTCCCCTTTCTTCTTATGGCTCTCTTCTGGCAGGACGACTCAGTCCTTGCTCTCGGCAGCAGTTCATATAACTGAGAAGAATTTACGTGTTGAAGCAATTGGAGCTGTATCCTTTACTTAATTCTGTTAGAATATTTGGGTTTGCATGTAAATTTGATACTGATATATAATATAAAACTCACTAGCATTTATCTCGGATGCTCTGGTGTGATTACTGCTTACCTTAATCACATGAAGATCTCTGCACTGGCAGAGAATACACAATCATCGATTGTGTTTAATGAAGTATTGGCTACTGCTGGAAAGGACATTGTGACAAAGGACATAACTAGGATGCGTGGTGGCTGGCCAATGCAAGATGCATTTTATGTAAGTACCTTTCTCTCTGGAACTATGATATAATATGAGACTATTCTCATACATGATATTATTTTATCTTCTTTTCTTACAAAGATGAAATTTTGATACAGGTTTTCTCTCAACATACGGAGCTTTCAGTTTTGTTCATGGAACACTTAATATCCGTTCTCAATCGTAGTTCTTTAGTTAAAGGTGATTCACATAAGGGAGATAATAATAGCTCTTCTTCTGAAACACATGTAGAAGATGATATTCTTCAAGCTGCCATTTTTGCTCTCACAGCTTTTTTTAGGTACATTTATGTCATAATCGATCAATTTTACTTGTGTGTACTTGATGCAATTTTGGTGGCTAATATACTCAATTAACCAGAGGTGGCGGAAAAATTGGAAAGAAAGCTGTTGAGAAAAGCTACTCTTCTGTCGTTGGGGCACTTACTCTTCAGTTAGGAAGCTGACATGGACTTGCAAGCTCTGGTCAGCAAGATCCATTACGGTAACTCCTTTCAAGAGATGTATAGGCACGTAACGATTGGTACTCTTATTTTAGTATAGCCTTTGTAATATTGTTCCCTCTTGGCAGAGTACTTCTAACTTCATTCCAGGCTTTCTGCGAGTGTGTTGGTGATTTTGAAATGGGCAAGGTACCTTTTGACTTTAACATTAAATTGGTTCTGTTTAGTTGCCAGTATGATGAACTGATACCTGTCTTTGCTTAGATTTTGGCTCGTAGTGGGGAGCAAACAGAAAAAGAAAAGTGGGTTGATCTTATTGGCGATATTGCTGGATGCATTTCAATTAAGAGACCGAAGGAGGTACCTAGTTATTAGATGTTTGCAGTTGTGTTTTTCAGGGTCTTTGTAGCCTAACTGTTGAGTTCACAAATTGATCATCGGTTCATTAATTGAGTCAATTGTGGCATCATGGATTTTCTCTTGACCATTTTTCTCGGGTGTTACAGGTTCGACATATTTGCATGATTCTAACGAAAGCACTAAACCGTCCACAAAGATTCCAAAGGGAAGCTGCTGCCGCTGCATTGTCAGAGTTTATACGCTACAGGTATAGTGTTTTCGAGGTCCTTCCAACCTTTTTTTTTCATTTTGATTTTGTTTCCCACAGGTGGAGTTTTCTGGAATTTTACTCGTCTTCTTGACACATTGATTTAGATGCGTACATCCATTCATCTTGTATGCTCTGTTTGGAAAAGAAATTTAAGGTAAAAGTCAAGATAACGGGTTTTAGTTCTAGCCTTCTAGGTCATGTGTATATAAATAAGTTAATGGAAGAAAGTCAAAGAACTGAAGCATCGTGCCTGACATGTGTCATGGAAAAGGAACAAAGCACTTCCTTACTACCTTATCTTCTTAAGTTTCCTCTGCTAATATTTCTGAGCTGCAGTGGTGATTTTAGCTCTGTAATGGAGGAGATGGTCGAAGCACTCTGCCGACATGTGTCAGATGATTCTCCGACTGTAAGGCGCCTTTGTCTAAGAGGATTAGTGCAAGTAAGAGTTACTCTGAGTATTTTTTAATATCTATCCAAGAAAGAGTTATGCAGAGTAGAATTTATTTCCTTATCATCATCTTCAAGTAGGTTGACCAGAAAGTATATGCTCCTGTTGGATTATGATAATGATGTCAGATCAACAATTAATATCTAAAGAACTGTAAATCATTAAGTATGGAGGTGTTTTATGACTAAGTAAAATTAGTTCACACACATATTTTCACTATGAGAGTTACTTGAAACATATACTAGAGGATAGCTGGCCAGTCTTTGGAATAAGGTGGTTTGGGAATTTTAATTCGGTTTCTGCGGCTTTCTATACAAAGTGTATTATTCCTAAATACATAACTAGTTGCTTCGGGGGTTTTCCAGATGCCATCTGCTTGTATGAACCACTACACAACGCAAGTTATTGGAGTAATATTAGCGTTGCTCGATGATTTGGATGAGTCGGTGCAACTAACTGCTGTGTCATGCTTATTGATGGTAATGTTCAGACCCATTAAAAACTCAGTATTTCTGAACTCTGTCTGTAAGATCTATACGCAATTTGCTTGAACTTTATATGCTTGTTTTCTTTTGTTTAGGTCACAGAGTCAGCATCTAATGATGCTGTTGAACCTATCTTGCTGAATTTATCTGTTCGGCTTCGTAACCTTCAAGTAAGTTATCTGAAAAAAATACGAAATAAAATAAAGCTAAGTTATCTGAAGGGTTTTTACTGCAACAAATATGAAATAAATCATAAAATAAAGCTATTAGGCCAGCCAGACTAAACCTTCAACACAAAATCAGTTCTCAAAGTTCACTAAACTGTTAGGTACATTGTTCTGATTGTAGTGCTTTGCCACTAACCTTGAAATTCTAATTTGTAACAGATTAGCATGGACCCGAAGATGAGAGCCAATGCATTTGCAGCACTCGGAGCATTAAGTAAATATGCTACTGGAGGGCAGCGGGAGGGATTTGTTGAGNATAAAATATTTTGATAAATTTTTTCTAAATATACAAACTCTTTCTAAATATAATAAATTCTTTTACAAATTTATCAAATCTCTAAACTCTTAAAATCAATCAAATATTTATAACTCCATCTCCCAATAAATTCCCTCCCCCTAAGCATTGACCAATAATGTCTTGTAGTAATAATAACAATCGGTGGACTGAATTGGAGGTGTTTGGCAAGTAAAATCTGTTTACGTCATCTATTACGTCTTCTGTTCTGTTTTTATTTGCTCTCCACGCATCTTGTTCTATATAAGCTCTGACGAATACTAATCAAAACCAAAACAAAAAAAAACTTATCAGCATGGGTTCCGAAACAAATAACCAATCTTCTCCTCTTCACTTTGTTCTATTCCCTTTCATGGCTCAAGGCCACATGATTCCTATGGTTGATATTGCAAGGCTCTTGGCTCAGCGCGGTGTGACCATAACAATTGTCACAACGCCTCACAATGCGGGGAGGTTCAAGAATGTCCTAAGACGCTGTCTCTTATACACATCTAGATGTGTATAAGAGACAGACCATGTTATCACTCTCAGAGGATCATCATATAATCTCTCTCTACTACCCACAGGTATGTTAGAGAAAACTACATATGGCATGCTTATAAGTTTGTATAAGTTCTCAAGCCCGTCTCTTTGTTCAGGTGTTTGAAACGCTGGTTAGCAAGATGACCCGGTCGCAAGATTCAGTAGTGAGAGCGGCATGCTCATCAGCCTTTGGTTTGCTGCTAAGATCAACCAAGTCATCATTGTGGAGAGGAGCTCGACTTGATCGGACCGACTCAGGTAGAAAAGAAAGCCAATGATCCCGAGTCTGTTAAGAAATAATACGTGCATTGCGCTCCATGTGAATACCAACCGGTTACTTCCGAAAAAATCTTGGGGGGTTGCGATATAGATCCATAGGTACAGTGTGCAACGTGAAACCCATCCAGGTTTGTGTGTCGTATTGTGTTTGTTGAAAAGTGTTTATGTTTTCATCTTGTAAGGAAATTGCGGCTAGTGTGTCTTCTCCATTATCGAACTGAGGAAAGAAACATTCACACGAAACTGTTGTATGTTACCTCTGGTCCACTTTTTGTTGATTGTGATTTTTTAAAGGCTTCTTGTAGATATAGCTGTCTTGAGAGAGTCCAAAGTTGTACTGTTTTATATTGGATTTAATCGATCTTTAAAGTTTGAAACAAATTCGATTTTTTTTTTTTTGACATCAAACAAATTTGATTTTTTTATTTTTTTGGGGTAAAATTATTAATTTATGTTCCTTTATTGTTATCCTTAAGAGTTGCAGTAGATGTACTATCAAGCAAGCCTCCCAAGTTGTTGTTTTTGTGTCGGCGAATTATCTTTTTTCGTGTAAAGGAAAGTCATTAGAAGATGCAAGATGGGTCGCAAACTGATGGGTCGCAAACTGACAAACTAAAGGCGGTTATTGCGAGATAGATTTTAAAAAGAGTGATTTATAAAAAATGGCACTTTCTCACTTTTGATTAAAAGAAAGAACACTTTGCTTAACAAGAGTACTTTTTTGATGGGAGAAGTCTCTTATGCCCTTGTCTTCACCTTCTTTCACTTTTGACTAATGAAAGAGCATTTTTCTAAATCAATCGGCGTGCATATTGCTCATCTTCTTCTTTATTAGTGGATTATCATAATGTAGGAGATGATCGAGGTAGATGACTCAGTGTGGATGCAACATGGTTTTGTTAGACTAAGTGTAGTTATGTTTGGTGGGGAAGCATGACGAAAACGAATCCGGTGATGGAGCCATCAAATCTGGGGGATCATGTACTGGTCTCTTATACACATCTAGATGTGTATAAGAGACGACTCAGTGTGGATGCAACATGGTTTTGTTAGACTAAGTGTAGTTATGTTTGGTGGGGAAGCATGACGAAAACGAATCCGGTGATGGAGCCATCAAATCTGGGGGATCAGGTATTGGAGTTTTCAGATTTGTTAATTTGTAGTGGTTGTGTTGTATTCCCGTAGAGAAATTTCAACACTATTAACGGATCCATGTTTAAACCTTGATTTGGATTGATTT
Organism: Alliaria petiolata; assembly: GCA_020283515.1. Lineage (NCBI taxonomy): Eukaryota > Viridiplantae > Streptophyta > Magnoliopsida > Brassicales > Brassicaceae > Alliaria > Alliaria petiolata. Next base: position 302,712,733 of record JAHZTW010000001.1, read on the forward strand.
TTTTTCAGTTAATGATAAGCAGACGAAGAAGAAGAAGAACCACCGCAACCCCCGCTCCAAGAGAGCGGTGTGCTTGGGCTACATCTCGAGTTTTTAGCCGATTCAGCTTCTTTTCTCGGATTGGCCGTTGGAATTCACATGTCTCGTGAAGAACACATATTTTCTCATAGGAATTGATCATAGAAAGAAATGGCAAGTCACTGGCTCAGGCTTAATTCTGATGAAATTGAAGAAGATGAAGTGTGTGTACGAGGGTTTGTGGATTAAGAAGATACGTTTGCGACGATGGTTATCGTGGATGAGATAGAATGGACGTGTGTGGATGGGTTAGTATGGATGTGCATCGTTAGTTATCGTGAAATTCCACAGTAGGTGTTCGAATCTATCATATTCTAAATCCACCGCACAGGTTCCATAAGGTGGCATCCATATGGAAACATATATATTTTACTCTCTAACTAACCAAACAACTTTCGTATTTTAATCTTGTTGTATTCCTTGTACATCGGTTGTCCCCAAAAGATTGATTAAGTGGACGAAGCATTGTGGATTGATTTAGTGGACGTATAGTTGTGAATAAGTATTAACGATGATTAACAGAAAGGGTCGGTGGATACGCAAAATGTGTACAATGTTTTATGGATGGGGGGAATTGGACATGTCTGGTGGATAATCTGAGATGAGTAGTAATTTCAGATGAAAAGTAATTGGAAAATATGTGAAGTAAATCCATACATTAGCTTTTAAGGGTTGTCCAATTCAATGCCTCATCTTATTTGTCATGAAAATCTGCAGAGAAAATCCACATGTATTTGAAAATTATTATCTTCTAACTTCTAACAATATAAATACACAAGTCTGATAAAATGTTGGGGGCTCAAGTCGGCCATAGTTGTCGTAGAAGCTTACAGCGGTGGACGATGGGGTCTTGATATTGTAATGGGGATGACGATCCTCAGATAAAGGAAACATTACTTCAGACCTTCCATCCATGATTCGGTAACCATGATTTCATGTCCACGTGAACACTTATCAGTTGGATGGGAGTTGTCTGGTTCATATTGTGGCCACAAACACCGTCCATAGTTCCTACTAGTTCCTGGATATGAGTTGTCAGGTGAGTAGAGCATGAGCTTTACTGAGGTTGTTATCGGTCGACAGTATATGCTCTGAACCTATAATGGTTGAGAAAACAAAACCCCAAAAAAATATTGCTAACATATGGATGTACACTAGTCAGTACATCCGTGGATAGCCAATCCCGTAACATGAAGTAACTACGTGGTTATGTCTTTGTGGATGAAAGTATATGGATGTACACTAGTCGGTACCATAACATGGTCTGTAGCCATCAATGCCTAACAACCATCATCCATCATAGCATATCCATACGAATATGTCCATATGTACACATGATATGTGGCCATCAATGCCTAACAAGCAAAAGCCCGAGAAGCTCGAGCCTCCGAATTTCGAGATTGGTTGGAAGAGAACGAAAGAGATAAACTTGGAGAAAGCAAAAGGGTATGTGGTAATTGATTTTTTAGAGAAGTTCGAAGGATTAATGGCGAGAGAGTTTGGGTCTTAGGATTATTCGAGACCGATCGATTTCCAGAGGCATAAAAATCCAGACAAAGTCATCTTTGAATGTTCAGTGTTTATATGTTTGTGGATACCATATAAGGTGATCCACATATTGTCATCCATTGATCTATTTTGAGTGGCGAAATCGATTGCGTCCACGAGCGTCCGTCCATGGAAGATGCTTCAGTATATATGCATGTGGATGTCATATATGGCCATCCACAAACTGGCATCCATGGATATATTTTTAATGGATGTACAAATTGTCATCCATGGATAAAAATGTGTCGGTTGTTCCATGTTTATATGCATGTGGATATCATATACCACCATCCACAAAATGTCAACCATGGATGTATTTTAAGTAGATGTGCGACCTGTAATTCTTCAGTATATAATTGAATTGAAAGATATCAGATTTTTTTTGGATGTATGTATATAGACGTGTATATAAGAGGTTCTATTTGAGGAATACGTTATATGTGTGTAAATGTGGACTTCAGCGGCCTTGGATGTATATATATGGTTATACGATATATAGATTCACACAATGTTATCAATGGTCGTGCATGTTTATATTAGCGTGTTTACCATATATTGCCGTCCACACACTGTCATCCATGGTTTAAAAAAATCGATATCATCCACACATTAGCGTCTATGGAAGATCCGACGGTATGTGCAAACCCGCTTTTCAGTTAAAGTATCCACCAGGTGTTGTCCACACACATGGTGCCCGTGGAGTTTGTTCTATCCACAATACAGGCTTGCATCTACCTAACAATGTGCGTCCTTTGTGAAAAGTGATGTCCATCAAGGGGCTCTATACATCAACTTTAGGTTATTGTATCCACATAGTGTTGTCCATGAACATCTTGTATTCTGGCCGAATCGGTGTGGATAACACCAACAACTCCTTGTTTGAGAAACTCAATGACAGTTTCGAGTTTCCACGAATCAACACCAGAAGGATCGACCTCTATCGGAAAAATCACCCTTCATGTGATTATACAGCAATCAAAGATATTAGGATCAAAATTAGGAGTAGAATTGGTGAGAATGCCTAAGAACAAACATTGGTGAAGCGAGGAGTAGAGTATTTGAGATGCTTAGAGCTTCTCTTGGCCGCCGCCATAGGAACGATGTGCCTGAGTTTTTGAAAGACGCGATGCGCCTCCGTGGAGCGAAAGAGCCAATGCTCAGAGTTTTTGGAAGACGTCGGTGAGTTATCAGGAAACGTAGATGCACCGCCTTGTCTCTGCCGTGAAGTTCGCCGTCGCCGGGAAAGATAGATCCATCGCGATGTCCGCCGTGAAGTTTTTCGGTCGCCGCAATTTCAACTTTTTGGTTAAAGAAAAAAAAAAGTGCTTTTGCTTTCACGGTGAAATTCAATAAGGGCATAATGGAAAACCAATATTTTCATTTGCAAGCAAAATGTGTGAGAAGTACTCTGGTTGAAGAAAATACTCTTTTCTGATATTAGAGTTATGAAAAGTGCTCTATTATGTAATTATCTCTTTTAAAAAACTTTAAATTTTTTGAGATTATATTATTATTGATTTATAAATTCTTAAAATTTTAATAAAATCTATTGTTATTAGTTTAGAGATTTTAAAATTCCATCCAAAACTTTTTGTTATTTAAAAAAATTTGGTTTTTTGGGACATGAATTTTAAACAATTTAACTAATAAAACAAGATTTAACAAGATTTTTATAATAATACCAGATTCTCAAAGTTATTACAATAAAATATTTTGATAAATTTTTTCTAAATATACAAACTCTTTCTAAATATAATAAATTCTTTTACAAATTTATCAAATCTCTAAACTCTTAAAATCAATCAAATATTTATAACTCCATCTCCCAATAAATTCCCTCCCCCTAAGCATTGACCAATAATGTCTTGTAGTAATAATAACAATCGGTGGACTGAATTGGAGGTGTTTGGCAAGTAAAATCTGTTTACGTCATCTATTACGTCTTCTGTTCTGTTTTTATTTGCTCTCCACGCATCTTGTTCTATATAAGCTCTGACGAATACTAATCAAAACCAAAACAAAAAAAAACTTATCAGCATGGGTTCCGAAACAAATAACCAATCTTCTCCTCTTCACTTTGTTCTATTCCCTTTCATGGCTCAAGGCCACATGATTCCCCTGGTCGATATTGCAAGGCTCTTGGCTCAGCGCGGTGTGACCATAACAATTGTCACGACGCCTCACAATGCGGGGAGGTTCAAGAATGTCCTAAGCCGTGCCATCGAGTCTGGCTTGCCTATCAACATAGTGCATGTGAAGTTTCCATATCAAGAAGTTGGTCTGCCAGAAGGAAAAGAGAATCTAGATTCTCTCGACTCGACGGAGCTAATGATACCTTTCTTGAAAGCGGTTAACATGCTCGAAGAACCGGTTCAGAAGCTCATAGAAGAGATGAGCCCTCGACCAAGCTGTCTAATATGTGACTTTTGTTTGCCTTATACAAGCAAAATCTCCAAGAAGTTCAATATACCGAAGATCGTCTTCCATGGCATGTGTTGCTTTTCTCTTCTGTGTATGCATGTTTTACGCAAGAACCTTGAGATCCTGGAGAATTTGAAGTCTGACAAGGAGATTTTCATTGTTCCTTATTTTCCTGATAGAGTTGAATTCACAAGACCTCAAGTTCCCGTGGAGACGTATGTTCCTGTAGGAGAGTTGAAAAAGTTGGCGGATGATATAATAGAAGCGGACAACTCATCCTATGGTGTGATAGTCAACACGTTTCAAGAGCTGGAGCCCGCTTATGTCAAAGACTACAGGGAGGCAAGGGCTGGTAAAGTATGGTCCATTGGACCTGTCTCCTTATGCAACAAGGTAGAGACAGATAAAGCCGAGAGGGGAAACAAGGCGGACATTGATCAGAACGAGTGCCTTAAATGGCTTGAATCTAAAGAAGAAGGGTCGGTGTTATACGTTTGCCTTGGAAGTATATGCAATCTTCCCCTGGCTCAGCTCAAGGAGCTCGGGTTAGGCCTAGAGGAATCCCAAAGACCTTTCATTTGGGTCATAAGAGGTTGGGAGAAAAACAAAGAGTTGGTTGAGTGGATATCTGAGAGTGGTTTCGAAGAAAGAGTCAAAGAGAGAGGACTACTCATCAAAGGATGGTCTCCTCAAATGATCATCCTTACACATCCTTCCGTTGGAGGGTTCTTAACGCACTGCGGATGGAACTCAACTCTTGAGGGGATAACCTCTGGTCTACCGCTGCTTACGTGGCCTCTATTTGCAGAACAGTTCTGCAACGAGAAATTGGTCGTTCAGGTGCTAAAATCCGGTGTGAAAGTCGGGGTTGAGCAGCCTATGAAATGGGGAGAAGAGGAGAAAATTGGAGTATTGGTGGATAAAGAAGGAGTTAAGAAGGCAGTGGAAGAATTGATGAGTAATAGTGATGAAGCTAAGGAGAGAAGAAGAAGAGCCAAAGAGCTTGGAGAATTAGCCCACAAGGCTGTGGAAGAAGGAGGCTCTTCTCACTCTAACATCACATTCCTCTTACAAGACATAATGCAACTAGCACAATCCAATAATTGACTTACATCATTTTTAAAGAAATTTAAACAGTTGTGTATTTGGCTTTATTGGATAATCCGAGCCTTAGTGAATTTCGTGTACGAACAGAAGAAGACAAGTCAATGATAACATTCACTTTCTGACGTCAACTTCTAAAAGTTTAAACTTCTTTTATGAATATCTAAAATTTAATGCTGCGCCTAAATGTTATATACTCCCTCTATTCTTTTTTTTTTTCACAAAAAATGTTTTAAAAGTCAAACACGTGCACGAATCAGCAGAAGACAAGTCAGTAATAACATTCACTTTCTGACGTCAACTTCTAGAAGTAGGCTTAATACATAGCTAAATTTAATGATGCGCCTATATTTTATACTTCCTCATGATGTTTTAAAAGTTTTTCTTTGTTTCATTTTATTTATTTGATCTTAATTAAAATGGATGTTTTGTGACTATTTTATACTGTGTAGTACTATTTTTTATTAGTTGATTTATATTTAATTAGAAATTAAATGATATATTAAATGTAGAAATATAAACTAGAATTGATGTATTTCTTAAACTTTGCCTTTTTAACTAAATTTTTTTATATAATGTGAATCAATAATATAATAAACTAGAATTGATGTATTTAAAAAAAAAAATTGTATACACGTAGACTTAACTTATTAATATTATTGATTCACAATTAATTTCATTCCGTCCCTTTTTAATGTATAAAAACATTCTGTCCCTTTTCAATGTATAAAAAAACATTTGAGTTTTCTGTCCGAAGTACGGTATTAATCGAATGATCATCAGTCATGAGACGTTTCCTTTAGGGAAATTGTAAGAGATGACAAAGAAAATCTCAAGACGTAAGAAAAAAAGAAGAAGACAAAGACTATCTCAATATTTCGCCATCAATTTAAAGAAATTAGAAAAGCCAATGACCCCGAGTCTGCTGAGAAATAATACGTGCATTTGCGCTCTTTGTTGTAAAGTGTTTATGTTTTCATCTTGTAAGGAAATTGCCACTGGCTAGTGTGTCATCTCCATTACCGAACTCAGGAGAGAAACATTCAAACGAAAGTGTTGTAGGCTCTGGACTTCTGGTCGTCCTCTTTTGTTTATTTTTATTTTTGAGGCTTTTGGTAGATATAGCTGCCTTGAAAGAGTCAAACTTTGGATTTTATCTACTTGATAAAGTCTCTAAGCTTTTCCTGCAAAAGGAAGGTCACTAGAAGATGTAGGATGGTCACAAACGGACAAACTAAGTATTGGCCAAGGAATGTCTTGTAGTAATGAAAATCTGTGGACTGGAATAGAGGTGTTTGGCAAGTAAAATCTGTTTACGTCATCTGTTACGTCTTCCGTTCATTTTTTTTTCTTTTTCTTTGGGCTCTCCACGCATCTTTTTTCTATCTAATATCTATATAATAAGCTCTCACAGATATAATCCAAAATCAAAACAAAACTTAAGAGAGTTTTTTTTTTTTAGCGTTGAATCGACATGGCTTCCGAGACAACCAACAAATCTTATCCTCTTCACTTTGTTCTCTTCCCGTTCATGGCACAGGGCCACATGATTCCCATGGTTGATATTGCAAGGCTCTTGGCTCAGCGCGGTGTGACCATAACAATTGTCACGACACCTCACAATGCAGGAAGGTTCAAAAATGTTCTTAGCCGTGCCATCGAGTCTGGCTTGCCCATCAACTTAGTGCAAGTGAAGTTTCCATATCAAGAAGCTGGTCTGCTTGAAGGACAAGAGAATATCGATTCGCTCAATTCGATGGGGGAGCTGATGTTTCCTTTCTTTAAAGCGGTTAACATGCTCGAAGAGCCGGTCCAGAAGCTAATGGAAGAGATGAGCCCTCGACCAAGCTGTCTGATTTCTGACATGTGTTTGCCTTATACAAGCAAAATCGCCAAGAAGTTCAATATACCAAAGATCCTCTTCCATGGCATGTGCTGCTTTTGTCTTCTGTGTGTGCATATTTTACGCAAGAACCGTGAAATCTTGGAGAATTTAAAGTCAGACAAGGAGTACTTCATTGTTCCTAGTTTTCCTGATAGAGTTGAATTTACAAGACCTCAAGTTCCCGTTGCAACCTTTTATCCTGGAGAGTGGAAAGAGTTCATGGAGGATTTGATAGAAGCGGATAAGACGTCCTATGGTGTGATAGTCAACACATTTCAAGAGCTCGAGCCAGCTTATGTCAAAGACTTCAAGGAGGCAAGGTCCGGTAAAGCATGGTCCATTGGACCTGTTTCCTTGTGCAACAAGATAGGAGCAGATAAAGCTGAGAGGGGAAGCAAATCAGATGTTGATCAAGACGAGTGTCTTAAATGGCTTGACTCTAAAGAAAGAGGGTCGGTGCTATATGTATGCTTTGGAAGTATCTGCAATCTTCCTCTGGCTCAGCTCAAGGAGCTCGGGCTAGGCCTAGAGGAATCCAAAAGTCCTTTCATTTGGGTCATAAGAGGTTGGGAGAAGTACAAAGAGTTATTTGAGTGGATCTCGGATAGCGGATTTGAAGAAAGAATCAAAGAGAGAGGACTTCTAGTCAAAGGATGGGCTCCTCAAATGATTATCCTTTCACATCCTTCCGTTGGAGGGTTCTTAACGCATTGTGGTTGGAACTCAACTCTTGAGGGTATAACCTCTGGTCTACCGCTGCTTACGTGGCCGCTATTTGCAGACCAATTCTGCAATGAGAAATTGGTCGTTCAGGTGCTAAAAGCCGGTGTGAAAGTCGGGGTTGAGCAGCCTATGAAATGGGGAGAAGAAGAGAAAATTGGAGTGTTGGTGGACAAAGAAGGAGTGAAGAAGGCGGTAGAAGAGTTAATGGGTGAGAGTGATGAAGCTAAGGAGAGAAGAAGAAGAGCCAAAGAGCTTGGAGAATTAGCTCACGAGGCTGTGGAAGAAAGAGGCTCTTCTCATTCCAACATCACATCACTCATACAAGACATAATGCAAACTAGCAGAATCCAATAATTGATCACGTCATTTACAAAGAAATTTAAACATCTAAACAGTTCTTCATTTATTTTATTTGCTTATTGGAGAAATTACCCAAGTTTCTGAGCCTTAGTTCAAACACGTGGATGAGTCAGTAGAAGATAAGAGTCAGTGGCAACTTTCCCTTTCCAAAAGTTGGCCAAAACTTCTTTTAGAAATATCTACATGCCAAAATTTCATAACGGAAGAACAAAATCAATATTAATTGACTTATTCTGTCCATTTTCAGTGTCCCAAAAGACATTTGAGGATTTTGTCTGACGTACGGTATTGATCGAATAGTTAGCGTTCTAGAATTTTTGGTGGACTCTCTAAACCGAGTAATCAATTATTAAGCGCAACACTTATGTAACCAAAAGCTTTGGCTTCAACACTATACAAATTTTTTTTCTTTTGGCGGTTCGAATTTAAAAGATTTCATCCATAAATTTTGGGCCTTTTTGATGATGCTTGCTTTGAGTTTTGTTGTAAATATGTAGTTGTCTATAGAGAGAAACAGAGAGTCAAGTTTGATTTTCCTCATTTTTTAGTTAATCCAAATTTTATTTTTGCGGCTGTGACCTCTTCACGATCTTTTCGACGTAGTTCTCAAGAACATATCTCTAATTCTTTTTGGCTTGTAGTAATATATGAATACAAAAGAACACGAGTCCCCGCCACGAAATGTACTGTACTAATCTCTGTGAACCATATTGCTTTTTGTAACGAATACGCCAATTTGCTCATGCTCTCTCTTACATCACTTTTTATTATTTCACTCAAATATTTTTCCATGCGTCAATAAATATACATATATGTAAGCACAGACAAATACACACACACACAATCCAAATCAAAGCAAAAAAAAGAACTCAGAGAGTTTCTTTCCATGGCTTCCGAAACAACCCAACAATTTCATCCTCCTCTTCACTTTGTTCTCTTCCCTTTCATGGCTCAAGGCCATATGATCCCCATGGTCGATATTGCAAGGCTCTTGGCTCAGCGGGGCGTGACTATAACCATTGTCACGACGCCTCACAATGCTGCCCGGTTCAAGAACGTTCTTAGCCGGGCCATCCAGTCCGGCTTGCCCATCAATCTTATGCAGGTGAAGTTTCCATCTCAAGAATCGGATTCATCACAAGGACATGAAAATTTGGACTTGCTCGATTCATTGGGGGCGTCAATGTCTTTCTTCAAAGCAATTAGCATGTTCGAGGAACCGGTCGAGAAGCTTTTGAAAGAGATTGAACCTAGGCCAAGCTGCATAATTGCCGACATGTGTTTGCCTTATACAAACCGAATCGCCAAGAACTTTGGTATACCAAAGATCATCTTTCATGGCATGTGTTGCTTCAATCTTCTTTGTATGCACATTATGCGCCAAAACTACGAGTTCTTGGAGACTATAAAGTCTGAAAAGGAGTACTTCCCCATTCCGAATTTTCCTGACAGAGCTGAGTTCACAAAATCTCAGCTTCCTATGCTCGTCTCTGGTGTTGGAGATTGGAAGGAGTTTCTTGACGGAATGATAGAAGGGGATAACACTTCTTATGGTGTGATTGTCAATACGTTTGAAGAGCTCGAGCCAGCTTATGTTAGAGACCACAAGAAGGTTAAGTCGGGTAAGGTATGGTGCATCGGGCCGGTTTCCTTGTGCAACAAGGTAGGAGTAGACAAAGCTGAGAGGGGAAACAAGGCGGCCATTGATCAAGATGAGTGTATTAAATGGCTTGATTCTAAAAAGGAAGGGTCGGTGCTATATGTTTGCCTTGGAAGTATATGCAATCTTCCTCTGTCTCAGCTCAAAGAGCTTGGGCTAGGCCTCGAGGAATCCCAAAGACCTGTCATTTGGGTCATAAGAGGTTGGGAGAAGTATAACGAGTTAGTTGAGTGGATCTCGGAGAGCGGTTTTAAAGAAAGAGTCAAAGAAAGAGGCCTTCTCATAAGAGGATGGTCGCCTCAAATGCTTATCCTTTCACACCATGCCGTTGGAGGATTCTTGACACATTGTGGATGGAACTCGACTCTTGAAGGAATCACCTCCGGTGTTCCATTGCTCACATGGCCGCTGTTCGGAGATCAATTCTGCAACGAGAAACTGGCAGTGCAGGTACTAAAAGTCGGTGTGAGAGCCGGAGTTGAAGAATCCATGAGTTGGGGAGAAGAGGAGAAAATAGGAGTATTGGTGGATAAAGAAGGAGTGAAGAAAGAAGTGGAAGCATTGATGGGTGATAGCAATGAAGCTAATGAGAGAAGAAAAAGAGTCAAAGAGCTTGGAGAATTAGCTCACAAGGCTGTGGAGGAAGGAGGCTCTTCTCATTCTAATATCACATTGCTCTTACAAGACATAATGCAACAAGCACAAATCAAGAATTGATTGTGTCGTTGCACTTGATTGGATCATCTGTTCATGTAATATCTTATTGAGTAAATCGAATTCTGCAAAACTATGTAAACCAGTTAGAAATGCTTAAATAAATAAATAAAATTATTAGCCAAATGTTACATAAAACAAAGAGAAAACAAATTATGCGTTCCATAACAGTTAAATGAGAAGAGATAAATCGTCTAAAAATTGTTTGCTATAACATCTTTTTATTATCCAGTGGTCCTGGCTTCTGAGGAGTTCAAATTTGATATTGTTTGCTCCTTGGAAATCAGACTTATCACGAACCCTTTCCCCCCTCATGACAACGTGGACCTTCTCTTACCAGAGGCAATTAAGATATATTTTTTTTTTTATAAATTTTTAAAATGTTGCTTATATATTTTATCACTTTTTAAACGATTTAACTATTTAATTTACTTATAATTATTTTTATTATTTAGTTTCTTAAACTACCAAAATACTATTAAATTTTTTTATGCGAAAAATACTATTAATCAAAAATAGTTTTCTACTACTATCTTTTAACACTCTACCATCTCTTACGGTATCTTACTATTTTTTAACTTTTACCATAACTATTAAAAAAATTTAATTACCTCGTTAAAAAATTTCGCTTGATTTTTTTCAATATAAATATCGGATCAAAATTGAATAGTACCAAGCGAAGTTGGAAATTTCAAAAACTTTAAGAGAATTAGCTCTATGTAATTTTTCTTTTTTTAAATGGTTAATATTTAGGTTCTTCGACATAAGATATAATCTTTTTTACTAATGTATTTCTTTTAAAATTAGTAAACTCAATTTTTATAATTATTTAAAATTTTGAATTTATGGTATAAAAATAAATAATAGATAAACCAAAATCGATTAAATAAAAGACGTTATTCTCTTAGCTTGTTTTGTTTATTTTGAAAATGTTATTTTTAATAATTTTCAATTTGACTATATAGAGAAATGATTAGAGAGTCCAAGTTTAGTGAACACACTTTCCACTCTCGGCACACTTTAGTCTTTAGGTGTGGCTAAAGTCTAAACTAACCCCTAACCAACCTCCTAACTACAAAGTATAACAAAAAAAAGTTTAGTTAAGCAAAAAAACAAAAGAAATAGAGAGTCCTAGTTTGAATTTTCTTCTTTTTATTATTTTGCGGCTGTGAACTCTTTTCACTTTATTTTCGACGTAGTAGTTAATTACTTCTCAAAGATATTTATGTTATTTGTTTGGGTTTATATGATTACAAAAGAACACATGAGTGGCCGCGACGGAACGTACTTGTCTCTCTGAACAATATTATGTTTGCAAATTGCAAGGAATAAGCCAATATGATTAGCTGTTCTCTCATACATCACTTTTATTAGCTCCTTGACTTTCAAGTTTTTTTTTTTCCTTTTCATGAGTCATTAAATATACACATGCAGCGTGTATGCAAAGACATAACACACCATGCACACAATCCGAATCCAAAAAAAAAGGAACTTAGAGAGTTCCTCATGGCTTCCGAAAATACCCACCAAACCCATCCTCCTCTTCACTCTGTTCTTTTCCCTTTCATGGCTCAAGGCCACATGATTCCCATGGTCGATTTTGCAAGGCTCTTGGCTCAGCGCGGTGTGACCGTAAGAATGTATTAAGCCGGGCCATCCAGTCCGGCTTGCCCATTAGGCTGGAGCATGTGAAGTTTCCATACCAAGAAGCTGGTTTGCCAGGAGGACAAGAGAATTTAGATTCGCTTGACGCAGTGGAGTTGTTCTTACCTTTCTTTAAAGCGGTTAACAGTGTCGAAGAGCCGGTCATGAAGCTAATGGCAGGGATGAAACCTGGACCAAACTGTCTAATATCTGATTCTTGTTTGCCTTATACAAGCAACATCGCTAAGAAGTTCAACATCCCAAATATCGTCTTCTATTGCCTGTCTAGCTTTTGTCTTTTGGGTATGCATGTTCTACACCGCAACCTCGAAATCTTAAAGGCTTTAAAGTCGGACAAAGAGTATTTCTTGGTTCCTAGTTTTCCTGATAGTGTTGAATTTACTAAACCTCAAGTTATGGTGGAAACAAATGCTAGTGGAGATTGGAAAAAGTTCTTGGACGAACAGGAAGAAGCGAATGACACATCCTATGGTGTAATGGTCAACACATTTCAAGAGTTGGAGCCTGCTTATGTCAAAGACTATAAAGAGGCAAGGGCCGGAAAGGTATGGTCCATTGGACCAGTTTCCTTGTGCAACAAGATGGGAGCAGACAAAGCTGAAAGGGGAAGTAAAGCGGCCATTGATCAAGATGAGTGTCTCAAATGGCTTGATTCTAAAGAAAAAAGGTCGGTGCTTTATGTATGCCTTGGAACTTGGAAGCATATGCAATCTTCCTCTAGCCCAGCTCAGAGAACTTGGGCTAGGCCTCGAGGAATCCTAAAGACCTTTCGTTTGGGTCATAAGAGGTTGGGAGAAATACAAAGAGTTAGTTGAGTGGATCTCGGAGAGCGGTTTTGAAGAAAGAACCAAAGAGAGAGGGAGGGCTTCTCATCAAAGGATGGTCGCCTCAAGTGCTTATCCTGTCACACCCTGCCGTTGGGGGATTCTTGACAACACACTGTGGATGGAATTCGACTCTTGAAGGAATTACATCGGGTGTTCCATTGCTCACGTGGCCATTGTTTGGAGACCAATTCTACAACCAGAAACTAGTGGTTCAGGTTCTAAAAGCGGGCGTAAGTACCGGGGTTGAAGAGGTCATGAAATCTGGAGAAGAGGAGAAAATTGGAGTGTTGGTGAATAAAGAAGGAGTGAAGAATGTAGTGGAAGAATTAATGGGTGAGAGTTATGATGCTAAGGAGAGAAGAAGAAGAGCCAAAGAGCTTGGAGAATTAGCTCACAAGGCTGTGGAGGAAGGAGACCCTTCTCATTCTTACATCACATTCTTCTTACAAGACATAATGCAACAAGCACGAATCAAGAATTGATTGTATCGTTGCTCTTGATTGGATCATCTGTTCATGTAACATCCTATTGAGTAATATTATTCTGCAAAACTGTGTAAACCAGTTAGAAATACTGAAATAAAAAAGAGAGTAAAATATTAACATTTTTGTACTGCTACTTTTGACACTATACTTATTAAACGATTTAATTATTTAATTTACTTACATTTATTTTTATTATTTAGTTTTTTCAGAGCATCAAAATATTAACATTTTTGTACTGCTACTTTTGACACTATAATTTTTTTTTTTTATTGTTTCTTACCATTTTTTCTTTAATTGCTTTTGCCTTGTTAAAAAAATTCATAGTGATTATATTAAAATTGGATTATATACCAGGCGAAGTTGAGATTTTCAAAAACTTTAAGAAAATTAGCTATATAAATATTTTTTATAAATTAAAATTGGTTAATATATATATATATATATATATGTTTTCCAATATAAGATCTAATCNTATTTTATATATATATATATATATATATATATATATATATATATATATATATATATATATATGTTTTCCAATATAAGATCTAATCTTTTTACTAATGCATTTGTTTTAAGATTAATAAACTCCATTTTTTATAATTATTTTAGAATTTTTGCGTTTATGCATGGTATGAAAGTAAATATATAACAGATAAAGCAAAAATAAATGAGATAAAAGCCGTTTTTGTCATTTTGAAGATGTTATTTCTAGTATATACAGTAAAGAGAGTTCAAGTCTGATTTTTCTTCTTTTTATTATTTTTGCGGCTGTGAACACATGAGTGCCCGCCACGGAACGTACTTGTCTCTCTGAACCATATTGTGTTTTGTAAGGAATAAGTCAATTTGCTTGCATACATCAGTTTTATTATTTCCTTGACTTCCAAGTTTTTTTTCCCTTTTCATGAGTCAATAAATATACATGTATCATATATATATATATGCAAAAACAAATACACACATGCACACAATACGAATCAAAAACAAACAAAAAAGGAACTTAGAGAGTTCCTCGCATGGCTTCCGAAAATACCCACCAATCTCATCCTCCTCTTCACTTTGTTCTTTTCCCTTTCATGGCTCAAGGCCACATGATCCCCATGGTCGATATTGCAAAGATATTGGCTCAGCGCGGTGTGACCATAACAATAGTCACTACGGCTCACAACGCAGCGAGGTTCAAGAATGTCCTCAGCCGTGCCATCCAGTCCGGCTTGCCCGTTAGGCTGGAGCATGTGAAGTTTCCATCTCAAGAAGCTGGTTTGCCAGAAGGACAAGAGAATGTAGATTCGCTTGAATCAATGGAGTTGTTGGTACCTTTCTTTAAAGCCGTTAACATGCTCGAAGAGCCGGTCATGAAGCTCATGGAAGAGATGAAACCTAGACCAAGCTGTCTAATATCTGACTTTTGTTTGCCTTATACAAGCAAAATCGCCAAGAAGTTCAATATCCCAAAGATAGTTTTTCATGGCATGTCTTGCTTTTGTCTTTTGTGTATGCATATTCTACACGGAAACCCCGAGATCTTAGAGGCTGTAAAGTCGGAAAAAGAGTATTTATTGGTTCCTAGTTTTCCAGATAGAGTTGAGTTTAAGAAACCTCAAGTTACGGTGGTAACAGATGCTAATGGAGAGTGGCAAAAAATCTTGGAAGAACAGGTAGAAGCGGATGACACATCCTATGGTGTGGTCGTCAACACATTTCAAGAGCTGGAATACGCTTATGTGAAAAACTACAAGGAGGCTAGGGCTGGCAAAATGTGGTCCATTGGACCCGTTTCCTTGTGCAACAAGGTGGGAGAAGACAAAGCTGAGAGAGGAAACAAGGCGGGCATTGATCAAGAGGAGTGTATTAAATGGCTTGATTCTAAAGAGGAAGGGTCGGTGCTATATGTTTGCCTTGGAAGTATATGCAATCTTCCTTTGGTACAGCTCAAGGAGCTCGGTCTAGGCCTCGCAGAATCTCAAAGACCTTTCATTTGGGTCATAAGAGGTTGGGAGAAGTATAATGAGCTAGGTGAGTGGATCTTGGAGAGCGGTTTCGAAGAAAGAACTAAAGATAGGGGGCTTCTGATCAAAGGATGGTCGCCTCAAATACTTAACCTATCACACCCTGCCGTTGGAGGATTCTTGACACACTGTGGATGGAACTCGACTCTTGAAGGGATCACCTCAGGTGTTCCACTGATCACTTGGCCATTGTTTGGAGACCAATTCTGCAACCAAAAACTAGTCGTGCAGGTGCTAAAAGCAGGTGTAAGTGCCGGGGTTGAAGAGGTCATGAAATTTGGAAAAGAGGAGAACATTGGAGTGTTGGTGGATAAAGAAGGAGTGAAGAACGCAGTGGAAGAATTAATGGGCGAGAGTGATGATGCTAAGGAGAGAAGAAGAAGAGCCAAAGAGCTTGGAAAATTAGCTCTCAAGGCTGTGGAGGAAGGAGGTTCTTCTCATTCTAACATCACATTCTTCTTACAAGACATAATGCAGCAAGCACAATCCAAGAATTGATTGTATTGTTTCTCTTGATTACATCATTGATCATGTAATGTTTTTGTTAGTTATTTAAGATTGAGTAATCGAGTTCGTATTCACATTTTCTTTTTAAAAGTATGTAAACCAACCCAAATTATAAAATATTTTAAAGTAGTGTTGACAGCTGCTCCAGTGGTCCTGGGGAGTGCAACTTTGATATTGCTTAGACTTATCAACACTGTTTTTGTTTTCTTGTTGAAGGCTTATCAACAACACTGTCCCCTCGTGAGTCGTGACAACGAATATACTCTTGGACTATTTCAATGATTCTAATGCTATTTGTTTAAACATGTGATTCTGTAAGGTGAATTAGTATAAACAACAATAGCATGCTATTTTAGTATATAGCAACCAATCTTTAGAGTAAAAATGAAATTTCAAAAATTATGAACGGGAAATTGACTTTGATACATAAAGGCAAAGAAATTTTCGGAAAAAAAAAAGCAAAGAAATTTCTAAGTTTTGACTTTGATACATAAAGGCAAAGAAATTTCTAAGTTTTGACTTTTGACTTTGATACATTAAAAAGGCAAAGAAATGATTTACTGTACATGTATTTTTCACACTACTAAATATAATATGGGCTTTGAAACTGTCTACGAGAAGGCCCAATAAAGGTCCAATAACTATGGGTGCACGAACTAGTGAGCCCATGTGAAAGAGTGAATCAAAGTGTGAATGAAACTCGAGAGGAATCAGTGCGGCGAGGACGTGCTCGTCGAAGAAACTCCTCCAACCTGATTCTCTGAACGTTATTCCCGCGCGAGATTTCAGCTCATCAACAAATAACGTCTCACTCAAACATTTGGGGGTTTGCTCCTTTTCGCCTGTCGAGATTTCAATATAATCGTAAAGCTTTGGATTGCGAATTCGGAATTCCTTGTCACGGACCCTAAATTTTGCGTGTTGTCAGATTTCGTAAAGTAGTGAACTTGAAGAGCTAAGAGCGAGCACGTTATCAATGGAAAGCGATAAAGAAGAGCAAATGGTTTTCTTGGACCGGACAACCCGAGCAACACGGGGCAAACGGTAAAGAACCATTCCAACTTAGCTTCTTCTACCTGATGAATTTGTGTGTTTCTGTTATTGTAATAGAGATACCACAGCTCTCTTTTGGGATCTTTGATTTATTAGTTCTCTGTTTGCAGGATGACCAAGCTGCTTGATGACGAAGTAGAAGAAGATGAACAGTTTTGGAATCAAGAAGCTCTTAAAGAGGTTAATTATCTTCTTTGTAATTTTCGCTTTGTTAGAGATTGGAATGATTCCAGCTTGTAGATAAGCAGGTAATAGCATTGCTAATGAATTATGCCATTTATATATCTCTTTTGCCTTTGCTATCTACAGGAAGAACATGATGATAACTATGAAGCAGAAGGTGAAGTTGCTGATGAGTTTGACAGCGACTTCAATGACGATGTATTTTACATCTTGCTTGTATAATCAGTACTTATTCATCCAAGTGTTGCTCGAATCCCATTTTTAAAATTTCTTTCTTTTGCCCTTTTTTTTAATGGGAATAGGAGCCTGAGCCTGATGCAGTAGCAGAAAACGAAAAAAAAGAGAGGTTTGACCATCCTCCAAGTCCATCTTATGATTCCTATTATGTATGATATCTCTTTAGTTTCATTCAATTTTTGCATGCTGTTGCAGGGATTTGCCCAAGAAGCGGCTGATTTACCCTGGTAAAACTGCTACAAAGAAAAAGAAGAAGAAGAAGAAGTTAGTTTCGAAACTAGAAGATACTCCTGGAGATGAGAAGCCAGGTGAAGAATTGGGAGACAAGGAACCAGGCGAAAAAGAACAGAATGAAGCACAAGAAGATATGGAAGGTGAGAAGGTCATAAGAAAATCTACGCGGACTTCAGTGATTGTACGGCAAGCAGAAAGAGATGCATTGCGTGCTGCTATACAGGCGACAACAAAGGTTTCCTCAGGGATTCTTTTACATCAGCTATTTCCAGTATTGGCTACACTTTGATCTTTTTTTGAAAGTTTTACCATTTGGAATTCGTTTTTGTGTTTGTGTTTGTTTAGCCAATACAAAGGAAAAAAGTAGGGGAGGAAAAACGGATGACTCAAGAAGAAATGCTGCTGGAAGCTGCTCAAACAGGTTTGGTTTTATGATCCTGCATCAGTTTTTCTGTCAGAAACTTAAATGGCTAAAAGTCGGGTTTTTGCAGAAATCATGAACTTGAGGAATTTAGAGCGTGTCTTGGCAAGGGAAGAAGAAGTAAAAAAGAAAGCCATTGTGCATAAAGCGGTATACAAGGGTCCTCAGGTTCGGTACCTTTCAAAAGATGGTAAGCTCTCCAGTAAAACACTTTTCTCATCTAACTTTACATGCAGGATGCAACTTATTAATAATGTCCAACTTTACATGCAGGGTGCAACTATATAGAATTCTGTAACGGTGCATCATTCAGTTCAGAGATTTCGACCAAGTCCGTTCCATGTAAGTAATTTTGTTCGAGTGTTGTTTGGAGATGAACAGAAATGTGGTCTGTTGCCTGTAATCCATATTGATATCTATCTTTATCTTAAGTTTGTTTTCTCTTTTGCAGATCCAGAAAAAGCTGTATGTGTGATTACTGGATTACCTGCCAAGTAAGAATTTTTCTATTCTTCTACTTTGTCCAGAAAACACAAAGATCTCCTGGAACGAACACAGCTAGATTCTTTTTAGCTTTATTGAAAAGAAGCTATCGGTTTCTTTTACTTGAAAAGAAACAATGTTCTAGTCTTTTTTTCTGCAATTTCACAACTAGAATTCTTCATTGTTGTTTATCGGTAATACAGGTACCGAGATCCAAAAACTGGTCTTCCTTATGCAACTACAGACGCATTCAAAGCAATACGAGAAAGGTAACATTTGATCCCAATATTGTTGCATCTTAGATTTCACCTTATGGGAGTGTTGATTCGTTCAAAATGATTCTCATTAGGGGAAACACGGCTATACATTCTCTTTTTTTTTTTTTTTTTTTTACTTTTGAGCTAGAATCTGATGTGTTCCAAACATCTTATGTTTTTGGTTCTCTGAAGGTTCATGGACGAACACAATGGTTTGAGAAAGAAAATGGAGATGGGAGATTTGTTTGATGCACTTGTGGTGAAAGGATTTGCTGCAACACAAAAGCGAACAAAGGTTCCCAAGAAAGACAGATCATTTTCCCTCAGAAACTCAGCGCCTTTCTATAGGTTCGAGACTCCAGAAGGGAGTGAAGAATCAGATTCAGATTCAGATTAATAACGACCTCCCTGGTTTGTTCGTATATAAAGAAGCATTTGGTTTCCATGAACATCATCATGAACTCACAGTCGTAATCTCACATGATTGTGATTCATGGACTCTCCCGAGACCAGTCTTTGTATAAAATCATCAAATGGTTTTGGTGTTCAGAGATGCTACGGCTGTTTTAACTCAGAAGTGAGATGAAACATTCGTGGAGGAAGATTTCATGATCAGAGCTTGAAATGGAGACAACACTCCAATCAGAGTCACTGTCCCAGAAATTGATCCTCCCAACAAGAGCCTACGACACCATCACAAATTCAGAGAGAGAAAGTGTAATTTTCTGTATTTTGTTGGCCTTCCTTGCAAATCCATGTAATATATATAACATTGAATTTTTTTTTTTTTAATACTACTTCGATTCAGTCAAAATCCAAACTCCAAAAGCTATATAAATCAAATCGATTTGAAAATTTGGAACGTTTAGTGATTTCTCTGAGGCTGATGACATAATTTGACATCACAATTAAAATTGTTCTTAGTTCAGATTCAAGCGCCAAAATTATGAGCTCAAGCTTCAAATCCAAGAAACACCAATGCCTTGTCTTCCTCAAGCTCTGTTCCTCCATTAAACATCTTTTACAGATTTATGGTCAAATCCATGTCTCCGCTCTCCAAGCTGACAGCTTTATCATCAGCGAGCTTGTCCGAGTTTCTTCGCTCTCTCACGCCAAAGACCTTGCCTTTGCGCGAACCCTTCTGCTTCACTCTTCTGATTCGACTCCTTCCACTTGGAATATGCTCAGCAGAGGCTACTCTTCAAGTGATTCCCCTGTAGAATCGATTTGGGTTTACTCTGAGATGAAGAGACGACGAATCAGTCCTAACAAGCTCACTTTTCCTTTTCTTCTCAAGGCGTGCGCTTCCTTTTTCGGTCTCACGGCGGGAAGACAGATCCAAGTCGAGGTTTTGAAACATGGGTTTGATTCTGATGTGTATGTTGGCAACAATCTGATCCATCTCTACGGTTCTTGTAAGAAAACTTCGGATGCCAGAAAGGTGTTCGATGAAATGACTGAGAGAAATGTTGTTTCTTGGAACTCCATCATGACTGCTCTCGTCGAGAACGGTAAATTCAACTTGGCGATTGAGTGTTTTCTCGAGATGATCGGTGAGCGGTTTTGTCCGGATGAGACGACAATGGTGGTTCTGCTCTCTGCTTGTGCCGGTAACTTGAGCTTGGGGAAGTTGGTGCATTCACAGATGATGGTAAGAGAGTTAGAGTTAAACTGTAGACTAGGTACTGCGCTTGTCGACATGTATGCGAAATCTGGTGGATTAGAGTATGCTAGGTTTGTTTTCGAAAGAATGTATGACAAAAATGTTTGGACTTGGAGCGCCATGATTGTAGGACTAGCACAAAGTGGATTCGCAGAAGAAGCCCTTCAACTTTTCTCCAAGATGATGAAAGAATCATCGGTGAGACCGAACTACGTGACGTTTCTGGGCGTGTTATGCGCTTGTAGCCACACGGGAATGGTGGAGGAAGGGTACAGATATTTCCACGAGATGG
This sequence comes from Alliaria petiolata, assembly GCA_020283515.1. Classification (NCBI taxonomy): domain Eukaryota; kingdom Viridiplantae; phylum Streptophyta; class Magnoliopsida; order Brassicales; family Brassicaceae; genus Alliaria; species Alliaria petiolata. Next base: position 302,733,548 of record JAHZTW010000001.1, read on the forward strand.
AGAAAACACACAAGATCAAGCCAATGATGATTCATTACGGGGCAATGGTAGATATCTTGGGGCGTGCAGGTCGACTAAACGAGGCGTATGGCTTCATAAAGAAAATGCCTTTTGAGCCTGATGCGGTTGTTTTGAGGACTCTGCTCTCCGCTTGCAGTATCCATCACGATGAAGATGGTGATGGGATTGGAGAGAAAGTAAAGAAGAGATTGATTGAGTTAGAGCCAAACAGGAGTGGGAATTTGGTGATTGTGGCGAATAGGTTTGCGGAAGCGAGGATGTGGGATGATGCAGCAGAAGTTAGGAGAGTGATGAAGGAGAGTAAGATGAAGAAGATAGCCGGAGAGAGTTGTCTGGAGCTGGGAGGGTCAGTTCATAGATTCTTCTCAGGATATGATCCTCGTTCTGATTATGTATCCATCTATGAGTTATTAGATTTGTTCAAGTTGCACTTGGCAAGTGACAATCATTTGGTGTCTAGTGGTACGAATCCATCTTCTTAACTTCTAGTTTCTTAATTTTGATAGGATTGCTTCAACGTTTAACATTTTATGAAGGTAATGTGAATGCTAAGAAAAATATTCAAATTTTCTATCAATTTTTATTTAGTGATATATAATCCAACTATTTAAGAACAAATCAATAAGACAATAATAATATACTTTCTTTTTAGATATGAAGTATAATTTTATTTTTTTTCTCCATGGATTATGTAAAATTCAAATTGGGATTATAGAAATGGATTTGCGATTGGAGCTACAATAAAAAGACGTTGCCAATATGGCAAAATGGCATATCCAATGGAAGATTCTCAATTCTCGGTCCTATTTAGTTTCATAATACTTTGTTCCTAACAGAATCAATAATATAAAGTTAACTCTTTATGGCAATACTTTTTTTTGGTTAAAGTTTATAGCACTACTTTCACGAGACTCAAAAGTCTGAAACCAAATGTTGTCCCTTTCGAGAGCTTAATGTTAGTATTGATTTGCTTCGTTTTTTAACGATTCAAATATTTAAGTTTATTATAAAATCAGAAACTAAATTACAAAAACATTTGCTTTACACAGCAGCATAACATTGATTTTTCGCTTTACACACTTGAATGAATTCCAAGAAAACAAGGTAAAAATATCAGTTTAATTCTCACATAGAAACATCAGGTGGAAGGATACTATTGTGAATGGCTGATTATATGATCTGCAAACAAACAAAAAAATCTCAAAACTCATATTCTAGAATTACCTTTTCATAGTAATAATAATACATATGATCCATTATGGTTTTTAAACAAGCCAAATCAACAACTTAACAATTGATCATCACCAGAGTAAGCAACATGGTGATTCGGCTGATGCTTAAGAGTTTATGCAATTATGTGTATGCCTTAGGTATAAAATACGAACCAGAATACAAAAATATTGCATGCCCGTGTTTACAAGTTGAAAAGATACAATAATACGTCAAGTCATTGCATACGTATGATCCATCTTAGGATTTATGATCTTTCATAGGTATTATTAATTTATTCATTATAAAAGGTGATTAATGAAATCGTAGTATCTCATATTCTTAAAGTAAGCGAGAAAGTGATTTATGACAATATGATATATAACTTGTGGAGTACGATTGGAGCTGAAGTGAAAAGAGTAGCCAAAGGAAATATGGCATATCCCTTGGAAGATTCCCAATATCCATCAGCTTTTTTTTGTTTCTTTCAAATATGGAGCTAGAGAGTAAAATATCATCACATGATATAATATAATTCAAAAGGTATATGTATATGTGTTAGTCTATAAAGAAAGCATAAAAGCATCATATGGAACTCTCTCTCCACAACACCAAAACATGACGGTGTGGGGTTGGCTCTTCTCTGAAGAACCTCAGGAAGGTGGAACCCGCTGATTCAGCCAGCGGGTTCTATTATATATGTATTATATAGGGCAACTCGGATCCTTTGGCATTTCCTCGATGTGGGGATTGAAGAAGAAGATGATGTGTGTATCTTCTTCCCTATGAGAGTTCTGTTCAAATTGTGTTGGTTCATAGTTTCACTTCTTCTGGTTTTGTATCATTTACCTCTTTTTTTGTCTTTGACTCTTTTTTCCATCTGTGGGTTTGTGTTTTCTGTTATAAACTTGATAATTACTACCCTATTGTGTTATGCCTTGATGCTGAGTTTTTAATTTTAATCGTCTACGATAGAGTCAAACAATCTTTATCGAGGATATGTGTCGCCTACTGATGATGAATGAGCTTTTACAACGACAACGGTACAAATACAATACAATGCGTTCCACTTCTGATTACAAAGGCAAAATTAGATGAAGATTTAGTGAAAAAGGTACAAAAAGATTTTAAATTCTAATGTCGTTGTTAACCTTACATTGTATAAAAAAAAACATATTAGAGTAAAGTTAAGTTGCACTAGTATTTGAAAGAAAGAAGAAATGTGATATATAGCACTTGAAGATAGATCGGAGAGAAAATCCGAGAAAAGAAAAAAATAAACGTAGTTATTAAATGAAAAATGAAATATCAAGATGAGATTTTTTTCTACATAAACACCATACTTGGTGTATGTATATTGATTTCAAATCAATGAATCACTTACTGAACGTTACTCAGCCGTTTATCTCAAAAGTGTAGACAAACGCAAGCATAAACGCAATTATTTTGAGAAAAAATGAAAACGCTATGATTTGCGTTGTAAAAATCCGGGCCCTATTTTATTCTCTTTAAAATATACCCTTAAAAATATTAATATTTACGAAATATGCCACTGCCCAGTTAGACTGTAATTTTACTGTATTTTCTCTCCTCTATCTTCCTCCCAATGGCTGCAAAATCCTAATAGCCCAACCTCCGGATTTTGTTTCATCACCTTCGTGCAGATCCATGTATGAAGCTTCCCCCCTGAACCCTAATTCAGTCGTCGATTTCGAGATTTGATCGGATGTTAACTACTAATCCTGTTATTCCCGCCGATTCGTCTCTGAGCTCCCAACGTAATCATCTGGTTTTATAGGACTCTTTTAAGGTTCGCCTCGTTTTTCTCTACACCAGATTCACTTTATTCGAAAAGCTACCCTTTTTTGAATGCCGTGGGTTTCCGATTAGGTCAAATCATGTTTGGTTGCTGAATCGATTCGTCACTAGTTCTTCTCTTTTAATCTCAATTTGCGTCTCCTTCTTTTCTGTTCTGTGTAGAAATTCGTTACGGGGTTTAGCTGTGGAGCAGATTTGTTGCAATGAAGGAAAAGTTAGTGCCCCGGTTGGTAGGCGGCGGTGGCGGGATCAGTTCGGTTTGTGAACCTCCGGTTAAGCGGATGGCCTTAGACGGTGCGTGTGGGGAAGGTGGTGACAGGAGCAGGACTAGCTGTAAAAGAATCAAAACGACTCAGGTCAATGGTTTTATCGTCTACACCAGAACCAGGAGGACTAAAATCACCAAGCTTAACGAAGGAGATGAAAATGCCGGATTTTCGGAAAATAGAATGTCAGGTCGTCTCGAGGAGTCGAAACCAACAACTGGCGTTACAGTTTCCTCAGGTGGTATTTGCGACAACGACTCGATCGCTGAAACTAACATCGGTGGGAGTTCGTGTATTAGCAATACACTTGTTGAGATCCCCGCCGGGAAAATTGCTATGGAAGAGCGCTTGGTTACTGGTAGCGTAGCTGAAAGTCGGGAAGCTGAGAAGTTTAAAGAACGGGATACTGAGACTGACAGTAGCTCATTAGTGGATGTTGTAATTGATGACATCCAGTTTGTAGAAATGTTACATGAAGCGGTTCCTGTTGAAATTCTGGCGGAAGGAAGCCTGGATTTTGAGGTAGGGAGAGTAGGAACTAAAGGCAGAACCACGGGAAAACCCTATTGCGCGGCAGAGAAGAATAGGCATGGATCTTTAAAGCGTACAACACAGATCTATAAATCGTTTTTGAGAGTGAAGAAGGTAAACAATTTAGTGCCCGAGGATGAAGAGGTTCTGGCCGAATCAGACTTTGACCGTGAGGAGTTAGATGAACAGACTCATTATACGAGCCTGGCTAACATGTCCAATTTAATCCGGAAAAGGCCAGCTACAGTGAGGGAAATTTTTGAGACCGGTATACTGGATGGTCTGTCGGTGGTTTACATGGGTACTGTTAAGGTTGGGCTATTCTGTTTTGTTTTGTATGCTTTTGTGACCATTTCATTCTAGCTTAGTCTAAGAGGTGGTTTGTTTATGTTCCAGTCTCAAGCCTTTGGTCTCCGTGGCATCATTAAAGATGGTGGAATTTTGTGTTCCTGTTCCTCCTGTGATTGGGCTAAAGTAAGACTCTGTTTCCACTCTGCAACTCAGAATGCAGGTTGACTTTAATGATCTCTAGTGATTCTATCAGACATACTCTGGTATACATTAAACACATTCTTTTTGTAGGTTATTTCAACTTCTAAATTTGAGATTCATGCTAGTAAGCAATACAGACGAGCATCACAATATATTTGCTTTGAGAATGGTAAGAGCTTGCTCGATATTCTGAAGATTTGTAGGAACGCTCCTCTACATTCTCTTGAAGCAGCAATTCTTGATGCTGTTGATAGTGTGTCTAAAGTAAAACGTTATACCTGTAAAAGATGCAAAGGTGGGTCTGTTAACGTATTTCACCTTGTTCTAAATGTGTCGATTTCATTGATTTCCGGTCAAAACTGAACTTAATGCCTGTGGTTTCTAGGCGTGTTCCCTTTATCCTCTATGGGCCATAGAGGGTTTCTGTGTTTGTCATGCTCAGAGGTAGAAAGTTCTCAGGCCATCCCTGCTGCTACGAGGACCTCAACTAGTGCTCCTGCATTCATAAAATCTCCGGTTAAGAGCACATTGAAGATAACAAGAAAGTTGGTAACCTTTATTCTGTGTACTCTTAGTCATAAGGTGTCTCTTCTCCTGTCTAGATTTCAATTTTATGTGTGGCGAAAAATGATTTTCTTTGGGCATCATGAATGAGTATAAATATTCAATTCTGTGCTGTCTTGTTTTGTCTTCTCAGGCCATCAGAATCCACGTCAAAATCTCATGTATCTATGTCATCACTTGGAAATAGCACTCAAAAGATCACAAGAAAGTTGGTACCAATTTGTTGTAGATCTTGCATCTTCATCAATCATTGCATGAAGAAACTACACTTTTCTAAACCATAAGATAGGACTCTATTTGCAATTTTGATGTCGCTTAGGCATGTTGTATATGCTGCATGCTTTCTTTCTTGAATCTGGTTTTCAAATCTTATATCATCACCTTGCGTCTCAGGGCATTACGTCAAGCTTTGGTTGGGAAGGCTCTCAGTGCTTCTACAAATATATCTTCACAAAATAAGTGCAAATCTAAATTTAAGAAGATGTTGGTATCTTTACTTCATGATGATGTTAGCCAAACTAGCACTGATGATAACGAGTCTTATTTTGATGTGTCTGGTTTCCTTGTATTTCTTGAAGGTTGGCCCAAAATTCTGTGAACTCCAAGGCTTTAAAAAGCGTGTCCCTTTCTGTTTCTTCAAAAAAGAGGAGTTGTAGAGCAACGAGAAAGTTAGTATCATTTATTTATAGCAACCTTAATTTCGTTTATTTTGACTGGTTTCCGTCTTTAATGTTTTACATATATCTCCTTTTACATACAGGGATCACGCATTTCATAAGTTTGTGTTTGAGAAAGGGGGATTACCAGATGGAACTGAACTAGGATACTATGTCCGTGGACAGGTTATTTACCTTATCCTATGTATGGTTATATCCCTCTTCACCTGACCTTCTCTTTTAAGACATAATATCACTGTGGGCAGAAATTGCTCGGAGGCTACAAAATGGGTGCTGGAATATACTGTTACTGCTGCAAGTGTGAGGTACCTTTGTATATTATGCACACTACATTATGCTGTATCAGTTAGTTCTTAATTTGGCATTTTGCGTGCAGGTGAGCCCCTCTCTGTTCGAAGCTCATGCAGGCTGGGCATCTCGTAGAAAACCGTGCGAAATTTGCTCCCCTATGTCTTTTACAGTGGATATTTTGCATCCCCTTAATATCTGATTATTCTCTATTTGTTGCAGTTATTTTTACATATATACATCTAATGGTGTGTCTCTTCACGAATGGGCAATTACTTTCTCACAAGGTCGGGAATATTCTGCTAATGAAAATGACAACTTGTGTGTTATTTGCGCTGATGGTGGAAATCTTTTGCTCTGCGATAGCTGCCCAAGAGCCTTCCACATAGGTAAAGCTCTACTTAAATCGATTTGCACCATGCATTTCACTTTCTTTCTCTATCTCTCTAATGATTTTGTCTACTTCGGCACCTACACTAGTTGGTAAAATATTGCATGCAAAATTAGTTAATTGTATGATTATAATTCTGATCTAGGATTAAATATGGGTATATCTACAAACAGGATCACTTCGAAAAACCTTTGCCATTTTAGCCACTTTGCCGAATTTCAGATCAAGTCTCTAAAACAGTAGGGTCTGTTGAGATTCTTATGTTTTGGATCACTCTATTAATAATTTTAATTAGTTTTGCTCAGCATATCTTTCTGGTCTATGTAGAATGCGTTTCCCTTCCAAGTATTCCTCGTGGTAACTGGCAATGCAAATACTGCGAGAAAAAGTCCAAGAGCGAAACTGTTGGAGAGTACAATGTTAATTCTTCTGCAGCTGGTCAACTAGAAGGAGTTGATCATGTTGATCAGTTAGCTGGACGATGCATTCGAGTTGTCAAGAACATGGAAGCTGAAATAAATGGGTGTGTACTATGCAGGTAATCATTCTGGCTGAGTCTAAATTCTTCTTCTTAATGTCCTGTTTACTTAAAATTATTTGACTACAGTCCTTCGAGGTACATGGGTATTACCTGTACCGAGAGACAACAATTAGGTCTATCTTAGAATTAATTATTTCAGAAGACCATTAGGTCTGTCAGTCTGTGTTAAAGGTATTATATTCCCCTTTTTTTCAGAACATTAGGTATATGTTAAAGTGTCTTCGAAGCATAGGTTTTTATGTGATAGTCTTTTTTTTTGTACTTCTGGCCAACAGTAAACAGATAAAACTAATCCAGTATGTGTATTACTTATCTTAGCTAATAATTTTTTTGGTCCACAGTGGTTCTGATTTTTGCAGATCCGGATTTGGGCCCCAGACAATCATAATATGTGATCAGGTACTTTCTCAATCGTGGCAAGATCTTAAATTAGAATATTTTAGAATTTGCATATCAAACTAATTACTGCTGTTACTTATCTCATTTTTCCAACAGTGTGAAAAGGAGTACCACATTGGATGTCTGAGTAGTCAGAACATTGTGGATTTAAAGGTGACCGCATATAGCTTTATCCCCATCTTACAATCTTCTGCGTTTGTGCACAGATTAGATCAGTACATATACATTTCTACCCTGATTTCAGCTTACACAGGATAATATGATTTTCTGACAGGAATTACCTAAAGGAAATTGGTTTTGCTCTATGGATTGTACGAGGATCAACTCCACATTGCAAAAGTTACTTCTTGGTGGGGCGGAGAAGCTTTCAGATTCTTCTTTGGAGATAATACAAATGAAGCAAGACAGAACTGATGTTGATTCCGTCAGTCATCTTGACATCAGATGGAGACTGATAAGTGGCAAAGTTACTTCTCCTGAAAGCCGAATGTTGTTGTCTCAGGCAATGGCTATTTTTCATGTAAGTGGCTTTTGCAGTTCAAAATCTAGAACTTTATATCATAGCGATTCTTTTGTTTCGATCTGATAATTGGTACTGTAAGACAAAGGACAAATTGACGTAGCCATGGCTACTTCTCTTTCCATGAAAAATTGGCCGATAAATTATGGGGCAGGGTAGCTATCAAAATGCATTACATACTACACGGTAGGACAAGGAAGGTTGCATAGGTATACATTAAGCTTAGTTACTTAAAAAACATTAATCATGTATATATATTATCATCTTGATTTGGTTAGTATTTATGAATGCCTGAAAGTTGAACCAAAGTAAGGCATAACCATGAATAACTAGTACCTTCTTCTAGAAATTTTGTCTAACTTCGAAATGGAGGAGCTTATTCCGCTACCTTTACATCCCTTTGTATCTTTGATGAAATCATCATATGACAAACGTTTGTCCTTCATAAACTTGGCTCTGATAAATAGGAATTTGCTAAACGCTTCCATCGTGTGCAATGTCTTTTTTTGCAGGATTGCTTTGATCCTATAGTTGATCCAGTTTCTGGGCACAATCTTATTCCGAGAATGGTTTACGGGTGTGGACTTTTCCATTAATGCCTGCTTCAAGTAGCCTGACTTTGATCCTCTAAACACTTTCAATTATATCACTAACAATCACAAGTGCATTTTTTTGTTTAGGAAGAGCATACAAGGGCAAGACTACGGGGGAATCTGCTGTGCTGTTTTGACTGTAAAGTAAGATTTTTCCCTCGATTCTATCTAACCAGATGCTATATATTGTTATTGCGGTTAACCATTGATTTGACTTTTTCCAAACTGCTAATTTATGTAGTGCAACTGTTGTTTCTGCTGGACTACTACGAGTATTTGGCCGAGAGGTTGCAGAACTTCCATTAGTTGCAACACGCGTGTGCAGCCGAGAGAAGGTAATGTCTTCTCTTGTCCCTTAAAAACCGTTTCGTGAAGATAAATTCTGTTTCCTGATTGACTTATGAGGTTCCTTGCTTAACCGAGTTTCATGGGGTTTTACACAAATCAGGGCTACTTCCAATTGCTATTTTCCTGCGTTGAGAAGCTACTCTCATTCCTGAATGTCGAAAGCATCGTGGTTCCAGCAGCTGAAGAGGCAGAGCCCTTATGGATGAACAAATTTGGGTTCAGAAAACTCGCACCTGAACAGGTAAGACGATGGATTTAACTCATTTGTGAATTGTGTAGTTTCTGAAATTTGTTCTAAGAGGATCTCATAACCATTAAACCCTTCATTGCTACAGCTCAGCAAGTATATAAAGGTGTGCTACCAAATGGTGAGGTTCAAAGGAGCATCCATGCTGCAAAAACCGGTTCATTCACACCAAATTATTGACAAGAAAATCGAAACCGGCGTCTCTTTAGAAGAAAAATTTAATTTGGAACAACCCAAAGAGTCGTATGTTCATCTTTTGTGTTGAGGAGAAGCAAGTCATGGTGTAGGTTTTAAAAGAGTTGTTACAACTTACATTAGAGACTTGTGTAAATTTTTGTAGATGCGAAGTTCTTTTTTTGTTTACTTTTTAAGTTCACAATATGCCTTTTGTCCTTTTAGGATAAAAAGTTTTCGTTTCTACCAATATTTTTATTTAAAAGAAATTCTAAGAAGAATGTTTTTGTTTGAATTATATCAACATTTATTACTTTCTTTATAATTTCTGCTAGTGTGATTTCGTTTTTTTTCGAATGTTCCACCAAAAGTATTGTTGTAATAACGTATTTTCTACAAAACCATAACTTACCGAAAGCAGAATGAGATATTTTATCAACGTGTCACAGTTATTTTTCAAAGGAAAAATTGTAGTTAATATAAGTTAATGCGATGGTAGAAATGAATGTAAAAACCAATATTTAAGGTATATAGTGTTATACATTTACAGTTCGATGCATTAAACAATATTCTTTAATTAACTCCACTCAACTTTTTTTTGTGAAGAAATAAATATTCCCAATTTCTGCTAGTGTGATTTCATTTTTCTCGAATGTTTCACCAAAAGTATTGTTGTAATAACAAGTTTTCTACAAAAACATAACTTACCGAAAGCAGAGTGAGATATTTTATCAAGGTGCCGCAGTTGTATTTATCAAAAGAAAAAATGATAGTTAATATGAGTTAATGCGATGGTAGAAATGAATGTAAAAACAAATATTTAAGGTATGTAGTGTTATAGACCTAATGCATTAAACAATATTCTTTAATTACTCCCACCCAACTTTTTTGTGAATAAATAAATATTCTCAATTTCTACTTGTGTGATTTCATTTTTTTCGAATATTCCACCAAAAGTTTGTTGTAATAACAAGTTTTCTACAAAAACATAACTTACCGAAAGCAGAGTGAGATATTTTATCAAGGTGCCACAGTTGTATTTCTCAAAAAAAAAAAATGATAGTTAATATGAGTTAATACAATAGTAGAAATGAATGTAAAAACAAATATTTAAGGTATATAGTGTTATACACTTACAGTTCGATGCATTAAACAATATTCTTTAATTACCCCCACCCAAATTTTTTTGTGAAAAAATAAATATTCCCAATTTCTGCTAGTGTGATTTCATTTTTTTCGAATGTTCCACCAAAAGTATTGCTGTAATAACAAGTTTTCTACAAATACATAACTTACCGAAAGCAGAGTGAGATATTTTATCAAGGTGTCACAGTTGTATTTCTCAAAAGAAAAAATGAGTTAATGCGATGGTAGAAATGAATGTAAAAACAAAAATTTAAGGTTTTTAATGTTATAGACTCATAAGAGTTATAGTTCGATGCATTAAACAAAAAAAAATTAATTATCCCACCAAACTTTTTTTGTGAAGAAACAAATATCGTTTACATATACTTCACAGAGTCCATCAAAGTTCTTGTCCATCAAAGTTACAACTTCTCACGCTAACATTCCCTAATCATGTCAATCAAAGTTCTTATTGTCACCATTCTCTCTCTTTCTGCAATTTCATGGCCTTCCTCTGCCTCTCTTGTGTTGGTTGTTGCTCTGCACGGTGGTGGTAACTTCAGCAGCGTTCAGAGTGATGTTGATGCTATCCCTGAATCAAGCCCTTCAGAGTCATCATCAATTCTGGTGTTTACAGGTTGTTTATTTTACTCTTGTTATGCTCTTGTTCTTCATGTTCTTTGTGTCTCTTGTGTATCTTTTTTAGTAATGGTTGGCTTAACTTGTATGAACAGGGAAAAAGTTACGGTTAGTAAGAAGAAGATAAACATTGTTCTGCAAGGCAAAGGATATCAGAACACTTACATTCAATGGAATGACAGAGCAAAATCCTCAGGAAGCACAAGCAAGAGCTACTCTTTTAGTGTATTTGCTGATAATTTCATTGCTCACAACATCAGCTTCAAGGTAAAGAACATCAAAATCAACAAACAATTTTATTATAAGCCTAGTTGATACAAACTTTTGTGAGTTCTGATACATAACTTTTTGTTCTATCTGAGGAAGAATACTGCGCCAAAAACAAAGCGTGGTGTGAAAGGTGCACAAGCAGTAACTTTACAAATTGAAGGAGACCAAGCAGCTTTCTACGGTTGTGGTTTCTACAGTGCACAAGACACTCTTGGATAATGAAGGAAGACATTTCTTCAAAAACTGCTTTATCCAAGGGTCAGTAGACTTCATATATGGCAGGGGAAGGTCACTGTACCAGTATATAAAGAAAAACACTCTTTGTGAGAATTTCAAAATATCACATAATTAACAACTTCAAATTGGAAGCAGGATTGTACCATCAGGTCGATAGCAAAGGAGATTACCGCAGGGATTAGCAGATATATTACAGCTCAGGCAAGGGAATCAGAAGCTGACCGGTCAGGATTCTCTTTTGTCAACTGCACGATAGATGGAACTGGGAAGGTGTTGCTCGGACGAGCCTGGAGACCCTACGCCACCGTCGTGTTCTCGCGCACCTACATGTCCGGAATCATCTCTCCAGAAGGATGGAGTGACTGGGGAAACCTGACCTATGACAAGTAAGCCGACCACAAACACAAACTCATTTTCTTGTCATACACACAAAGTTTTACTTATGTTTAAATGCGTTTGGTATTCCAGGACGGTGATTTTTGGAGAATACAGATGCTATGGAGAAGGAGCCAACTACAAAGCGAGAGTTTCATACGGGAAACAGTTGACTGATTCTGAAGCATCTGCGTATATGGACATAACATACATAAATGGAGATAAGTGGCTTAATCAAACTGACATTCTCTCCAAGGTTAAGGTCGAGGAGCATCTTATCAGTTCTTACTCATGTTATTATGATGCTTAGAAATATGATGATGATCTTATTAGATATTTTTTTTAAATAAGATATGAAGGGTCGATTCCTTGTTGGAAATGAAAACAATTAGAGATCAAAGCAGGGTATGTAATATTTCCACATCTTTTGATTTGTATATAGGCAGATCAAAAGAAATCATTTCAAACTGTTGATGTTCGACATCATTATTAGTAACATGCGTTAATTTAATCGTTTATCTATATTGCAAGAAAGAATGGTTCCTTTTAATCGATCTATTGTTTACTTAACATTCGGAAAATCTTCTTAAACATTTTTTTGTGGGGTGCTAAATGTCAAATTAAAAATCTGCATGATTCACGGATTTTGAGCTAATGGTATCAAAACAGAATCATCCATCAATGACCATTTATAGACGAGACACACCACCGGGTGAAGGAGAAGGTGCTTCACCTTTACGTAGTGGTGGACATGTTGTGAGGCATTTTTCTTGTTCGAATTCTAAGACGCAAGTCGAAGGATCTTCGATACAACACAAAAACTCCATTGTCCATGGCTGTCCCATAAATTTGTGGAAGCATCTTTCTATTCCCGGGGGGTGATAGGGATCCTCGTCACCTACAAATAATTATCTCAAAACAGTAAAAATAATCATCTGCCCACAACAAATTAAAATTCTTAAAGATTAATGATTTATAAATGTAAAAATATAGACTATGTAGTATGCACGAAAGTGTAATACGACGTGCGTAATCGTAACGCCTGCCTATATCTACTAGTAATACACTGGTTTTGATATCGAATCACTTACATTAGTAGAGACCAAAGAGAGAGACAATAATGAGAATAATAGCCAATATTTTAGAACCCATCTTTGCTCTTCTCAATTTTTAACTTTGTGTGTTGAGAGTCTTGAGACGCTTGCAAATTCATTATATATAAAAGAGAAGATTAAGAATCTATCAATTATCGTAAATCTTATTAGATAGTAAATTTGGATACGTATATACTACATGGTATAATATAACTCGATCCCATATTAAGGTAGAATTATAATTATCTGATCTTGATAAGAGTATCTACGCATTTAAACATAAATAAAAATAATTAGATCTTTTGATTTGTTTATAGGGATTGCAGATCAAAAGAAATCGCCAAACTGTTGAGGTCCGACGTCATTAGTATCAATGTAAAATGCGTTAATTAGATCGGATTAACATGGCCTTTGCATCTTTAATTGTATGACTACAATGTGGTGGGTCATAGAGGGATTCTTATGAATCTATGGGTTTGTTGTTTGGACAAGAATATAACAATGAGTATAGACTCTTAACAAAGCATTCTTGTCAACCAGTATAGGATGTGTACGCTTAGGTGCAACCCTAAGTAAAAGATAAAACAATGCATTCTTATGTACTTATCAAACCCTCAATGCCAACATTCTTGTCAACCACAGTTCTTAGCATTCTTATGTACTTATCAAACCCTCAATGCCAACATTCTTGTCAACCATAGTTCTTAGCATTCTTGTTGTATCAAATCCCCTGAAAATTCCGAATGACACCCATTCTAGTCAACCAAAGTACTCAAGTGCGTGTGAATTTTTCAAAAACTATATATAATCTAAAAGACAGAAGATATGATTTATATTCATATGTCACTAAAATCCTGTGAAAGAAAGATAGAGCGAGAGAGGAAAGGGAAGTTATCCCCGCTGCATCTCTAATAAACGTAAGTAATTCTATCAACTTATCTCCTTGTCCCTTCAAGATAAAAACGCATTCATATACGATCTTCACAAAAACATTTTGCTCATGAGTTTATTCAAATCTCTTCCTAGGAACCTTAAATATTGTAAAAACAATGTAATGAAATTTGATTAATTATTGTAGTTGGAATAAAGATATTGTTTGGAGTGATAAACTATCTTACACCCAAATTTGGATAATGAACTTTAGTCTAATAATGTATTGTTGTTGGGTTTTGCAGAAAGCCGTGGAATCAATAGCAATAATGGAATAAAGAAGGTTTAGACTTAAGAGGAAGATATGGTATATTCAACGTAAAAACAAACTTAATGATTAATGCATTTCGTTTTCCTTGGAGTGTAGACGAAACTATAAGTAGTAACTACCATCTATCGGATGATTATACTTTCACTTTACACCCACTCTAAAGACTCTAGAGGAACGATCAGTGGACTATCCCAAATATCATTAACTTCTTCAGTTATCAAACTTTAACTTCTTCTACGAATAAATCATACTCTAGTTTCTGAATCCACTCTTCCTCACAGCTCTAAGAACTTGTAAACTCTTGTTTCCTTTGAAAGCTAAGAAACACTAAACTTTCCATCCTTGCTTTTCTCATTTTGTTCACCATGTCCATCAAACTCATCATTGCTTTTCTCTCCATCACTCTCTCTGTCTTTGCAATTCATTTTTCTTCCTCTCCCTCTTCCAATGACCAAGCATTAACTGGACACAAACCAGAAAGATGTCTACAAAAATGGAGGTCATGGTCAAAGCTTAGACACTATAGTAGAGAATAAACAAAAATGAGCAAAATTTAAGAAAAAGTAAGCAAAATATAAGTAAAAAAAATAAACAAACAAAAAATATTAACAAAAGGTTAAGACATTAAGAACAAAAACCATAATTACTCATTACAGTTAACGAGGGCAGTACTAAAGTTTTAAAATGTATATGGCCTTAAGCTATGACAATGTGGTTTGTCCGTTTGTGCTACAAACGTGACCTTTTTATTTATGTGAGTTGGTGAAAACTCTTACAGAGATTTACAACTTCTTTTTAAATCATGAATCATGTAGATATTGTATATGAGAGAGGTAACTAAACACAAGCAAATCGATTATATATATACAAACATGGTCTTGTTAGAAAAGTAGATGTGAATGTGACTATCCATGGACTTATAATCTATATCTGAATGTTTTTTTACTGTGTATCTATGCATCATGATCTTTATATACGTTAGTAAAATCCAATAAAATCGTCTCTGTTGTCTTCAGATGTAATCTCAGAGAGTATGTTAGATTGATTTAGCCACTGATCTCCATCTATGTAAGAAATGTCCGTGAATGAAGATGCTTCAGAATCAGTTAGTTGTTTCCCGTACGAAACTCTCTCTTTGTAATTTGCTCCTTCTCCATAGCACTCATGCTCTCCAAAAGTCACCGTCCTGAAAATGAAAATGCATTTAGAACGTAAGCAAGCTTTGGTATGTATGATTTGAATTTGGTTTGTATAGTCCACTTACTTTTCTCTGGTCGGGTCACCCCAATTATTCCAACCTTCAGGAGTGATGATTCCAGACAAGTAAGTGTTGGAGAACACGACGGTAGCATATGCTCCCCAAGCTCGTCCAAGCCACACTTCCCCGCTACCATCTATCTTACAATTCACGAAAGAGAATCCTGTCCGTTCATCTTCTGTTTGCCTTGCATGAGCCGTGATAGATCCGCTAACCCCTGATGCATTCTCCTTTGCTATCGAATTAATCGTACAATTCTGCTAGCGAGTTCATATTGTTATGGTCATTTTATGCAATGCTCATGTATGTATTATATGTATATGTTTAACCTGATAGAGTGATCTTCCGTTGCCAAATATGAAATCTATGGACCCTTGAATGAAACAGTCTTTGAAGTAATGTCTTCCTTTATCATCTAGAAGGGTGTCTTGAGCACCGTAGAATCCACATCCATAAAAAGCACACTGGTCTCCTTCAATCCTTAGAGCTACTGCTTGTGCATCATCCTCACCAGGATCTGGTTCTGGCGCATTGTTCTTCCATCACTCAAAACAAATACACGTTTGAGAACTCAAATCATCATATAAATTGTTGCGATTTTGATTTTCTTATACCTTGAAGCTGATATTGTAAGCTGTGAAGTTAGCTGCAAACACAGCAAAAGAGAAACTATAGGCAGTGCCTCCTGCGGATTTCGCTGTGTCGTTCCATTCAATGGATGTGTTTTCATATCCTCTTCCTTGCATTACAATGTTTGTCTTGTTCTCATTAATTGTAACTTTTTCCCTGCTTACTTACATTTAGCCAAACATTGCTAAACTATTTAATATCACACAATAAAAATAATATGGAATTATCAATAGAGAAAGAAGGCAAATAACAAGAGCTTGAAGTTGAAGAGATGACCTATAAACACCCGAATTGACGATGATGAGAGTCTTGGAAGGGCTTAAATCAGGGACAGAATCGATGGCGCTTTGAACATTGCTGAAGTTACCACAACCGTGCAAATCAACAGTCAACACAAGAGAAGCCTTGTACATGTGTGTAAGCCTTGACTTCCATTTCTCACTACAGTTTTTTGGAACACGGTCGTGGTGATGGTAGTGATGATGGTGGTGTTTATGCCTAAAGAATGTTGAATGTATTGTTAATGCTCCGAGTTCAGAATTGGTTAGGATAATTGTAGCAATAGAAGAGAGAGAGGAAGGCAGCAATATGATTGTGTAGAGAGCAAGAATTAAGGAGAAAAGGGCTATGACGAGGGTGGTTAAAACCGGTTTTATGGGCATGGTTAAGATAATCTGGGGACGAAGTATAGTGTGTCTGAACTAATTAAAAGTAAAATGTTGGTTGGTATATTTATACATGTGCGAGATAGAGTGGCGTGAGAGTAAAGTGAAAGATATGGGCTTCTAACATTTTTTATTGCATCAACCTTCCAATAACATTTCTGAATTAAAAATATATTTTAAAGAAAACTCTCCAAAGAGCAAAGAGTAGAATACATAAAGAAAACTCTCCAAAATTTCATGTATAGTTCAAATAAATTTCTAGAAGGTGATTTCATAAGATACATATTCAACACAAAACATTCTGAAAAATATATGGGGGTAAAATAAAAAGTTAATGATGATAAAATAACATATGAAATTATAATTGTCAAGTTCTTATAAGAAAAAGTAAACAATGTTAAATAACAAAGGACAAAAGTATGTCATTTTTTTTATAAACCAATAAAACATGTATGGAAAAATTAAAAAACAAATTGACATAAAACGTATTTAATGGGCACTTACGAAACTGCAACAAAAAAACAAAAAGAGAGAGAGAGAGAAAATAAGGTTTTTTAAGAGACGTTCTCAATCGGGTTAGAAACTCAGTTATGGACGAAGAATAATATGACCAAAAAAAGTTACAAAAATCATGATTATAAGAGAGAATTTTATAATGTTTCAAAAAAGTTTTGAATGATTCCAAAGAAATTAAGTTGTTGGATTATAGGAGAGAAATTTCAAATCGACATGGGGGTACGATGAAATTGTACGCCAAGATGGCTAATGATGCTTAACAAAACTATTACGGAAAGCAACTATTATATTTTTGTTTTGCGTTGATTTATATTGGTAAAGATTGAGACACAGAGTATGATAGTTTGACTCCTCGTTGAAGGAAATAATATTTTCTAATTTACAAAAATACGATGAAAGCAAAGCAAAACGCAATTCCCGCCTAAACTTGCCTTCTCCAAATTTGGCATTGGTATGGTTTTATGAGAGATACATAACCATTTGTTGACTCATCTACATTTTAAATATAATTTGAATTATAGTTTGGCATATCTTCAACTCTTAACATCTAAGTATAAACCATTTCAGTAATAAATATTGTATAGTTAATATCATTAATTCAAGTTGCGTTTTTTTGCGTTTTAGAGCCGTAGTTGGTACTATGTAAGTCGTAGTTGGATACTTGGATGCAATTAGCTAGTCACAAGACTTCTGAGCGAAAAAAATTGTAATCCTTCCTAATTAAACCCACAAGCTCAATTCGACTACGTCTTAGACACGCAAGACTGCATTTGAAATCCTATAGCCTTTGAGTTGACACAGACATAATGTTCCAGACTTCCAGTCTTGTCACCAAGAGTTTTGACATATATGGCAATGACCATACCATGGCATTGAAACAAACCATTTTCTTTGTTCCACCTTTGCAAATTCATTCAGAGTTATAAATATAAGGAGAGAATGTAATTATGGCATCTATGTGTTATCCACTTGGTTAGTTTCAAAAATCTTCGATTAAACACTTTTACTTCACTAGAGAGTCTAATTACTATAATCTATATTGGTAGTTTGTTCAATGAATATAAATATTTATCAACAAACAAAAAAGGAAGATAGTATACTTTAGTTCTTTCGGAAACAACTAAAGTTTTACGGAAAAGAGACGTCGAAAGGCCACACAATTTGCAACCCCTCACCTTTTTTTTTTCGTTCACAAAGAGCTATCTACAATTAAAAACGGCACTACTTACTACAACAGAGAAAGACGTGAGTGAGAATGGTGAAAAAAATCAAAGGAACCCAACAAAATCAGCTACACAAAAAACGTAAAACTCTATTAAGATTACGTCAAGTAGAAGATAGTACAAAGAAGTAGAGCCAATATGACGCTAAAGAACAATTTTAATAGCAAGTACTTTCTCGAGATGCTCAAGCATGGTTGCCCTGAGTTTACAATATCCTTTCCTGAAGTTACCGATACGTTCACAGACATGGAACCTGTCAAACGAAATCAAGTTTACCAAGTTCAGAGGAAGATAACCGATGGCTAATACTTTCCTAAATGATACGACAATAAGATTTGTACTTACAATCATAGTCTGCCCATCCAATCCGTTGCCGAGCGAGATCATACACAAAGACTTTATCTTTAAGGACAAGATCTGCAAAACAAAACAGGGGTGATATTTAAACATTGTTGGGACAAGAAAATGAGGAAATCATCAGTTTATATAAAGCTCAAAGCCTGACCTCCTAAAATGTTTTGTTCTTCCGGAGCTTTCGAAAAACCAATGCACCACATCGACGCACCATCCTTCTAGACAGGAGAGACAAAGTTAATAGATTACATATATAAAACCAGTCTGTTTTAGTTCTTCTAGTGTTACGTCTATATAACTTGCAGAAGAACTTACATGGAAACCATAATGAAATAAGAAGTCCTGAGGTCTTAACATCATTGATGCACCACCAGCAAAATTAAGACTAACCGGAGGAAACATATCATTTATGCTGCACAAACACAAACAAACACACACAAAAAAACAAGACAACTCTTTTCTTAACTTTGAACTAGAGGAAAAAGGATTTGAGCATTGCATTTATAAATAAGGAGGCATACATACCTAGTCGAGACCAAATAACACTGCTCTCCATTAGAAATGATTGGTGTTACCAACTGTGATACGCTGTTTGATATCTGCAGATAATACAGTACAACGACCTCATTTGATTTTTGAAATTCAGATTCTCAGGCTAAACACACAAGAAATTCACAAACTTACAGCATTGAGAAAGGGATCGTAAGCCTCTTTCACCAGATATGTCAAAGTGGTTCCCGTGTCAACAATAGTTCCACGGGTATTTGATGTTTCAAACGCCACTGCATCGATAGGCAGCATCTGTCCATTCACTCCAATGCTCAGCAGATTTAAGTTATAGTGAGGCCTGTAGTACGCAATCAAAAAATTCAAAAGATAAAACAGACACTTATCAGCAGCAAAAGACTGAATCAATCGGGAGGCAACAACCCACTAGAACCACCTCTGCTACATACAATGCTCATGCTCTAGACTAACACAAAGACTTAATCACAATTTTCAGCTTGGGACAGCATAACACAATCAGAGAGTGAGAATTAAAGAAGTGGTTAGTGAGCTTACTGTGATGGGACAAGAGGGCTGTAAACCATTCCTGGGACCAATATCTCGCCAAGGACAAAGACACCGCCTCCAGTACCATCTCCTTTCAAGCAATGAGAAAACACTGGCGGTGTAATCCCTCGTGACGACAGCTGAGATACAACTGACAACTTTCCCTTTCCAAAACCAAATATTCCATCCACTGCTTTGTCTGACTTTGTCAAGTCCCCAGATTGGTAGGTACTACAGCTGTTGCAAACACAAGAAAAATTATTTACAAAATCAACATCTTTAATATGGCCATGAACTCTCATGCAAACACAAAGGTCAGTGTTTGATAGAAAAAGCTCTCACCCAAAAACAATGGGAGCAGATGAGTTTGCAACCAAAGACTCTCCCAAAATCGCGTCAAAATAGAACGTGTCAGTCATGTAATAACCTGAAGTCCCACTTCCATCGCCATAGCGAAAGGAGTAACCGCACTGGTTATTCTCAGAACACTGTGCAGCTGTTGTCTGAAAAGCTGAGGAACAAATCGTATCTGAACAAGTAACAGAGCCAGCAGTCAAGGAACCAGGAGCATCAAAGAAATGGAGCTCGATCTGAAATGAATTTCGAAAAAGAGAAGAATAAGCCCTTCACACTTCTTTGATGCTGATCCCCAAAACCAACTCTACTAAGTAAGAACTAAGATTAAGCTACTTACTCCAAGTCCACTGGAGCGAGGGCAATTAGTGCAAGAACCACAAGTAACCCACAAGATATCACTTCCAGTATCAATCTGAACATTGAATTCTGTAGGAGGAGAACCCAATTTGACCTTTGTAAAATAAAGCCTACCAAAGAAACAGCATTACAGATATATCACATAAAAGAATATTTGTCCACCCAAAAAAAAAAGAGCTGATAAAAGGAGAGTTCCAATAACAGAGTGTGCAAATGTGACATACATAGTCGTCTTGGAGCTGCAACAAAGAAAAGAAAGGAGACAAAGTGAATAAGATCTTAACTCAGCAAAAAGGAAAACATCATAAAACTCCGAAACCCTAACTCTGCCAATTTCATCACCAAATTTGGCAAAAGATGTTAACAAGCGGTAGTTGAAAACGATCTAAAATCAATCTGAAGATATATTATGACAAATAAGGCAGACATTTCTGAATTCTATACCTGGAACAAGAAATTAGACTAGTCCGAAAAAGGAAACCCTTCAATATTAAGAAATTACCCGACGAGGAAAGGATCGGAGGAGCCTTGAACTGGGAAGTCCACGACGCCGCCGATGGAGCTTTGGCGACCGCCTCCCAGTAAGATTCGCGCGTGCCTGACACGATCACGCGCCCTGAGCTCACTCAGCTCCACTGGCTCGTCGAGAGGAAAAGCCCTTTCCAGAGGCAGAATCTTGGCCGGGAGAGCTGCGTAATTCGCAAACGACGAGTGAAACGGCGACGCGGACCCAGTTATCGCCACCGCAAACGCCATCGCCACCGCCAACATCAGCCACCGAAAGATACGCATTCAAGTAGCTCGTTCGAAGTATGGTTATGTTCCCAATAAACGCAGCTTACAAAGAGCAACACAATTGTTGCTCGATTATACGCATGGAGAGACGAGAAAACAAAAAGAAGAACTGTCAAGAGAGAAAGAGAGAGAGAGACGTTCTCTCAAATGTTTTTAGCGGAGATAGTGGGGCTTAAAGAGAGAGAGAAATATATATATATATTAAATATATATTTCTAAAATTATTGATTTTGGTTTCGGTTCGGTTTGGTTCGATTTTATGTTCATCTTAAATTCTTAATCGTGTTAACTATTTTATAAATTAACGATTGGTAATAGATGGTTCCCGACTTCCTTCGTCTTCTTCTCTTACATAACTAAAACATATTTCGTGTTTTCTTCTCTTTACATAATTTTATCAATCAGGTGAAGATTATGAGATTATAAACAATAAATTATAGAGCATAGAAACCGGGACACGAAATTTAAATAACGGATGTTGGTAAGGTAGTAAGAGCATGTGATTTGGAGCAACCATGTTCTTTATCTCCGGTATTGTTTATTTCGAGAAGATGACTTTCTTATACGACATAAGCTGATAATTCACAACAACATAAAATGAATTAGCAAGTTAAGATATAGTTAATTTTAGTATTAAAAATTGACTTGCAGGTGAGAGAGTATTGGTCTAGTCATCATGATTCAAAAGGGTAAATTACTAAATTGTGGTGTGATTTTCCTAAAGGTAGGCAAAATTGGACACATAGCATTTGCTTCTAGTTGATCAAAAAAAAAAACATTTGCTTCTTCTTTTTTCTTCTATATAACGTAATTAATTTTAGTAATCAACTGAAAAGAAGTATGAAGTTGTAATGTAAATCTTGTAAGTTTCATAACACATATTCCCTTCGATGTTTCACACCCAAATAACGAAAACAAAAATTCAAAATACCATTACAAGATTGTAAATTGTGGTGTTGTTTTCCTAAGACAAATTTGGACACATAGCATTTGCTTCTTTCTTCTTTTTTTATATAACGTAATTATTTTTAGTAATCCACTGAAAAGAAGTATGAAGTTGTAATGTTAAGAAGTTCTTGTAAGTTTCATAATACATATTCCCTTCGATGTTTCACACCCAAAAAACAAAAACAAAAAAATTCAAAATCAGAAAGAACATTACAAGATTTAAGATTCAGAGAGATCATAACATGATTCTGCAACCCAATGATATTGATTTTCAGATAGATCTCAATAGTGAACTATTTTTTAAACTTGCTTCATTTACTTACACATCGACTCACGGATAAAAAAAACAAAAAAAGCTTCGTTTGTTTCAGCCGATGGGTGAAGTTTTAGCAGCGAGATGTATCAAAGCCCGTCGATGATACTTGCTTCTTATCTTCTTATATTTCTGCACAAACGCAGCTGTTTCAATATCCTTCTCCATATACTTCTGTTGCAGCTCCTCGGATTCTTCATCTGCCTTGTTCATAGCATCTACGATGAACAAAAAACCGGGACTGTGTGTTTAGAAAGCAATGTGCATAATTTTGTTACACATGAAGGATATTGAGTGAAGGAAACTAATGTTTTACCTTGAAGTCTATGAAGGAGCGAGCCTGGAGAGTAGAATTTGAGGATCTCTTCTCTTTGATTCTCAAGCTCATTGAGCTTCTCTTGAGCAGTTGCAAGCTCGGTTGTACGGATTATTCGACACTGTTGTTAACAAATGATTTAACAGATGGTGAGAAATCTCGTATACTCAATACAACTCACTCAAGATATGAATAATACCACCCACTTGGTTTCTGAGCTCCACTATTTGTGGTTCCTTCTCCAAGTTTTCTCCTGTTGTATTAGCATGAATGTTTTAGATCTCTTGATGAAGAAATAGAATTTTCTTGGTTAAATAAAGTCTCACGAGAACTCACTAGCTAGATGTAACGTTTCTTTGCGAAGCTCTTCTCCGATCTGGTGAAGATAAAGAAAAAAGCACCGGTTAAATCATCTCAAAAACGTAATTAGTGAAGAAACTACATTTCTTAAAACAAATGATAATTTTTACTACATGTTTCGGACTTACGTTGTTTTGAATTGTGACCTGGTCAAGCGAATGCAGAAACTGTTGATACGCATCCTTGTCAGTCAGAAGCTTTCTGAGCTCATCCACACTGGAGGAAACATATTGAAAAAGACAAGAAATGTGTGAATCTGTGATAGGAGAAAGCATACAAGATCACAAGACAGGTGATTCCCTCAATTATATATCTCTGTAAATCACCAACGCAACACAAAATCACAGAGAACTAAAGAAACCAAACTATCCGAGCCAGTAAATCTAAAGTTTGTTTCAGAGTTAACCTAAACTCTCCCAAGCCTAAAAGGCCCTAATTGAAGAAGACAAGAAATGTGTGACACAACACATATCATGCAAAAAAGAAGCAAACAGAAATCTTTACGGAATTAGAGAACCAACCTTTTGTCTTTCAAGAAGGCAATAATGCCGGCGGCTTCGCCCGGTGAAACATGTGATGGAACTTGCCCCGATGATTGAGGCCGGGATGAGCTAGGCGAGGTGACCAGAGACGGCGAAAACCACGGTTGTGGAGATGCTTCTGAAGAAGGACGAGACTGCTGCCCTTGTTGCTCTTTTGATCCCCTGGATTTTCAAAACAGGATATACAAAACATCCTCAAATACTATCTAAAAAAGTGTTCCAAGACCCAATATACAGCATCTTATCACCACATCTTATCACCACGCACAAACAACTTCATGGGCAGAGATGAGGTGCTTTTAACAGATTACAACCAAGAAAAAGCTATACTATTTGATTATATGAATGAATGATTACACATGCGCACCGAATTAGTGTAGAGAGAGCAACATCAATAAGAAGCTTTCAAGGAAGATTATATATTGCAAATCTGATAGCAGAAAAGATTATACATTGCAAATCTGATAGCAGAAACTATATAAACCTGACTAAAGATTATATATTGCAAATCTGATAGCAGAAAAGATTATACATTGCAAATCTGATAGCAGAAACTATATAAACCTGACTATATAAACTATATATACATTTCAAGTAAGCAAATTATCTACACTAAACGCCATTAACAGAAAGTAAAAAACAGAGTTCCTTAATCACGAAGAGACATGCCCAGAACACAGAAATCCCGAATTCCCCACAAAATGATCATAATCAAAATTAGATTCAAACACAAACAGGCGGAGGGTAAGAGATGGAATAACCACAAAGAACAAAATGAGCTCGATCAGATCGTGGAGTTCCTGGATATGTTTACCAGAAATTGAACATGGTTCGTAGAGTCTACCGATCAGCCAGAGGAGTTCTCGATTTCGAAGAAGTCGAATAAAGAATAAATCGTATAATCAGAAGAGGCAATCACTAATTTTAACGAAGATCAATGATCGACGAGGAATCGGGAACTGCCGAGAATCGTGTCTTGTTTTGTCAACGAGAACTTTTCTTTTGTCTCTCTTCTTCGCTTCATATGTTTCATCTAAGTTGCAAAGTTATTAACATTAATGGGCCTTTTTATACTCTGATATATGGGCCTTTAACGATGGAGCCGAAAAGGTAAAGTTACACATTGACATTTACCCTAATATATACTGTATATTTCAACTTCCATGAGTCAATATTTCTTAATGTAGTTTTGTCTTTGACTGATACAGAGAAAAGATAGAAATGCGGATTAAAAGTGGTGATGGTCATAGAGAGAAAAGATGAAATTCGGATTAAAAGTGATGGTTGCCTCTGGTAGGACGGCAAACATGGTTACGTTTACGAGCATGTTCTTCGCTGTGGTGCTGTGTCCTGCATGCGTATCCGTACCAACAATCTTCCCTCGCTGCTGCATCCGCTGGCAAATGATCTCTGGGCAGTGTTATCCGGAACCAGCATAAAAGGAACCCCACCAGCTTCTCATAACAATCACTGCAGTGTACAACAAACACGTACAATCTTGTCACGTTCACATTCGAAAGAAAAATTTGAATATTTTGTTTGATGAGAAAGAATCAGAAAAAAAGACTTAGTAACTTTACTTGCAAACATGTGTTGATGCAGTTATCGTCTCAGCATGATTGAGAGGCATTCGAGAGCGGTCTGCATATAAACACATCATTACAACTAAACAATTAAAGACATAATAAGCATGGAAAGCATAGATTAAGATTGTGTGGTTTAGGGTCAAGAATAATAAGAACAATCTCCTCGTTGTAGAGCTCAAGGACGGAAATCAAGTTCAGTTTTTAATGTCTTAAGTTAAGACTCTTAACGTTTAGGACAAATTGGTTTGCCCAATTAATCTTATTGTGCTATAGCTAAGCTGAAAGTCTTAAGATTACCGATTTCTCTATTGTTGAAACGCCCGAACCACTCTGCTGCAACATCCTGCACAGTCTTCCCCATTTGGGCAATGCATCTTTGTGTTATCTACAAAAACCACAGAGCATGTAACCCCCAAAAACAAAAAAAAACAAAAAAAATCAATAGTCCCGTTAAAGAAAATCCCTTACATCTTGTTCATGGCGATTCATTTCATGGGTTATGAATGGAATCCTTGTAGCTGTGCGTTCCGAGATCTGCAAATATTAGCAAGAGATAATGAGACAAAAAAAAGAGAAAAAAATAAATTGGATATATATCTTGTGAACATGATCATGCAAGCGACTGGAGCAGAACAGAGAGCCAAAGTTTAAAGTGATCAGTTTTAGTTTTAGCTAAAATCATTCCACTCTTATATAACACACGGTAGTATCAGCATGCCTAAAATGGGTAAGCATTGGATATTATTGGTTAGATCATAGCTCAACCTACAGGTTTGAAAGTTTCTCGACTGCAGACTGGAATAGATTCACCGTGTGTAACATTTACGGAACTCCAATAAGCACCACAAAAAGGCCTATCACATCCCATACCTGCAATAAACTAGAGTTAAGTGTGTATATATGTGTATATTATAAAATGCAAGTGTGGAGAGCAAATAGCAACCAGTCTTGAAAGCTAGATGGTAGATTAGTTATGCTGTGAACAATGCAAAATAAACAAGTATGAACTGTCACTTACAGTGTAACGGCACTTGAAGATTGGTTCTAAAGGGCACCATTCCTCTACACAGGTGGCATTGCAGATGTGAACCATGGTGTTCACACTGATAACCACCAATAGTAGCAACTGACAATAGAGCCATTGGCGTAAAAGGATAAATCAACTTCCGTGAGAGAGGAAAGCTGTGAATAAAACCCATCGATGACATTCAGATAAAAAAAAATATATATTACCACATTGTGGGCATCGCAAACGCGAGCTATCTCTTTCTTCAAGTGTGGGCGAGAGCGTACTCAAACGACGTTTTCTCTTGCTCCCAATGATCTAAAATGTATGTCAATTGACTATTTAAGACAGCGTAGCATAACAGGTACGTATAACTCACGACTAATTGCACAAGAGATACTATTAGCGTGTTTAAGCAATGGTAATGATTCATTAGTGACTTACACCAAGAAGTCAATATGCTGCAAGACAAACTCTTCTTGATAACAAAGGCTTTATACATTTCCAAAAAAAGTTACTTTAAGATGTTGCAGCAAACACTTACAAGATTTGATCGTATTGATGCAGATGAGTCTAGCACTGCGATATCTTCAGCTGGCCGCCTCAGTGCAGTGTCCGCTTTTAATATATCCTAACATAACAACAGGCTCCAAAATCGTCACCAAAAGCTCAAGCATAAATGAAGCACACGAATATATGAAAAGGTTCTCTGGGAAAAGAATCACCACCTCTTGTATGTTTTGCAGAAAATGATTTCTCCCCACATATTGTACAGTTGTTCTGCACTGTGGACATAGCACATGTTGATGTTTTGCCTCCGATCTCCGCATCCATTCTGAAAAGCAGCCATTACTGCAGACAGGACACATCAACCATTAATTACCAATACAGTGAAATATATCTGTCCGTCACGGATGAGAACTGTACAAAAACCAACGAAGTGCAGACCAGAAATTATGAAGGCAAGGTGCAGCTGTGACAACATCATGCCATACGTTTAAGCAGATACTGCATTTTGCATTATCAGGATCAATGGAAATCTGGAAAGCAAAATCAAATAGATAAATAAGAAACTCAACTCAAATTTCCAAAGATTCTATAGTAATGGAGTATGAGCAGATACCATAGATTACCTTTAATAGCTGGGTTCTGGATTCTGGAGCAGGCATTACCGTAAATCTATACTGCAAGTAACCTACAAATTTGAATAAAAAATATGTATATCGAAATTCATTGTCTTCTTAAAAGTAACTTAACTTGAAATAAAATCTGAAACTACAGCATCGTTATCAGAGGCTCAGAACTACGTCAATGAGAAACATATATATAGCCAAATAACAAAAGGAACATTTATATAACAATACCATTGTCCATACATTTAATCTAATCTATTCTACTAAGCCTTAAGGGTTTCCTACAAACTAAATCACAGCAACTACTTTCTTCCATCATAGATACAACGCAACAAAAATGCACCAAATATTTCTTATTTTTTCAAGTAAAGCATTTCAATTGACCTGGAGAAGTACAATCATCCATGCCATTTTCTAGATGGAAACAAAAAAAAAGGCTTGCTTTAAGAAATAAACTGACAGCTCTCAACAGAGATGATAAAAACGTAAGCAAGTCGAACCTTGTCCTTCAGGGCCAGGAACAATTTCAGATCCACACATGATATCGACAGCACCATCTTTCGGGATGATAGCCTCGTCAACAATTATAGCATCCGAGCTAAGCAAGTACCGCGATTCAGAAAGCGAGACAGAATCCAAGTAAAAGAAAAACGTGAAAGTTTGCAATGTGAAGGTCAGTTACATCAATTAGCCATTGTCATACCTCTTGTTATGTATAGTGGCAGAGCCTGGACCCAGATTCTTTGTGATTCTGCACCATTCATGTCTTTCTGAGGAAGATGGTTTGATCTCCGAGCATATTACCATATCATTGCACCTAATCTCGATGTCTGAGAATCTGGTGTCCAATGGAACTGCCAATTTTGAACAGAATCAGACCCAAACATGACAATGCGTTAGTTTAACAGGAAACGAGAAGAAGAACAAAAAGAACAATACTCTTGGAAGCTATTGGAAAAATGATCCGAATTCAAAAATGAGATATCATCAACAAGAGAAGACAACACCACAAGTAAACAAGACATTCGATTGCAATTCAACACCACAAGAGAGAGGGAAAGGCTGACCGAGTTTGGCCCATGCGTCGTCGGAGGGTTTCGAACCAGAGGACTGTCCGGTTTCCGCCGTCATCGGAGTTCACTTGCGAGAATCTACGAAAGGTTTCAGTGAAAGATAGAGGAATCGGCAAATTTGACTGAAAATCGTATTTTTTGTGTTGTCAACGAGAAATACTTTTTCTTTTTTGGACGTGTGGTCCATTAATTACAGAGTTGACATAAACATATTTAAACCCTTACTTATTATGAGCCCTTATTGTTGGCCCATTAGTGATTTTGGGCCTAAAATCCTAATTAGTCATCCATTACATGGATTATATAAATGGGCGCGCACCCTGCAGGAAGAACAATGTCTTCTACTATTTGCTTGGCAGATTACGACTTATGAAATATGTAAAGAGGGAAATTTCGGAATACAAACGCAATGTTTTCAGATCTTCGATCGAATCTTTTATATTGTTCATTTCGATTAGTTCATCAGAGATTTTTTGTGGATGAACGTGTTGTGTATTTAATCTTTAACTTTGTGAAGCTGTGAAAAAAACATTTGAGAACAAAAAGAAAACATCTTCAAACGTTGTGAATAAATAACGAAAACAAATAACAAAGGTTAGGAGATAATCAATCAAATGAAAATACTAGTGGTTACCGGGTTAGAGTCTAATAAAGTTGAGCAATAATTCAAGGATCATGCATGCATTTGTTATGATGTCTCTCATTAAATACAAATACGACTTACTAAAGAAAAAACATTATACAACAGAACAAAAATGGAATTTTTTTATAAGATATGATTAAATGAATGATTGGTTGTTCAGTTCTGGCTTTAATTGTCCGGAGCACGTAGGGTCCACATTAGTACATCTGAAGTACTGTTTCCGTTTACGGACATGGCCAGATCTTTAAGAACACCTTGAATCAGGAGACCTTGTCGGCTTTCAACGGTCAACTCTTTGACTATTAGAAGAGATACATCCGCGTCGTTTTTAGTAACTAGGTAGAAACAACATGCCGGTCAGCTACGGGTTGATCGTTTCTCATTTTCACTATTAGTCATTCTTTAATGTATTTTATTTTTCTTTTTGAAGATCAAGTACACCGCGTAACGTTTGTTTGTTTTTTTTTCAAAACACCGCGTAATTTACGACAATACGACGACTCAGTTTCGTTTAACTCAGTCCCATGCACATTCGAAATCTATCAATGATTTTTTTGGGGCATGAGCTAATTCAATATTCTGTAAAATCAATATTTTAATAGATAATGAGCGAGCCAGTATTAATTTGGGACAAAATTATACTAGTGTTTTGATATATATGTATATTATGAGCATTTAGGCCCTTTAACCATATATATATATATATATTATTATTATGGGCATTTTTATGTTTCTTGGGTTTTTTATTTTGTTAATTAGAAAAACTACAATGATGACAAAATGAGGGAAAAATATTTGATTTCATGTTCAACTTGCAAAATAAACGGTCAAACTCGTTGTGTTACCTTCTAATTACCGAGCCAATATTAATTTGGCACAAAATAATACTAGTGTTTTGAACTTTTGATATATATGTATATTATGAACATTTAGGCCATTTAACCAAAAAAATAATATGTACATATATATATGATCATTTTTATTATTTTGTTAATTAGAAAAACTACAATGATGACAAAAATGAGGGAAAAAATATTTGGTTTCATGTTCAACTTGCAAAATATAAGAAATAAGAGCGAACTTTTTTCATTTAACAAAATTATTCTCAACCTTATCATTCCCTGTGCCAAAAGATCCCACGTTTGATTAACTGGTTTAATCAACTGCATTTTTGAAACGGTCAAACTCGTTGTCTTACTTTCTAAATCGTGATTACCTTCTTACACACTCTAAAACCAGAAATCTAAGATCTCCGATTAGAACATCTAAATCCTAAAATCCCAATTACGATTTAACAATGACATGCTTTATGCTTACTTCTTGTGTCCATTATATAGATCATATAGGTTTATAGTTTTCTCTTATTTTGCCGGTTAGCCGCACTTCATGTTTGCAGCCTGGTCAATTCACATTTCTTGGTTGGACTTATAGCCTCACAGACTCACAGTCGACCTCTACGGTTTTGAAACGCCTCACCATATATACAAGTTAATAGCTACGACGTCGTTCGCCCTAGGAAGGAATGCATCAATAGACTCAATAATAACTCCTCAATCACCGTTTCCGCATTTTTTGATATTTTATTCGTGATACTCTTCTAGCTAGTACTAGTTCACACATTCGTACATTTACTCATTGTTCCTATCTTTGTTTCATCCAGTTTTTTTTTTTTTGGATCCAATGAAACTTCTTACCTAAATTACCTAACGTAACTTAATAATATATTTTCACATCTTATAAAACAAAAAGTGTGAAAAAGCCTCTATCAACTAAATTATTTGGAAGTTTAGTTTTATTTATTTATTTATCATCTATTGGGGTTTTAACCTAGCCCATGCCAAACACCGTGAGTATATATAATCCATTGTTATTCGATTTTTTTCAAATCAAAACTAGCATTTGTCATCTAAGAATCCTTAAAACATTGATTTTTTGTTAGAATTTTAGTTTTCTAATTTGGAAATCATTAATTAAAAGTAATTTCAGACATAGCTACAAACAATCTTACGATATCGTTTGTGTTGGAGTGCTAGTGAAAATAACAAATTTTAAAATGTGTTTCTTTTCTAACCTAAAACAAGATTCCACATTAATGTACATGTACATATTTTGATTTTAGTAAAGAGAAGACAACCAAAAAAATACATGCTATCAGAAGCAGTGAAGCACAAATCTTTGCAATATATCAAATGCACCAATATTATGGGTTTAGTTTCGCAAACCGAGACTTTCGCTGGTTTAATATTTCATTAACTAAAGTGATCATGGTTGAATGAATCCATGAAATTATTTGCAGCTTTTCAGTTGATAGAGTATAGTATAGTCTAATTAAAAAAAATTCAGTATATTTACGTTAAATTATTTTTAAAAAATTGAACATTAAAATTATTAAATTTGACAGCCAAGTATCAATATTTATCTAAGATCGCACCAGCAGAAACAGCTGAAAGCAAAGTTTAGAACATGAAATTTGTTAGTTTTGTGTCTTGTCACTTTTATAATAAAGTTCGAGTAACGCTACGGATGCAACTGGTCGTCAGCAATATATGTCCTTAGCTCGTATAAGTTTTATATTAGTTGACTTTATACATAATAATTAAAACTATACGATTTAAACTTCTGACTTAGGCAATTGTTATTAGACAGGACTTGGAAAGGTCCACGGATTATTTTTTCCCTAAATTGAAGAATGCTAAGTCACATTGTGCATTATATATATAATCCCTGATACCTACTCATTCATTAATTTCAGATATAGAATGATATCATTTATACAAGACGTGTAATACCTTATCAGTGTCTCATAACCTTTTCACGATGGTTGAGATATATAACTATCACTTAATATATACTTAATCAAAATATATCACATGACATATTGTTAATCAAAAGATTACTGGAGTTTATTTGCGTTTGCATTAGTATTTATAGTTGGATATTTTATTTATTCTTAGACAAAAAAAAAAAAAAAATTATTTACTCTCTCCGTTTCAATATATACATATATATATAATTTTAACACATTTCAAGCGAAAAATAAATAACTTAAATTTCTATTTACCTTTAAATAACAAATTAACTATTCGACTTATGTTTTATTTCCGCTTTTTAGAAACAAACTAGCTAAAGTAGGGATAGTAATATAATTTTTAGCCTATGCTAAAATGGACTTCTTTTTGTAATTTTCAATTATCTTAAAAATTTACTTTAGTTATTCACTTAATAGATAAACTCCTTTTTGATATAATTTTTTTTTCTTTTGCCAATACATTTAAAAACACTACAAGAAAACTGAGGATTTGCGACGGTAAAAATGGTCGCACTTCCATCGCAATTCGGATTTTGCGACGGATTTACGACGGCGACCAAAATGTCGCTAATCGTTAACCGCAAATTAAATTCCGTCGCAAATCCGACGCAAAATTTGCGACGGAGAATATTAATCGCAAATCCGTCGCAAATTTGCGACGGCAATACTGCCGTCGCAAATCCTATATGCCGCAAATATGTCGCAAATTTACGACACATTTGCGACGGAATATGCCGACGGCGGTAATCGTCGTCGCAAACGTGTCGCAATAAAAGTTGTAGCAATGTCGTCGCAAATCAGGCGCGTCGCAATGTCGTCGCAAATTTGACGTCGCAACGCCGTCGCAAATTTAACGTCGCAACGCCGTCGCAAATTTGACGTCGCAACGCCGTCGCAAATTTGACGTCGCAATGCCGACGCAAATTTAATAATAAATAATTTATATAATAATTATTAACGAAAATTATATATTAATTAATGTTAAAATTAAAATTATAATTATTTTCAAAATATAAAATTAGAAAATAAATTAAAATTTAAAATAGAAATTTGAATTACAAAATAATATTCATAAAACATAAAACTTAATTGTTCAGAAAGAAAAAACTAAATTTAATCGATCGGGGGATCATTGTTTGCGTTCGACGGACCGGCATCCGAGCTACGGTAAAGTTCTGCGAATGCCGAGTCTCGTTGTGCCAGAAACTCGAAATACCTATCGTAGCTCTGCATCTTCTGGTTCTGTGATTGAATCAATTGGGCTTGGGTCTCGATTATCTCCTGAAGAGCGGGATCTGGTCCGGTGGAAGAAAAAGATGGAAGAGTGACAGCCTCAATATCTGACTGTAAAGAACCCACTCCGAAGATTCTTCCT